>SRLM01001231.1:14715-44406 GCA_015708895.1 Populus ilicifolia | reverse complement strand
TATTCGGGTTACAATCAAATTGAAATTGTATTGGAAGATCAAGAGAAGACTACTTTCACATGTCCATTTGGTACTTTTGCATATCGAAGGATGCCTTCCGGATTATATAATGCACCAGCCACATTTCAAAGATGCATGCTTAGTATATTTAGTGATATGGTTGAACTTTTTCTTGAGATTTTCATGGATGACTTTTCTGTTTTTGGCGATTCATTTGATGATTGCTTGACTAATTTAGAAAAGGTTTTAGCCAGGTGTGAAGAGAAGAATCTTGTGCTGAATTGGGAAAAATGTCACTTTATGGTAACAAACGGCAGTATACTTGGTCATATTGTTTCATCAAAAGGAATTGAGGTTGACAAATCTAAAATTGAGTTAATTGCAAACTTGCCAACACCAAAATCTATTAAAGATGTTAGATTTTAGTGTAATATTTAAGCCCTTAAGTAACCTTCTAACAAAGGATAAAATTTTTTAATGGACTGAACATTGTGAAAAAGCCTTTGTTAAACTTAAAAACTTGCTTACTTGTGCTCCTATCATTCAACCTCCTGATTGGTCATTACCTTTTGAAATAATGTGTGATGCTAGTGATTATGCCATAGGTGCAGTTTTGGGACAAAGAAAAGATAAGAAACCTTATGTAATTTACTATGCAAGTAAAACTTTAAATAATGCTCAAATGAATTATACCACCACTGAAAAAGAATTATTTGTAGTAGTGTTTACATGTGAAAAATTCAGGTCTTATCTTATTGGCTCACCTATTGTTGTTTTTAGTGATCACGCAACATTGAAATATCTTCTTTCTAAGAAAGATTCTAAGGCTAGATTGGTGTAGTGGATTTTATTACTTCAAGAATTTGACATCACAATCAAAGATAAGAAAGGCAGCGAAAATGTTGTCGTAGATCATTTGTCAAGATTGACAACAGATTCGAAACTGACATCACACCAATCGATGACTACTTTCCCGATGAATCTTTATTTTCTGTTTCTACAATGCCTTGGTTTCCTAATGTTGTCAATTTTTTTATTTCAGGACAATTGCCAGCTCATTGGAACACCCAAGATAAAAGAAAGTTCTTGAATGAAGTGAAGAACTTTTATTGGGATGACCCTTATTTATTCAAATATTATCCTGATCAAATATTTCGAAGATGCATTCTTGACAATGAGGTAAGTAGTGTCATTAAATTTTATCATTCTGAGGCATGTGGGGGTCATTTCTCATCGAGAAAGATAATTGCAAAAATCTTACAAAGTGGATTTTATTGGCCCACCATGTTCAAAGACTCACATGCATTCTACAAGTTTTGTGAAAATTTTCAAAAGTTGGGATCAATTTCAAAATGTCACATGATGCCTCTAAATCTTACTCTTGTCATTGAGATCTTTCACTGTTGGGGTATAGATTTCATGGGTCCATTTCCTCCGTCATTTGGTTTCTTATACACATTAGTCGTAGTAGATTATGTTTCAAAATGGATAGAGGCAATTCCAAGTCGAAACAATGATCACAAAACAGTGATAAAGTTTTTGAAAGAAAATATTTTGAGTTGATTTGGAGTCCCTCGAGCCATAATAAGTGATGGTGGAACACATTTCTGTAATAAGCCATTTGAGTCTTTAATGAAGAAATATGGAATCACACATAAAGTTGCCACCCCTTATCACCTTCAAACAAGTGGACAAGTAGAGCTTGCTCATAGGGAGATCAAGCACATTTTGGAGAAAACAGTGAACTCCAATAAGAAAGATTGGTCTTCAAGACTTAATGATGCACTATGGGCTTATCAAACTGCTTATAAAACATCATTAGGTATGTCACCTTATAGACTAGTCTATGGAAAACCTTGTCACTTGCCTGTGGAACTTGAACATAAAGCTTATTGGGCTATTAAAGCTTTCAATTCAAATCTGGATGATGCTAGTCAACTACGAAAATTACAAATGATGAGTCAACCTTGCTTATTGTTTGGTCATGGCATGAGGAAATAGAAGTACTAGTGGGGAATCAATTTTTTTTTTTATAAATTTCATATTCAACCCCTTCCTTACTCTTAGAGATTGACTCATCATCTTTCTCACAAGGTTTAAGAGTGGGTTTTTCAATAACCTTACCACTGCGAAGAGTAGTGACTAATTTGATTTGATCCATGTGTTGGCTTCCAGAATTACTTGCATTTGCAATATATTACCCATGGGATTTTGTTGTGGTTGAGATGGAAACTTACCTTTCTCTTGGAAACTGAGAGCAGATGTCAATTTTACAAGAGTATTTTTAAAATCTATCATGTTTTGAGCAAGTTGAGTATTGATTGTCTCTTACTTTTCAATGAATACATGCAATGTTTCCCCAAGATTTCTTCTAGGGGGTGGAGTATAAGCAGGTGTATATTCATAAGAATTTTGAAAATTATGGTGTGCTTGAAACAGTGGTTGTGAAGTTTATACATTGTTATTATCACTCATCCAACTGAAATTTGAGTGATTTCTCCAACCAATGTTGTATGTTGCGAGTATGGGTTATGGTTGGCCCTTTAAAAATTGTTTAAAGTATGAACTTGTTCATGGAGACATTCCTTAAAGAAGGCAAGGCTGGATAGTCATTGGCTAAGTGTTCATTTGTTTCACATGTTTGACACACAATGTTTTCAATAGATTTTAATTGACCACTCGTTTTCAATTCTAGTGCCTTGACTTTTCTAGCTAAAAATGTAAACTTGGCTTGGAGGTCATGATCTTTCCTAAGGTTGTACATACCACCACTAGATGTATGACATTGAGTTTTACTCGGTGCCTCATAAGTACCTGCGGTGTCCCAATTTTGAGCATTTTTAGCTAACAAGTCTAAGTACTTCATTGCTTTATTAGGGGTCTTTGTCTTCAGAAGTTCCATTACACATCAATTCAACCATTTGTCTATCTATAGGTGTTAACCCTTAATAAAAATGTGAAACCAATCTTCATGTTTCAAAACCATGATGAGGGAAAGTATTAAGCAAGTCTTGATACTTATCCCAACATTGGTAAAATGTTTCTCCTGGTTTTTTAGTGAAAGTGGTGATTTGTCTTTTGAAAGAGTTTGTTCTATAAGATGGGAAAAACTTCTTTAAAAATTGTTGTTGCATTGCATCCAAAGCACAAATGGATCGTATTCTTAAGTTTTATAGCCATGTTTTAGCTTTATCTTTCAATGAAAAAGGAAAAAGCTTTAATCTGATGGTGTTCATGCTACAATTTAAGTCATTATATGTGTTGCAGACCTCCTTAAATTCCCTTAAATGCAAGTATGGATTTTCCAATTCTAAGCCATGAAAAGAAGGTAAAAGTTGAATAATACCTAGTTTAAAATTAAAATGAGATGCATTAGGAGGAAAAACTATGCATGATGGTGCACTTGTTCTTGTGGGATTCATGTGATCTCTAAGTGTTCTAACACGGTTATTCTCATTATGAAGTGACTGGTTATCTTCTTCGGCCATAATTTCTGAAAATGATGAGGATACCCTACAAAGTCTACCACTTAATATACATGACCACACTCTCATGCACATGTAGGAATAGAATAAAAGAAAGAAGAAAATAAAAGAAGAAACAAAACAAAAGAAACAAACTTATATACAAGAAAAGTGAAAAGAGAAAATAAAATAAATAGTATAATTCATACAAGAACTTACCTCCTCAACAATGGCACCAAAAACTTGACATGACTGAAAGATTAATGTCTTCTCCCACGTGCAGGAGTGTTGAAGTAATAAATAACTCGGCAAGACCGGGATCGAACCATAAGGAGGTTAATTGTATAAATTATAAATAACAATAATACAACAACAAGAACAATAACAACAACAACAACAGAAGAAGTAATAGTAGTAGTAGTAATAATAATAATAAAGAAAAAAAAGGAGAAGAAGAAGATGATGACGAGAACTTTGAGATGAAATATTAATGTAAGGATTAAATAATGATAATAACAAACGTCAAGGTTAGAGGTTCCACTAATAGTATGTCAAAACAAGTATAGTATAAACTCTCACTATTCAATTGGAAACCACACACAAAATAGGTTCCAATCAGATTATAAATTGTTAATATGATCACATTAGTTATCTTATTTGATTAATGATAAACTTGTAAATCTCATTAGGCATTCATGCTTATAACATTTAACAACAAATCAAGTTCCTTTCATAGTTTAGGTGTCGGTTATACCATACAGTATGAGCTATGAAAGTGCCAAACATTTGTTGTACTAAGTGTTATACAACATAAATTTAAATTAGTCATTTAACAAGTAAAGTATTAAAAAGTGAACAAGATAACAAATACAAAACATGTTAGTATCAAACATTAAAGTCCATATTAAGTTTACATTATACTTATTCTTATACCATTAGTGTAACCTTTTTACCTTAACATAATAAACTCAGGTAAACATAATAAAAGAAAGAAAAATAAATAAACAAAATAAGAACATAAATAAGATAAAAGTTAACTAAGTAATGAAAGACATAAACTTGATATTAATACAAAAAAATACAAAGAGAGAAAGCAAGAGCATGATCTTGATATGCAAAACTAAGATGCCTAAATGTATGACAAATGCCTCTTTTTATAGGTCAAAATTGAAAGCTATTGATTTGATGACTAATTGATGAGTGAGTGTCCAACTCTTAACTTGATGACAATCCTTATCTTCTCTTTTCTACCCAAAACATCATTGATAATATCAAAATTAGAACCACTTGAAAATATAAAAGTTGTAGGCAATTATCTCAGCTTTCTTATGTAAACAATTGAGGTTATTTGGACTTTTATAACTCCAGATATGAGTCAAATACTGAACAGTGTTCGGGCTAGAGGAGAGAGATTCCGACTTCTTTGTTGTTGCTACAATTTGGACTTGAAAATGACCTTTTTAAATCTTGGGCTTCATATGAAAGTTGTAGGCCTGTGTCTTACCTTTCCATCCATATAAAGTAAACCTAAATATGAGATCTATAGCTTTAGATATGACCCAATTACCAAATAGTATTTTGGTTTGGACTGCATTAGCATCTCTTTTCTAAGTTTGGCCATCTCTTTATCCTTTCAATTTTTGTTCTTAAATTCATTAATCAATCCTTTTATTTATATGATAGGCCTACATTTAAAATGAACATTTACCATAAATTAAAGGTATCTTATATTATTAGTTAAGGAGTTATTGATACTTCAAGTGCAAAAAATGATGATATAAAACCTTGATAAAAATGTACTTTTAAGTATTAATCACTTGTAACATGAAAACTTTATTGTTTAAGCATTGTTGTTATTGTTTTATATGATGTATAATTTATCATTTAAGTTTTTGCAGGAAGGTAAATAGGCAATATAAACAAAACCTTTCTTGTACATTGCCACAATCATCGACGTCCATACAAACAGAATATGCCTGTCGGTATTTCATAGAGAGTTCATAAATAACTACTTGAAATGCCACAATCACCGATGTGCTTACCGATAGAATAATGTCCG
The DNA here is from genome assembly GCA_015708895.1 of Populus ilicifolia. Classification (NCBI taxonomy): domain Eukaryota; kingdom Viridiplantae; phylum Streptophyta; class Magnoliopsida; order Malpighiales; family Salicaceae; genus Populus; species Populus ilicifolia. Next base: position 38,883 of record SRLM01001231.1, on the reverse strand, counting down.
TTGGCATTTTATAGAGTTCAAAAACAATTACTTGAAATGCCACAATCACCTACATGTATATTGATAGAATATGTCCATTGGTATTTCACAGAGAGTTCGGAAATAATTACTTGAAATGCCACAATCATCAACATGCATACCAACAGAATATTGTCCGTCGATAAACTGTTGATAGGTCAATTTTACTGACAAAATTACCTACAGACTGTGTGAATTCCAAAAAGGCGGTGCATTAAATGCATCTCTAAACATGTCATTTTACCGACAAAATTACCGATGAACCACGAAAAATATGGAGGGTCATTAAAATTTTGGTGTGAAATTCAAAAAATACCAATGAAATTTTGACACTTCACCGATAAAATAAATTAAAATAATAAATAATTTTATAGCTGTCAATGAATCCGTCGTTAAAACTACCATATAAGTTCCAGTAGCCACCCCTTCAGTTTATTTTTTCTTCTTCTTTGTTTTTCACGTTAAATTTTGATTTTTTTCCTCCCTATTCTTGAAAGCTTTCACCTCCAATCTTTAGCACGTTTTTTTTTTTTATGAATCTTCATTAATTTAAAAGGTATGTGTTTCTTCTATTTCATTTTACTTTGAGGGTTTTTTTTACTTTTTTGTTTTGGTGTATTTTTTGTAATGTAGATAAAGTCTTCAAGTCAACACATTATTAAAGTAAGCATATTTCATTCCTAAAGTCTATAGTTTTTTTTTAATTTATTGAATATTTTTTATTATTGTATTGGCATAATTGTTATTAGTTAATTTGTTGAATATTTATTGTTAATGTTGAATTTACTTTAGAATTAGTAATTGAATATGTTGGAATAATTAGTATAGATTGGGTCAATTGGTTGTGGTTATTGTTAACATGTGCAAGTTTGTAGATTTAGGTAGTATCTTGTATAGAGGAGGAGCTATTGATTTTTTTTTTTACATTTAAATTTAATTATATAATTATTTATATAAAATTATATAGATGCGTAAAATGAAAAACAGAGCTAGTCATGGTCTCTCACATATGGTTGTAGCTAGTTCGTCTAGTAGCGAGGATGATATTTCATTAGGTGCCTCTTAAGAAGAAGCACCTACACCATCAACCTATGCTGCGTCTTCCAGCACTAGTTCATAGTGTAGAGGCGGCATGCTTTTGCAGCAGAATCAATTTACCTACAAGTACAAGGCATAGTGAAAGGATAACCTTCTAATGTAAGTTTGTTAGGGGTTTAGTTTTTCTTTTTTAAAAAAAATTACATCATAATTTATGAAGTAATTACAATTGAATTTATTTCATTTATTTTCAGGTTCACAAACATTGAGGCCGCTCGAGTAATATCATCGGCGATTAAATTGTCAATGGAAATTCCATTGTTTTAATGGAGTTAGATATCTAAGTATCTTGAATGGATGCGTCAAATTAATGCATGGTTTGATTGATTTGAGGTTGGTGTTAATTTATAATTTTTAGCTTATTTCTAATAAATTGTTAATGTAATTGTAAATAAATTATTATTTTTATTTAAAATTAATTATTTATACATAGGACAAATTCTGCTAGGATAGTGATGATTAGTACTCAAAAGTGCATTTTTATCATGGTTTTATATCATCATTTTGCACTTGAAGTATTAATAACTCCTTAACTAAAGTACGTTTTATAATAATCTATCTAATAATATAAGATACCTTTAATTTGTGGTAAATGTCCATTTTAAATGCAGGCCTATCACATAAATAAAATGATTAATTGATGACTTTAAAAACTTCAATTGTAAAGGCAAAGAGATGATCAAACTTAGAAAAGAGATGTCGGTGCAATCCAAATCGGAATACTGTTCCGTAATTGGGTTATATCTGGAGCTATAAATCTCATATTTAGATCCATTTTATATGGATGGAAAGGTAAGACATAGGCCTACAACTTTCTTATGGAGCCCAAGATCTGAAAAGACCATTTTCAAGTCCAAATTGTAGCAACAACAAAGAAGCCCGAATCTGTCCTCCAGCCCGAGCACTGTTCAGTATTTTGGCCATATCTGGAGTTCTAGAAGTTAAAATGAGCTGACTTTTTACACAAGATAGCTGAGACAATTGCTTAGAACTTTCATGTTTTCAAGTGGCTCCAATTTTGACGTTATCAATGACGTTTTGGGCAGACAAGACAGGATAAAGATTGTCACCAAGTCAAGAGTTGGCCACCCACTTATTAATTAGTCATCAAATCAATAGTTCCCAATTTTGGCCTATAAAAGGAGGCATTTGCCATGCATTTAGGCATCTTGGTGTCCAGATCAAGATCATGCTCTTCTTTTCTCTCTTTGTATTTTTTATAATGTTTATGCTTTGCTTCCATTAATATTATGTTTATGCCTTTCATTTCCTTTCCTTTACTTAGTTAACTTTTTATGTTCTTATTTTGTTTATCTATTTTTATTTCTTTCATTATGTCTAACTAAGTTAATTATGTCAAGGTGAAAAGGTTACACTAACGGTGTAAGAATAAGTATAATGTAAACTTAATATGGACTTTAATGTTTGATACTAACATGTTTTATATTTGTTATCTTGTTCACTTTTTAATACTTTGCTTGTTAAATGACTAATCTTGATTTATGTTGTATAACACTTGGTACAACAAATGTTTGGCACTTTCATAGCTCATACTGTATGGTATAACCGACACTTGAGCTATGAAAATAACTTGATTTGTTGTTAACATAAGTTATAATCATGAATGCTTGACGAGATTTACAAGTATTAGCATTAATCGAATAAGATAACTAATGTAATCATGTTAACAATTTATAATCTGATTGGAACCTCCTTTATGTGTGGTTTCCAATTGAATAATAAGAGTTATATTATACTTGTTTGACATACCATTAGTGGAACCTCTAACCTTGACATTTGTTATTATCATTGTTTAATCTTTACATTAATATTCCATCTCAAAGTTCTCATCTTTTTCTTCTTGTTCTCCTTCTTTTTCTTTATTATTATTGTTGTTGTTGTTGTTGTTGTTCATAATTTGTACAATTAACCTCCCTGTGGTTCGATCCCGGTCTTGCCGGGTTATTTATTACTTTGACACTCCTGCACTTGGGAAAAGACATCAATCTTTTTGTCGTGTCAAGTGAGCATAACATTATTGCGAAGAGTGTATGACAAAATCATACGACAAGTAGGTAAAATAAAAAACAATACAAGATTTTTTTTAGACAAAAATTTATGTTTTGAAATGTAATTTTTGGTTGAATTAAGTAGATTGCATGATTTTTGGTACGATGTATAAAAAAGGGCAAGAAAAAAACATGAGAGATAGGGGTTTCCAAGGCTAAAACGATGTTGCGGTTTTGAGGGATTTCAAACTGATATACATCCTAAAAGATATATCACTACAATATCTTGAGCACATGACATCTGGGTGGTTCACACAATACTCATAGTCTGGTGCTGGCAACAAGAATCGACCAATTCATGGCTCGGTGACAATGCACACTAGCAGCTCCATTCTATTTACCGCACATGCAACATGGATGGTAAGATTAATTTAAATAAAATATATTGTTAAATTAAGTTGTTGTTAATAAATCTTTTTTCATTATAAGTTATATCTCTTGGACGTAAGCCGAGCTCGATGGAGCTATTTGTGGAGACGCATGTGAGGAGTCAAGATCGCCAAAAGGGGGTGCAACAGTTTGTTGATAACCGTGCTTAACATTTCATGGTATGTTTGTTCAACCATTTTATTTTGTAAGTTATTATGTTTATGGAATTAAATATGATGATTACTTTTTTTATTTTTAGGAGACCTATAATAATCGGTTGAGGGAGAGATACGAGGATGATATTTTGACCCATCTAGAATTTGATCCAGATTTATGGATGGAGGTTGGGATCGTCAGGTGTATCTGATAAAAATCAAGTTTATGGGCTCTCCACTACTACAACCAACAACTTGCAGTCAACCCGTAGTGTTTCAACTGTTGGGATCTCCTAATCAATATTGAGCTACCAATCTAAAGAGTTTGTGGCCTTGTAGCAATACACAGCTCAACTCACTAAAAAATATGGCCACCTATCAGCAGAGTATGCAAAACCCAAAGTGTCTCATGCACAACAAAGAGCGAAGCCTGCACAACAAAAAGCTACTTATGAACGGCTTCGCAAAATGGTCATGAACATAGCAACACAAAGTGGAACATGTGCGCCTAATCCTTTTTGGCCGTATAACCACCAACCTCCTCCTCCTCCTCCAGCTCCACCTTTATAATAATTTGTAATAAACATTATTTACCTTTAAAATTTCATTTAATATTTTTTTGAAACACATTATTTGTAATGAATATTATTTAACTTTGATTTTTTGTTTTTGATATTTAATATGAATTCTATTTGCATAATTGGTTTGTATTACCATTAATTTGTATAATTTTACATTATGTATTCTAAATAATTTAGAAAAAAAAATTAGAAAAAACTATTTCAAAGGCCTTCACCGACAGAATGAATTCATCAGCATTTGACAATAGTTGCCACATTCATCGATACATTTACAGATGGATATATTTGGTCGGTATTTCATACACTCATCGACAATGACAGTAGCTGTAACAATTACCAACGAATTTATAGACGGAAATATTCAGTTGGTATTTCAAAACACTCATTGAAAAATTTACCGATGGATTGTTGCTAGCAGTTAAACATGATATCATCGACGGATTAAAATACATTGGTATATTTCAAGCGAAAAACTTTTTTTTGGCACTCAAATTCCATTTGTAAAACCATCAGCAAATGATTTTTTTGTGTTTCCAATTGATATAGCGATGGAATGTGGAATTAAAAATGAGAGGAAAGCCGACGGAGGTAACCTGTCGGTGAAGATGTCTATAAATAAATCATTGATGAACTAGTAATCACACACCAATGAAATATTTTTGTTAGTAAAACTGTAAAATCTTGTATGGAATTGAGGATTTGATTGAAGAAATTACAAATTAAGGACCAATGTGAAATTTAACATATTTTTCCTCCATTTTCTTTTAAATAAAATGGCGTATTTTGACCAAAATGGCATCGTTTCATGCACTATTCATTAAAAAAACCCTTAAACAATGTTGTTTTGAACGGCACTATCATCTTCTTCCTTAGACACGTAAAGAACAAGGGAAGAAGGTTTTTTCTCCTCTATTTCTCATTGACTTCCCTGCCCTGGATCACTTCAAAAAGATGTTGACATAACCCCCTTTCCATGTGTTAAAGGGGTTAGGGGGGGGCGGCAGCATAGTGGTCATCCCAGCCACATTTCCCTCCCTTGTTTTTGCCTATAAAAGCAGGGGAAGGGGAAGAAAAAAAGGATGAAAAAACAAGAGGGATAGAGGGACGAGAGAGATAAAGAACATAAGAGAGCAAATAAGGTCAGGGAGATTAAAAGAAGCAAAAAATAAAAGAGAAAGAAGAAGAATAAAAGGAAAAAAGAAGATATTGAGAGATAGGGAAAACAGAGGAAGAATCAGTGAAAACCATGATCACTAGCATCGTCTCCTCCATTGCCTGCCACCACAGATAACAACAACAACCGCCCTTCAATCCAGGTAATCTTTTCTCTTTCCCTGCTCTATTTTTTGTTTTCATTCATTTACATGCAGAACGTGAGCAATTCACGTTCTGCAATAAGATGAAAATAATTAGTCGGTTATTGTGTGGTGCATTGTAACTAACCAATGATAATATAATGGGCCAACCTTGGCTCACTTTGCATGTTGGGTTGGTGCTGACCCATTTTATTTTGGATTAGTGCTAGCCTGTTTCATTTTATATTAAGACGGAGTCGGCCCATTTCATTTGATGGTAAGTCGACCCATTTTCATGTTAGGCTGGTGTTAGCCCATTTTCATATTGGGTCAATGCTGGTCTATTTTGTTGTATGTTGGGCTAATGCTGGCCCATTATTTTTTCATGTTGGGTTATGCTGGCCCATTCCAAATAAATATACCATAAAAATAAAAATTTGGTATTAAAATACTTGATTTTTTTCAAAACTTCCAAAAAATAAAAACAATTAAAAAAAAATATTTTGTGCATACGGCTAAGTGTCTCGTATCTAAAAAATCATATTGTGTTTTTCATACACAAAAAATTTTTTGTTTTAGCTTACATTTTGTCTTTAATGACTAGTTTATTAAAGTCAAGAGAACATTGGCCAAAATTTCAAAAATAACATAAATTTTATTTTGTTTTGTTTAAATATTGAGGATAATTAATTTATACGTAAAATGTATTCTCGATATTAAAAAGATTTATTTTTTAACACTATAGAACAATTAGGTTTTTACCCGATAAGATAAGGATCTCCTAACGGAGGAGGACTTTTCTTAAACCTTAGACAAACTAACAATTAGACACTATAACATGACCTTAGATTTTATCAGACAAAACAATGCAGTTTACCTTAAGTAGGGTGTATTTGGGGTGTTAATACCTTCTCTTTATGCAACCAGTCTCCGTACTTGATCTCTAATACCAATTAGGGTTCTTAATGATCAAAATACTAAGTGATGACTTCAAGTCCATATTTTATTGATTAGAGACAAGAATTTATTATCTCTTTATATTTTGCTAGAGATAGACCATATATATTTTTCCTGGAGGGTGGACTGACACGACTCAAAGATTGATGTCTTCTCCTAAGTGTAGGAGTGTCGAAGTGATAAATAACCCGGTAAGACTAGGGCTGAACCACAAGGAGGTTAATTGTATAAACTATAGATAACAATAATACAACAACAACAACAACAACAATAACAATAATAATACTAGTAGTAGTAGTAGTAATAGTATTGGTAGTAGTAGTAGTAGTAGTAGTAGTAGTAGTAGTAGTAGTACTAATAAAAGAAGAAGAAGAAGAAGAAGAAGAAGAAGTTGATGAGAACTTTGAGATGAAAGATTAATGTAAGGATTAACAATGGTATAACCGACACCTCGACTATGAAAGGAACTTGATTTATTGTTAACATAAGTTATAATCATGAATATCTGACAACATTTACAAGTATTAACATTAATAGAATAAGATTACTAATTTTAAACAATTTACAATCTGATTATAACCTTTTTTGTGTATGGTTTCCAATTGAATAATAAGAATTTATACTATACTTATTTGACATACCATTAGTGGATCCTTTAACCTTGACATTTGTTGTTATTATTGTTTAATCCATACATTAATCTTTCATCTCAATGTTCTCATCAACTTCTTCTTCTTTTTCTTCTTCTTTATTATTATTATTGTTATTATTATTAGTACTACTATTATCATTACTACTACTACTACTAGTATTATTATTATTATTATTATTATTATTATTATTATTACTATTGTTGTTATTATTATTGTTGTATTATTGTTATCTATAATTTATACAATTAACCTCCTTGTGGTTCGACCCTGATCTTGCTGGGTTATTTCTTACTTGAACACTCCTGCACGTGGAAGAAAACATCAATCTTTTGCTTGTGTCAAGTTTTTGGTGTCGTTATAGGAAGTTAAGTTCTTATGTAAATTATAGTATTTATTTTATTTTCTCTTTTGACTTTTCTTGTATATAACTTTGTTTCTTTTTCTTTTGTTTTCTTCTTTCTTTTATTCTACTTCTACACATGTATGAGAGTGTGGTCACGTACATTAAGTGGTAGACTCGGTAGGGTATCCTTATTATTTAAAAAAAAATATAGCCGAAGAAGATAACTAGTTACTTCATAATAAGCATACTAAGAATAATCATGTTAGAACACTTAGAGACCACATGAATCCCACAAGAACAAGTGCATCGTCATATATAGTTTTTCCCCTTATACATCTCCTTTTAATTTCAAGCCAGACATTGTTCAACTTTTACATTCTTTTCATGGCTTAGAATTGAAAAATCTATACTGGTATTTAAGGGAATTTAAGGAGGTCTGTAACACATATAATAATTCAAATTGTAGCAAGAATACCATTAGATTAAAGCTTTTTTCTTTTTTCTTAAAAGATAAAGCTAAAATATTGCTATAAAATTTGAGACTAGGATCCATTCATGCTTGGGATGAAATGTAACAACAGTTTTAAAGAAGTTTTTCCCATCTCACATATAATATTTTTATGAAGGCTTAATGCCTAAATATAGGCAAATGGTTGAATTGATGTGCAATGAAACCTTTGAAGATAAAGATCCTAATGAAGCAATGGAGTACCTAAACTTGCTAGCTGAAAATGCTCAAAATTAGAACACTACAGGCACGTATGAGACTCCAAGTAAAATCCAACTTCATACATCTACTAGAGATATGTGTAACCTTAGAGAAGATCATAACCTTTAAGCCAAGTTTGCATCTTTAGCTAGAAAAGTCGAGGCACTAGAATTGAAAAAGAGTGGTCAATTAAAATCTATTCAAGACATGGTGTGTCAAATCTGTGAAACAAATGAACCCTTAGCCAATGACTGTTCAACATTGCCTTCTTTTAAGGAATGTCTTCATGAGCAAGCATATATTTTAAATAGTTTCCAAAGGCCCACTCATAACCCATACTTGCAAACATACAACTCTAGTTAGAGAAATCACCTAAATTTTAGTTGGAAGAGTGATAATGCACAAACTTCACAACCACAATTTCAAGTATAATATAATTTTCAAAATTCTTATAGATATGCACCTCTTTATGCTCTACCTCTTAGAAGAAATTTTGAGAAAACTTTGTATGCATTCATAGAAAAGCAAGAGATAATCAACACTTAACTCATTCAAAGCATAACAGACTTTCAAGATACTCTTGTAAAATTTAAATATGCTCTTAGTTTTTAAGAGAAAGGTAAGTTTCCATCTTAACCACAGCAAAATCTCAATGGGCAATACAATGCAAATACAAGTAGTTTTGGAAGTCAACACATGGATCAAGTTAAATTAGTCATCACTCTTCGTAGTAGTAAGCTTATTGGAAAACCCACTCTTGAACCTTGTGAGAAAGATGATGAGTCAATCTCTAAGGGTAATGAAAGGGTTGAATCTGAATATTGCAAGGAAAAGACTAATTTCGTACTAGTACTTGCATTTTCTCATGCCATAACCAAATAAAAAGAAGTTAATCACGATTGTGAAATATTTGAGACTTTCAAACAAGAAGAAATCAAGGATGAAAAAGGCATCAAAAATGTTGTCGTGGATCATTTGTCAAAATTGGAAATAGATTCAACATCTGACATCACACCAATTAATTATTACTTTCTTGTTGAATCTTACTTTCTCTTAGTTTAATTCCTTAGTTTGTAAAAAATATCAATTTTCTTGCTTCAGGATTTTTATCTACTTATTCGAATAACCAAGACAAAAGAAAGTTTTTGAGGGACGTGCAAAACTTTTATTAGGATGACCTTTTACTTATTCAAATATTGTTATGATCAAATATTTCAAAGTTGCATTCTTGATAATGAGGTAAGCAATGTGATTAGTACTTAAAAGTGTATTTTTATTAAGGTTTTATATCATCATTTTGCAATTGAAGTATCAATAACTTCTTAACTAAAGCATGTTTTATAATAATATATCTAATAATATAAGATAACTTTAATTTATAGTAAATATTCAATTTAAATGCAGGCCTATCATATAAATAAAAAGATTGATTGATGAATTTAAGAACTGAAATTGAAACGACAAAGAGATGGCTAAACTTAGAAAAAAGATATCGGTGCACTCCAAACCGGAATACTGTTCCGTGACTAGGTCATATCTAGAGCTGTAAATCTTAGATTTAGGTCTCCTTTATATATATGGAAAGGTAAGACATGGGCCTACAATTTCATATGGAGCCCAAGACTTAAAAAGTTCATTTCAAGTCCAAATTGTAGTAACAACAAAGAAGTCTGAATCTATCTTCCAACCCGAGCACTATTTAGTGTTTGGCCCATATCTGGAGTTATAGAAGTCCAAATGACCTAAATTTTTTACACAAGAAAAGTGACATAATTTCTTACAACTTTTATTTTTCAAGTGGCTCCAATTTTGAAGTTATCAATGACAATTTGGGTAGATAAGAGAAGATAAAGATTGTCACCAAATCAAGACTTGGTCACCCACTCATCAATTAGTCATCAAATCAATAGTTTCTAATTTTGGCCTATAAAAGGAAGCATTTGCCATGCATTTAGGCATCTTGGTTTCCATATCAAGATCATGCTCTTGCTTTCTCTCTTTGTATTTTTTTTTGTAATGTTTATGCTTTGCTTTCATTAATATCAAGTTTATGCCTTTGATTTCCTTTCATTTTGAAGTCCAAATTGTAGTAACAACAAAGTCCGAATATCTCTTCTAGCCTGAGCATTGTTCAGTGTTTGGCTCATATTTGGAGTTCTAGACGTCCAAATGACTTGAATTTTTTACACAAGAAAGATGAGGCAATTTCATACAACTTTTAGTTTTCAAGTGGCTCCAATTTTGACGTTATCAATGATGTTTTGGGCAAATAAGAGAAGATGAGGATTGTCACCAAGTCAAGAGTTGGTCACCCACTCATCAATTAGTCATCAAATCAATAGTTCCCAATTTTGGCCTATAAAAGGAGGCATTTGCCATGCATTTAGGCATCTTGGTTTCTAAATTAAGATCATGCTCTTACTTTCTCTCTTTGTATTTTTTGTAAAGTTTATGCTTTACTTTCATTAATATCAAGTTTATGCCTTTCATTTCCTTTTATTTACTTAGTTAACTTTTATCTTATTGATGTTCTTATTTTGTTAATTTATTTTTCTTCCTTTCATTATGTTTAGTTAAGTTTATTATGTCAAGGTGAAAAGGTTACACTAATGGTGTAAAAATTAGTGTAAACTTAATATGGATTTTAATGTTTAATACTAACATGTTTTGTATTTATTATCCAGTTCACTCTTTAATACTTTGCTTGTTAAATGACTAATCTTGATTTATGTTGTATACCACTTGGTACAACAAATGCTTGGCACTTTCATAGCTCATATTGTATGGTATAATTGATACCTGAGCCATGAAAGGAACTTGATTTGTTGTTAACATAAGTTATAATCATGAATGCTTGACGAGATTTACAAGTACTAGCATTAATCAAATAAGATGACTAATGTAATCATGTTAACAATCTATAATCTCATTGGAACCTTTTTTGTATGTGGTTTCCAATTGAATAATAAGAGTTTATACTATACTTGTTTAACATAATATTAGTGGATCCTCTAACACTGATATTTATTGTTATCATTGTTTAATCCTTACGTTAATATTTCATCTCGAAGTTCTCATTTTCTTCATCTTCTTCTCTGTTCTTTTTTATTGTTATTACTACTACTACTACTACGACCACTACTACTACTACTACGACCACCACTACCACCACCACTATTATTATTATTATTATTATTATTATTATTGATACTAATATTATTGTTGTTACTGTTGTTGTTGTTTATAATTGTTTATAATTTGTACAATTAACCTCCCTATGGTTCGACCCTGGTCTTGCTGAGTTATTTATTACTTCGACGCTTTTATACTTGGGAGAAGACACCAATCTTTTAGTTGTGTCAGCTTGTCACATAGGTGAAGGAGAAAAGCTTAAGGGAATTAAACATTGCACTATCTATATATCAGTATCTGCAACCTGAGCTACTAAGCTTGTAGGGGTGTCTCGGCACCTAATGCCCCAAGCCTAATTGTTCCAGGAGTTATTAGCCGAAAGCTCGTTATATGGGTTAAATATGCATTGTGTTTTTATATTTTTTAAAAAAGAAAAAAAAATCTCAACCCAAGGAAGTTAACCTTAAACATTAGAACAAAAATTTTATTTTCTTCCATGTAAAGCCCATAACTATGTGTTCATTTATTGAGCATAAAACAAAGGTTTATTAATATCTTATTTAAGAGGTACTGAGCAGATATATAAATTTAATAAGAGTTTGTTTTTTCAAATAGATTAATGGAAGTTGAATGATGAATACCTTACTTTGTGGAATTTTCAAATTATTTTTATATTTTAACATTTTGATTACTAGGGACTAGTAATAAGCTAGTTAAAGGGTGTGATTAGTACATAAAAGTGTATTTTTTTCAAGGTTTTATATCATCATTTTACACTTGAAGTATCAATAATTCCTTAACTAAAACATGTTTTATACTAACATATCTAATAATATAAGATATTTTTAATTTATGGTAAATGTTCATTTTAAATGCTGCGTGTATCACATAAATAAAAGGACAAAGACATGGCTAAACTTAAAAAAGAGATGCTAGTGCAGTCCAAACTGAAACACTGTTCAGTAATTAGGTCATATCTAGAGCTGTAGATCTTGGATTTAGGTCTACTTTATATGGATGTAAAGGTAAGACATAGGCCTACAACTTTAATATGAAGCCCAAGATTTAACAAGGTCATTTTTATGTCCAAATTGTAGCAACAACAAATAAGTCTGAATCGTCTTACAACTTGAACACTGTTTAGTATTTGGCCCATATCTAGAGTTCTTGAAGTCCAAATGACCTTTGTTTTTTTTCCTAAAAAGCTGAGACAATTTCCTACAACTTTCATATTCAAGTGGTTACAATTCTGACGTTGTCAATGATATTTTGGACAGACAAGAGAAGATAAGGATTATCACTAAGTCAAGAGTTGGCTACCAATTCATTAATTAGTTATCAAATTAGTAGTTCTCAATTTTTCCTATAAAAAGAGACATTTTTCATGTATTTAGGCATCGTGTCCAAATCAACATCATGCTATTGCTTTCTCTCATTGTATTTTTATGTTTTATTTTCATTAATATCTTGTTTATTTCTTTCATTTCCTTTCCTTTACTTAGTTAACTTTTATCTTATTTATGTTCTTATCATTTTTTTTATTTATGTTTCTCTCTTTCATCATGTTTAGCTAAGTTTATTATGTCAAGGTGAAAATGTTACATTAATGGTATAAGAATAAGTATACTGTAAACTTAACATGGACTTTAATATTTGATACTTACATGTTTTATATTTGTTATCTTGTTTACTCTTTAATACTTTGCTTGTTAAATGACTAATCTAGATTTATGTTGTATAACACTTGGTACAATAAATGGTTGGCCATTATCAAGATAAAAGTATTAAAGAGTTTAACAAGATATGACCCAATTAACTCAAGCTCTAGATATGACCCAATTACCGAATAGTGTTCCGGTTTGGACTGCACCAGCATCTCTTTTCTAAGTTTGGACATCTCTTTATCCTTTCAATTTCAGTACTTAAACTTATCAATCAATCCTTTTTATTTATGTGATAAACCTACATTTGAGATGAACATTTTCCATAAACTAAAGGTATCTTATATTGTTAGATATGTTATTATAAGACATATTTTAGTTAAATAGTTAAAACAATATGCATCTTTAACTCATGTAACGACCTTTCAGCTAATGACTTTTAGACTAATTCATCTTAGGGCATTAGGTGTTGAGATGCCCCTACGAGCTTAGTAACTTAGGTTACAGATACTGATACATACATAGTATATGTAACTCAGGTTACATCATTGTATAACTCATGTAATAAGTGTTAGGTTAATAGCTCCCAATCAATTGACTTTAAGGTATTAGATGTTAAAACACACCTTTAGGTTTAATTGCTTAGGTTAGAGAGGCTACAAAACCAAACTTATTTATGTTTTTATCATCATCATTTTTTTTGTTTTTTGTTTTGTAAATTGTATACTATGTCTTTTCTTTAGTTGTTATCTTTAACAAAAGAATATAATTGATGTAATAATCCAATATACAACCCACAATCATATATTAAAGTATATGTGTGAAAATTAAGGTTTAAGAATATACATTAAATGAGTATATGAGCAGAATTAAGTGATAAAATTGCAAGAGTTTATAAACCTAAAGATTTTAATAAGTATCATGTCGACCTTGTTAAGAATGGTTACTAAGATGCTTCTCAAGAGTCACTTTAACAAAAGAGCTTCTTTACTTTATCATCTTAATAATAACAATTTTGCACATGCTTTATAAAATAGAAAACGCAGTTAGTTAATTTTTTTTATAATAGTTAGTTAATTTTTTTTTATCAAGTACTACCCTTTCCCCCCAACCAAAGCTAAATAGTATCCTCAATATCCTAAGGTAGAAAGATAGATTATAGAAGACATTACATGAAATAACAAATATTGACAAACTTGAAACACACTTAAATAAATATAAGTAACAATAAAACATAATAATAAAACCAAAACACACAGATTCATAAATGAAGGCTCAAATCCAATATAAGCTTTTATGCGACTCATGAAAGGATCAATTACAGAACTGAAAGATTATAGTTAGTTAATCAATTATTCAGCAGTAGCAATAAAGATTATAATTTGTCGTGTAGAAGATATTAGAGAAGCATAATCTATAAAAGAAAACAACTTATCATGATAACCATTAACATTTAACACACCTATAGGTTTATAATGAATGTGCAGTTGGGCCCACGAGGAAATATGAAATATCTCTTCCAATGTTCCAAAACCACTTGGTAAGGTAATGAAGGCATTAACATGGTTAAACATTGCATTCATTCGAGCAGACATTGTAGAGACCTATAGTTCCTCTCCAATTGTTTTTCCAATGATATTCTCTTGTGCTAAAGCTTTCGAGATGACCTCTAAAACTTAACTACCTCCTAAAGATGTAGCTATTGACACACTTCCCATTAACCTAAGACTGCCTCCCCTATACACTAAATGAATCTTTCTCTTAGCTAGCACTTGACCAAGATGATTTGCTAATTCTAAAAACTCATTTTCTATCCCAAGACTAGATCTACCAAAAACACAAACATTTCTTATGTTATGACCTAAGGAACTTGTCATTTCTACATACTTCTATATTTGTTGAATGCATAGGTTGAGTAGAAATGAAAGGAAGGAAAAGAGGATTTTGTAGATGAGAAATTGAAAAGGTAATCATACCACTTACAGGCAGGCCAACTAAAGTCTTACATACACTCTCTTTCTCTCTCTCTTTAATTTATTTTTTAAAAAGCATGTGTATGTACAAATAGTTGTGATCATGGCTCATATCTTCCCTTGGTTTTACATCCATGAAGGGCTTAAACACCCTCTATGGGTTAGGGATAGGCTCACTATCCAATTCTCTTAAAAACTAGCAAACATGGTCTTTTTTAGTTAGATTCCCAAGACTAAGTCAATCATGTTCTTTATGACAATAGGGTCATAAATCATGAAATGCACAATGCACATCTCCACGAGGATATGTCTAAAAAATCAATAAAAGTTTATCTAAAGATTCTTTATGTTTTGAAATAAATCTTGATTTTTGACAATTTTCACAAGCTTTGTAGAATGCATATGAGTCCTTGAATATAGTGGGCTAAGAAATTCATTTTGAAAGATTTTTACAACTGTCTTTTTTGACGAGAAATATCTCTCATATGCTTTAGAATGATAAAATTTAATGACACTACTTACTGACACGACTAAAAAATTGATGTCTTCTCCTAAGTGTAGGAGTGTCGAAGTAATAAATAGCCTGACAAAACCAGGGTCGTACCATAAGGAGGTTAAATGTATAAATTATAGATAACAATAATATAACAACAATAACAATAATAACAATAACAAAACAATAACAACAATAATAATAATATTAGTAGTAATACCAATAATAATAATAATAATAATAAAGAAAAAGAAGGAGAAGAAGAAGATGAGAACTTTGAGATAGAATATTAATATAAGGATTAAACAATGATAACAACAAATGCAAAGTTAGAGGATCCACTAATGGTATGTCAAACAAGTATAGTATAAACTCTTATTATTCAATTGGAAACCACACACAAAGCAAGAGCATGATCTTGATCTAGAAACCAGTTGACATGACTAAAAGATTGATGCTTTTTTCTAAGTGCAAGAGTGTTGAAGTAATAAATAACCCGGCAAGACCGGAGTCAAATCACAGGGAGGTTAATTGTATAAATTATAGATGATAATAATAATAACAACAAGAACAACAACAACAACAATAGTAGTAGTAGTAGTAGTAGTAGTAGTAATAGTAATAGTAATAGTAATAGTAATAATAGTAGTAATAATAATAATAAAGAAAAAAGAAGGAGAATAAGAAGAAGATGATGAGAACTTCAAGATGAAATATTAATATAAAGATTAAACAATGATAATAACAAATGTCAAGATTAGAGGTTCCACTAATGCCATGTCAAATAAGTATAGTATAAACTCTTATTGTTCAATTGGAAACCACACACAAAGGAGGTTCCAATCGGATTATAGATTGTTAACATGATTATATTAGTCATCTTATTCAATTAATGCTAATACTTGTAAATTTCATCAAGCATTCATGATTATAACTTATGTTAACAACAAATCAAGTTCCTTTCAGAGCTCAGGTGTCGGTTATACCATACAGTATGGGCTATGAAAGTGCCAAGTATTTGTTGTCCCAAGTGTTATACAACATAAATCAAAATTAGTCATTTAACAAGCAAAGTATTAAAGAGTGAACAAGATAACAAATAGAAAACATGTTAGCATCAAACATTAAAGTCCATATTAAGTTTATACTATACTTATTCTTACACCCTAGTGTAACCTTTTCACCTTGATATAATAAACTTAGCTATACATAATGAAATAAAGAAAAATATATAAACAAAATAAGAACATAAATAAGATAAAAGTTAAGTAAAGAAAAGGAAATGAAAGGCATAAACTTGATATTAATAAAAGCAAAACATAAGCAATACAAAAAAAATATAAGAGAGAAAGAAAGAGTATGATCTTGATCTAGATACCAAGATGCCTAAATGCATGGCAAATGCCTCCTTTTATATGCCAAAATTAGAAACTATTGATTTGATGACTAATTGATAAGCAGGTGGTCAACTCTTAACTTAACAACAATTCTTATCTTTTTTTGTCTGCCCAAAACGTCATTAATAACGTCAAAAGGGGAACCACTTAAAAATATAAAAGTTGTAGGAAAATTGTCTTAGCTTTTTTGGATAAAAATTTAGATCATTTTGACTTCTAGAACTCCAGATATGGCCAAAATACGGAACAGTGCTCGAGTTGGAGGACAGATTTGGACTTCTTTGTTGTTGCTCCAATGTGAACTTGAACATGACCTTTTTAGATCTTGGGCTCTATATAAAAGTTGTAGGTCTATGTCTTACCTTTCTATCCATATGAAGTAGATCTAAATCTGAGATCTATAATTCTAGATATGATCCAATTACTGAATAGTGTTCTAGTTTGGACTACATCGATATCTATTTTTGAAGTTTGGCCATCTCTTTGTCCTTTAAATTTCAGTTCTTAAATTCATCAATCATTCCTTTTATTTATATGATAGACCTACATTTAAAATGAATATTTACCATAAATTAAAGGTATCTTATATTATTAGATATATTATTATAAAACATGCTTTAGTTAAGGAGTTATTGATACTTTAAGTACAAAATGATGATATAAAACCTTGATAAAAATACACTTTTAAGTATCAATCAACATCTAATCACACCTAGACTACAAAGGTTATTCATGTCACTAAGGACTGCTAAGCACATGACATGACATTAATCACATCATATAGTTGATGGAGTGATGGTGCATCCTTCTGATGGTGAAGTTTGGAAACACTTTAATAGTGTGTATCCTCACTTTTCAGCTGAATCAAGGAACATGTGTCTTGGGTTGTGTATAGATAGATTCAACTCATTCGGGTCATTTACTGCTCTTTATTCTTCTTAGCCGGTCATACTAACGGTTTATAACTTACCACCAGGGATGTGTATAAGGCTGGAGTTCATGTTTTAATGTATGGTCATACCAGGTTAGAGCAGTCCAAGATAGAATATAGATATTTATCTTTATCCGTTAATTGATGAATTGATATAGTTGGAGTCTTCTAGAGCTTTGACTTATAAAATCTCAAGGAAACAAAAGTTTTTTATGAGAGCAACTTTGATGTGAACTATCAATGATTTCCCAACTTATAGAATGGTTTCTGATTGAAGCATGCATAGAAAGCTATCATGTCCATATTGTATAGAGAACAATAAGGCATTCACGCTAACAAACAAGGGTAAAGCTTCTTTTTTTGATTGACACCATTGTTTCTTGCCACCAAATCATAGGTATAGAAAGAACAAAAAGAATTTTTTTGTTGGTAGAGTTGAAAAGGATGTTGCAGCCTTGTGTCTTTCCGGTGAAGAATTGCTTGATGTTATGTCAGAGTATGGTGACATTTTGTTTGGTCTCCAATTAAGCAAGCATAAGTTTCCTAGTTTTGGTTTGAACCATAATTGGGTCAAGCAAAGTATCTTTTGGGACCTGTCTTATTAGAAGACCAATTTTCTTTAACATAAGCTTGACATCATGCTCATTGAAAAGAACTTGTTTGAGAACATTTTCAATACCATCATAGATGTGAGGGGGAAGACAAAGGACAAAATTAAGGCTAGATTGGATATAGCATTGTTCTGTAACCGCAAAAATATGGAGTTGGTTTGTGATGGGTCATGAGTCATAAAACCAAGAGCAAGTACTAGTTTACAAATGGCTTAAAAGTCTATGTTCCCCCAATGGATATGCCTTGAACATATGAAGGCCAGTTAATATTCAGGAATGTAGATTATATGGAATGAAGAGTCATGACTGCCATGTATTTATACAAACACTCATCCCATTAGCTTTTTATGATTTGTTGTCAAAGGGGATATGAGATGCACCAAAAGAGATTAGTCATTTCTTCGGATATATATGCTCCAGCAAGTTGAATATTGATTACATTAAAAGGCTTGAAATGAATATTATCGAGACCATATGCAAATTTAAGATGATATTCCCTCCATCATTTTTTTATTCAATGGAGCATCTACATATGCATTTACTGTTTGAGGTAAAAGTTAAAGAACTGGTCCAGTACAAATGGATGTATCCACTCGAGAGGTTAGATTTATAATTGTTATGTAATTCATAATTAAACCTTTTTGTATTTTTTTAATTGATAATCTTTTAATAATTATATATATATATATGCAAGTAATTATTCAATCTAAACAAGAAGAAGAATAAGGTGCATGTTGAAGCATCAATATATGAGGCCTATATTGTTAAGGAGATCTCAATATTTATCTCATATTATTTCGAACCTCATTTAAGAATAAGGATCAACCATATTTCATAGTATGATGATGGTCGTGAAGTGCCTTCAAGTAGGAACTTGTCAATATTCTCCAAGTCTAGACGACTTATGATTAGTACTTGAAAGTGTATTGATTAGTACTCAAAAGTGCATTTTTATCATAGTTTTATATCATCATTTTGCACTTAAAGTATCAATAACTCCTTAACTAAAGTACGTTTTATAATAATCTATCTAATAATATAAGATACCTTTAATTTGTGGTAAATGTTCATTTTAAATGCAAGCCTATCACATAAATGAAAGGATTGATTGATGACTTTAAGAACTTCAATTGCAAAGGCAAAGAGATAATCAAGCTTAGAAAAGAGATGTCGGTGCAATCCAAACCGGAACACTGTTCGGTAATCGGGTCATATCTGGAGCTATAGATCTCAGATTTAGGTCTACTTTATATGGATGGAAAGGTAAGACATAGGCCTACAACTTTCATATGGAGCCCAAGATCTAAAAAGGCCATTTTCAAGTCCAAATTATTGCAACAACAAAGAAGCCCGAATCTGTCCTCCAGCCCGAGCACTGTTCAGTATTTTGGCCATATCTGGAGTTCTAGAAGTCGAAATGAGCTGAATTTTTTACACAAGAAAGCTGAGACAATTGCCTAGAACTTTCATGTTTTCAAGTGGCTCTAATTTTGACGTCATCAATGACGTTTTGGGCAGACAAGAGAAGATAAGGATTGTCACCAAGTCAAGGGTTGGCCATCTACTCATCAATTAGTCATCAAATCAATAGTTCCCAATTTTGGCCTATAAAAGGAGGCATTTGCCATGCATTTAGGCATCTTGGTGTCCAGATCAAGATCATGCTCTTGTTTTCTCTCTTTGTATTCTTTATGCTTTGTTTTCATTAATATCAAGTTTATGCCTTTCATTTCCTTTCCTTTCTTTAGTTAACTTTTATGTTCTTATTTTGTTTATCTATTTTTCTTTCTTTCATTATGTCTAGCTAAGTTAATTATGTCAAGGTGAAAAGGTTACACTAATGGTGTAAGAATAAGTATGGTATAAACTTAATATGGACTTTAATGTTTAATACTAACATGTTTTATATTTGTTATCTTGTTCACTCTTTAATACTTTGCTTGTTAAATGATTAATCTTGATTTATGTTGTATAACAATTGGTACAACAAATGCTTGGCACTTTCATAGCCCATACTGTATGGTATAACCGACACCTGAGCTATGAAAGGAACTTGATTTGTTGTTAACATAAGTTATAATCATGAATGCTTGACGAAATTTACAAGTATTAGCATTAATTGAATAAGATGACTAATGTAATCATGTTAACAATCTATAATCTGATTGGAACCTCCTTTATGTGTGGTTTCCAATTGAACAATAAGAGTTTATACTATACTTGTTTGACATACCATTAGTGGAACCTCTAACCTTGACATTTGTTATTATCATTGTTTAATCTTTACTTTAATATTCTATCTCCAAGTTCTCATCATCATCATCATCTTCTTCTCTTTCTTTATTATTATTATTATTATTATTATTATTATTATTATTATTATTATTATTATTATTGTTATTATTGTTGTTGTTGTTATTTATAATTTGTACAATAACCTCCCTGTGGTTCGACCCCGGTCTTGCCGGGTTATTTATTACTTCGACACTCCTGCACTTGGGAGAAGACATCAATCTCTTTGTCGTGTCAAGTTTTTGGCGCCGTTGCCGGGGAGGTAAGCTTTGTATAAATTATAATATTTATTTTATTTTCTCTTTTCATTTTTCTTGTATATAACTTTGTTTCTTTTCTCTTATTTCTTCTTCTTCTGTTTTCCTTTTCCTTTTATTCTATTCCTACACGTGCATGAGAGTGTGGTCACGTACATCAAGTGGTAGACTTTGTAGGGTATCCTCATCATTTTCAGAAAATATGGCTGAAGAAGATAATCAATCACTTCATAATGAGAATAATGAGAATAACCGTGCTAGAACACTTAGAGACCACATGAATCCAACAAGAACAAGTGCACCATCATGCATAGTTTTTCCTCCCGATGCATCTCATTTTAATTTTAAGCCAGGCATTATCCAACTTTTACCTTCTTTTCATGGTTTAGAATTGGAAAATCCATACTTGCATTTAAGGGAATTTGAGGAGGTGTGTAACACATATAATAATCTAAATTGTAGCATGAACACCATCAGATTAAAGCTTTTTCCTTTTTCATTAAAAGATAAAGCTAAAACATGGCTACAAAATTTGAGACCAGGATCCATTCGTGCTTGGGATGAAATGCAACAACAGTTTTTAAAGAAGTTTTTCCCATCTCATAGAACAAACTCTTTCAAAAGACAAATCACCACTTTCACTCAAAAACCAGGAGAAACATTTTACCAATGTTGGGATAGGTATCGAGACTTACTTAGTACTTGCCCTCATCATGGTTTTGAAACATGGAGATTGGTTTCACATTTTTATGAAGGGTTAACGCCTAAAGATAGGCAAATGGTTGAATTGATGTGCAATGGAACTTTTGAAGATAAAGACCCTGATGAAGCAATGGAGTACTTAGACTTGTTAGCTGAAAATGCTCAAAATTGGGACACCGCGGGTACTTATGAGGCACCGAGTAAAACTCAACCTCATACATCTAGTGGAGGTATGTACAACCTTAGGGAAGATCATGACCTTCAAGCCAAGTTTGCATCTTTAGCTAGAAAAGTCGAGGCACTAGAATTGAAAAAGAGTGGTCAATTAAAATCTGTTGAAAACATTGCATGTCAAATATGTGAAACAAATGAACACTCAACAGATAACTGTCCAACCTTGCCTTCTTTTAAGGAATGTCTCCATGAACAAGCCCATGCTTTAAACAGTTTCCAAAGGGCTAACCACAACCCATACTCACAAACATACAACCCTGGTTGGAGAAATCATCCAAATTTTAGTTGGAAGAGTGAGAACAACAATGCACAAACTTCACAACCACCATTTCAAGCACACCATAATTTCCAAAATTCTCATGGATATGCACCTCCTTATGCTCCACCTTCTAGAAGAAATCTTGAGGAAACATTGCATGCATTCATTGAAAAGCAAGAGACAATCAATACTCAACTTGCTCAAAACATGACAGATTTTAAAGATACTCTTGCAAAATTAACATCTGCTCTCAGTTTCCAAGAGAAAGGTAAGTTTCCATCTCAACCACAACAAAATCCCAAGGGGCAATACAATGCAAATGCAAGTAGTTCTGGAAGCCAACACATGGATCAAGTCAAATCAGTCACTACTCTTCGCAGTGGTAAGGTTATTGAAAAACCTTCTCTTGAACCTTATGAGAAAGATGATGAGTCAATCTCTGAGGGTAAGGAAGAGGTTGAACCTGAAAATTGCAAAGAAAAGACTGATTCTCCGCCAGCACTTCCATTTCCTCAGGCCATGACCAAACAAAGGAAAGTCAATCACAACTCTGAAATTTTTGAAACTTTCAAACAGGTAAGAATCAATATACCTTTGCTGGATGCTATTAAACAGATTCCTTCCTATGCTAAATTTTTGAAAGATCTATGCACTGTGAAGAGGAAACTGAATGTGAAAAAGAAAGCCTTTCTAGCCGAACAAGTAAGTGCTATTCTTCAGAACAATAATGCTTTGAAATATAAAGACCCTGGTTGTCCTACAATTTCTTGCTTTATTGGAGAGCATAAAATTGAAAGAGCCTTACTTGATCTTGGTGCTAGTGTGAATTTACTTCCATATTCAGTTTTTCAGAGTCTCAATCTAGGTGAGTTAAAACCAACTTCTATAACTCTTTTACTTGCTGATAGATCTGTAAAAGTGCCTAGAGGAATAATTGAAGATGTGTTAGTACAAGTCGATAAATTCATTTATCCTGTGGATTTTGTTGTCTTGGACACACAACCTGTTGAGGCATGTAATTCATTTCCTGTTATTTTAGGACGTCCGTTTCTTGCAACTTCTAACGCATTGATTAATTGTAGGAATGGACTGATGAAGCTATCATTTGGAAACATGACATTGGAGATGAATATTTTCAACATTTGCAAGCAACCTGGAGATGATAATGATTTACAAGAAGTAGATCATATTGATGAATTAGTTTATGATCAACTTGAATCTACTTTAAGTAAAAATGAGTTTGATGAACCGGAAGATTTGCAAATGATTTATTCTAAGGAAGAAATCACGGATGAAAAAGGCACCGAAAATGTTGATGTAGATCTTTTGTCATCAGTGACAAAAGATTTGACATCTGGCATCACACCAATCGATGATTACTTTCCTAACGAATCCTTACTTTCTCTTAATCCAATGCCTTGGTATGATAAAAATATTAATTCTCTTGCTTTAGGAGATTTGCCAGCTGATTGGAGTACCAAAGACAAAGAAAAGTTTTTGAACGAAGTGAAGAACTTTTATGGTGATGACCCTAACTTATTCAAATATTGTCCTGATCAAATATTTCAAAGATTCATTCCCGACAATGAGGTAAGTAGTGTCATTAAACTTTGTCATTCTGATGCATGTGGAAGTGATTTCTCGTCAAATAAGACTGCTGCAAAAATCTTTCAAAATGGATTTTATTGGCCCACCATGTTCAAAGACACGCATGCATTCTGCAAAACTTGTGAAAATTGTCAAAAAGTTGATACTGGTCAAAAAGTTTTGTTTTATAATTCTCAACTCTATGCATCCCCTAGAGAGCTAAGACCAAGATGGACGAATTCTTATGGGGCCTGTGATATTGAGAATTCAATGAATGATAATGATTTTAATGAAAATGAACAACGTTCGAAAGCTTACTTTGATAATTTTCCTAGTGAAAATGAATCAACTGGTTGGAATGATCTTGTAGATAAAGGTTGATTATTTTATTT
>SRLM01001231.1:0-14484 GCA_015708895.1 Populus ilicifolia | reverse complement strand
AATGTGATTACAAAAATTTACCGTGCTAGATGTGCAAGATTGAGATTGTTAATGAATCATGGAATTCCTGAAGACATTCGTTGGTTAATTGAAGCAAAAGTCCGATTATCAGGTGAGTCCTCTAACTCCTTTATTTCACATATGCGTGGAACAGGTAAAAGCACTTTTGCAAAGAAACGTCATGCAAAACGACTGGAAGTTTGTCATCGATGTGCTAGATGGACTTGTAATACACAATGTCGTTCTTTAGGAATGGTATCTATAAACCATGAAGATAAAATACAATTCATTAAGGATGGCTTGAGTAAGGAGTCTTTAGATAACCTTCTATTGACTCTTGAGACGCATCCTAGTGGAGATGTGCATCGTGCAATTCATGATTTATGGCCACTATTTCATAAAGAACATGATCGACTTAGTCTTGGGAATCTGACTAAAAAAGACCTTGTTTGCCAGTTTTTAAGAAAACTGGATGGGAAGCCTATCCCCGACCCATAGAGGGCATTTAAGCCGTTCTTGGACGTAAAACCAAGGGAAGATGTGAGCCACAATCACAACTACTCTAATTTCTCATCTATAAAACCCTCTTTTCGTTCCTTTCATTTTTACTCAGCCCACACATTTAACAACTACTGAAGTGTGTAGAAATGGCAAGTTCCTCAAGTCATCACATAAGAAATATTTGTGTTTTCGGTGGATCTAGTCCTGAGATAGAAAAGGAGTTTTTAGAATAAGGAAATCATCTTGGTCAAGTGTTAGCTGAGAGAAAGATTCATTTAGTATATGAGGGAGGCAGTCTTGGGTTAATGGGAGGTGTGTCAATAGCTGCATTTTTAGGAGGTAGTTAAGTTTTGGGAATCGTCCTCGAAGCTTTAGCACAAGGGGACATCATTGGAAAAACAATTGGAGAAGAACTTCAGGTCTCTACAATGTCAGCTCGAATGAATGCAATGTTTAACCATGCTGATGCCTTCATTGCTTTACCAGGTGGTCTAGGCACATTGGAAGATATATTTCATATTTCCTCTTAGGCCCAACTGCACATTCACCATAAACTCATAGGTTTGTTAAATGTTAATGGTTATTATGATAAGTTGTTGTCTTTTCTTGATCACGCTGTGAAACAGGAATTTCTAACATCTTCTGCAGGACAAATCATAATCTCTGCTGCTACTGCCGAACAATTGATTGACCAACTACAATCTTTCGTTCCTGTAATTGATCCTTCCATGAGTCGCATAAATTGGTCAACCAAGGAAAGCCGTAAAAAGCTTAGATTGGATTTGAGCCTTCATTTGTGAATCTTTGTGTCTTTTGGTTTTATTATTATATTTTGTTATTACTTATATTTGTTTCAGTGTGTTTCAGGTTTGTTAGTGTTTGTTATTTCAGGTGATATCTTCTATACTCTATCTTTCTACCTTTAAACATTGAGGACAATGTCTTGTTTTAGTTGGGGGGAAAGGGTAATAGTTAAAAAAAAACTGTGTTTTCTATTTCATAAAGCATGTGCAAAATGATTGTTACTATGATAACAGAGTAAGGAGAATCTTTTATGACTCTTGAGACGTATCTTAGTAATCATTCGTAACAGGGTCTATCATAATACTTCTTGAAATATTTAGATTTACAAACTCTTGCATTGTTATCACTTAAGTCTGCTCATATACTTATTTAACATGTATTCTTAAACCTTAATTTACACACACACACTTCAACATATGATTGTGGGTTGCATATTGGATTATTACATTATTTATGTTCTTTTGTTAAAGGTAACAACTAAGGGAAAGGGATAGTATATAATTAAAAACAACAACAAAAAAAACAAAAAAAAAGAAGAAAAAAAAATAATAAGAGAAAAAAAAAGAATGATAATAATAAAAATGTAGATAAGTTTGGTTTCGTAGCCTCCCCAACCTAAGCAATTAAGCCCGAAGGGGTGTTTTAACACCTAATACCCTATAGTCAACTCACTTGGGAGCTATTGGCCCAACGCTTGTTACATGGGTTGAGGAGAAAAGCTTAAGGGAATTAAACATTGCAATATCTACATATCAGTATCTGCGACCCGAGTTACTAAGCTCGTAGGGGTGTCTTAACACCTAATGCCCTAAGACCAACTGGTCTGGGAGTCATTAGCTGAAAGCTTGTTACATGGGTTAAAGATGCATGTTGTTTTAAATTATTGTATATATATATATAAAAAAAAGACAAAAATAATAATCTCAACCCAAGGAAATTAACCTTAAACATTAGAACAAAAATTTTGTTTTCTTCCAAGAAAAGCCCCATAATTATGTGTTGATACATTGAGCACAAAAGAAAGGTTTATGAATATCTTGTTAAGAGGTATTGAGCAGGTATATAAATCTAACAAGAGTTTGTTTATCTGGATAGAGTAATGGAAGTTAAATGATGAATACCTTGCTTTGTGGAATTTGCAAATTGTCTTTCTATTTTAACGCTTTGATTACTAGGGACTAGTAATAAGCTAGTTGGGGGGTGTGATTAGTACTCAAAAGTGCATTTTTATCATGGTTTTATATCATCATTTTGCACTTAAAGTATCAATAACTCCTTAACTAAAGTACGTTTTATAATAATCTATCTAATAATATAAGATACCTTTAATTTGTGGTAAATGTCCATTTTAAATGCAGGCCTATCACATAAATGAAAGGATTGATTGATGACTTTAAGAACTTCAATTGCAAAGGCAAAGAGATGATCAAGCTTAGAAAAGAGATGTCGGTGCAATCCAAACCGGAACACTGTTTGGTAATCAGGTCATATCTAGAGCTATAGATCTCAGATTTAGGTCTACTTTATATGGATGGAAAGGTAAGACATAGGCCTACAACTTTCCTATGGAGCCTAAATCTAAAAAGGCCATTTTCAAGTCCAAATTGTTACAACAACAAAGAAGCCCAAATCTGTCCTCCAGCCCGAGCACTGTTCAGTATTTTGGCCATATCTGGAGTTCTAGAAGTGGAAATGAGCTGAAGTTCTTACACAAGAAAGCTGAGACAATTGCCTAGAACTTTCATGTTTTCAAGTGGCTCTAATGTTGACGTCATCAATGACGTTTTGGGCAAACAAGAGAAGATAAGGATTGTCACCAAGTCAAGGGTTGGCCATCTACTCATCAATTAGTCATCAAATCAATAGTTCCCAATTTTGGCCTATAAAAGGAGGCACTTGCCATGCATTTAGGCATCTTGGTGTCCAGATCAAGATCATACTCTTGTTTTCTCTCTCTGTATTCTTTATGCTTTGTTTTCATTAATATCAAGTTTATGCCTTTCATTTCCTTTCCTTTGCTTTGTTAACTTTTATCTTATTTGTGTTCTTATTTTGTTTATCCATTTTTCTTTCTTCCATTATGTCTAGCTAAGTTAATTATGTCAAGGTGAAAAGGTTACACTAATGGTGTAAGAATAAGTATGGTATAAACTTAACATGGACTTTAATGTTTGATACTAACATGTTTTATATTTGTTATCTTGTTCACTCTTTAATACTTTGCTTGTTAAATGATTAATCTTGATTTATGTTGTATAACAATTGGTACAACAAATGCTTGGCACTTTCATAGCCCATAATGTATGGTATAACCGACACCTAAGCTATGAAAGGAACTTGATTTGTTGTTAACATAAGTTATAATCATGAATGCTTGATGAAATTTACAAGTATTAGCATTAATTGAATAAGATGACTAATGTAATCATGTTAACAATCTATAATATGATTGGAACCTCCTTTATGTGTGGATTCCAATTGAACACTAAAAGTGCATACTATACTTGTTTGACATACCATTAGTGGAACCTCTAACCTTGACATTTGTTAGTATCACTGTTTAACCCTTACATTAATATTCTATCTCCAAGTTCTCATCATCATCATCTTCTTCTTCTTCTCTTTCTTTATTATTACTACTACTACTAGTACTATTATTATTATTATTATTATTATTGTTGTTGTTGTTGTTGTTGTTGTTGTTGTTATTGTTGTTGTTGTTGTTGTTGTTGTTATTTATAATTTGTACAATAACCTCTCTGTGGTTCGACCCCGGTCTTGCCGGGTTATTTATTACTTCGACACTCCTGCACTTGGGAGAAGACATAAATCTTTTTGTCGTGTCATGTATTTTTATCAAGATTTTAGATCATCATTTTGTACTTGAAGTATTAATAACTTCTTAACTAAAACATGTTTTATAATAACAAGTCTGATATTATAAAGTACCTTTAACTTATGATAAATGCTCATCCTAAATGCAGGTTTATCACATAAATAAAAGAACTGATTGATGAGTTGAAGTATTTAAATTGAAAGAATAAAAAGATGGCCAAACTTGGAAAAGAGATGCTGATGTAGTCCAAACTAGAATATCGTTAGGTAATCGGGTCATATCTGAAGTTGTAGATCTTGGATTTAGATCTACTTTATATGGATAGAAAGATAAGACATAGGCCTATAATTTTCATGAGAGTCTAAGACTTAAAAAGGTCATTTTCAAGTCTAAATTGTAACAACAATGAAGAAGTCTGAATCTGTCCTGCAGCCTAAATATTATTCGGTGTTCAGCCCATATCTTAAGTTCTAGAAGTCCAAATGACCTTAATTTTTTTTTTCAAAAGCTGAGATAATTTTCTGAAACTTTCATATGGAGGTCTATTCAAATTTTGACATTATTAGTGATATTTTATTCAGACAAAAAGATAGGGATTGTCACCAAGTCAAGATGTGGCCACTCACTTATCCATTAGTCATCAAATCAATAGTTTCCAATTTTAACCTATAAAAGGAGGCATTTGCCATGCATTTAGGCATTTTGGTTCACAAATCAAGATCATACTTTTGCTTTCTCTCTTTGTATTTTTGTAAGGCTTAATTTTTGCTTTCATTAATATCTTGTTTAGGCATTTCATTTCATTTCCTTTACTTAGTTAACTTTTATCTTATTTATGTTTTTATCTTGTTTATTTATATTTCTCTCTTTCATTATGTATAGTTAAGTTTATTATGTCAAGGTGAAAAGGTTACACTAATGGTGTAAGAATAAGTATAATGTAAACTTAACATGGAATTTAATGTTTGATACTAACATGTTTTGTATTTGTTATTTAACTTTTTAACACTTTACTTCTTAAATGACTAATCTAGATTTATATTATATAATACTTAATACGACAAATGCCTCGCATTTTCATAGTATAAACCGTATGGTATAACCAACACATGTGTTATGGAAGGAACTTGATTTGTTATTAACATAGGTTATAATCACGAATACCTGACAACATTTACAAGTATTAGTATTATTTAAATAAGATAACTAATGTAATCATGTTAACAATTTATAATGTAATTGGAACCTGTTTTGTGTGTGGTTTTCAATTGAATAATAAGAGTTTATGTTATACTTGTTTAAAATACCATTAGTGGATATTCTAACCTTAACATTTGTTGTTATCATTGTTTAATCCTTACATTGATCTTCCATCTCAAAGTTCTCATCAACTTCTTCTTCTATTATTATTGTTGTTGTTGTTGTTGTTGTATTGTTATTAGTTATAATTTATACAATTAACCTCATTATGATTCGACCCCAGTTTTGTTAAGTTATTAATTACTTCAACACTCTTGCACTTAAGAAAATATATTAATTTTTTATTTATGTCAGCCCACGCCTAAAAATGCCATAAGGAGAAGATATTTGTCTAAAATAAAATTCAGATAAGCACACAATTATGTCATATTTAAATGTGATTAGCTGAGACCTTTTATAAAGTAAGTAGATGTTCGACTTAAACTTTGTTAAGAGTGTACTATTTATGCTTTGTGATACTATAAACTCATATAATTTGAAACAAGCTTGTAGGCAACATCAATGATACATACTATCTAATAACTTACAGCTGGCTTACAATTGACTGAATCTTAGATCTTTCAATTACAAGATGAATAATTTGTCACATGGTTTAAAACACATATAAGTCCTATCACACAGTCATTATCTTTGCAATGTAATTAACTATTTGTCAATATTACATAATATCTGTTTATTGATTATTGTTGTATTTAATATACAAGGTTTATCAAATGGAAGGTAAGGAGGTAGTTCTGTTATTTCACTGTCTTTACTAAGCCTGGGCCCTAAAAGAAAAGTCAAGTTCTATAACAAGTATTTTTTTTATGGATATGTCTTTCATACTGAAGAATATGGGCATGGAAGAAAGACATACAACAATAATGTTTGTATTCAGGGATTGACTTTTAGTGAGTTTGAAGTTAACTAATATGGTAGATTGAAATAGGTCATCGAACTGTAATATCATAGCGAGCAGAATAAAGTATTTTTATTCAAATGTTATTTATATGACACAACTAATAGAGGAATCAGAGTAGATCCTCATTATGGTCTTGTTGAAATCAACTTAAAAGTTAAAAACCGCAATGTAAACGACATTTTTGTTTTCACAAAACAATGTCAATAAGTCTATTACATATACACCCCTTTCTTTATAAAGGAAATATCAAGAGTTGATTAATTATCCATTTTAAAAACAAAACCCATGGGTCATGTCGAGGTTGTTTAAGATGAGAATGAAGACACAAGTGTGATAGATGAAATCTTTCAAGCTAGTGAGTTGGTTTTCCTTAAACACATTATCATTCATTGAATTCTCAATATCACAGGCCCCATAAGGATTGCTCCATCTTGATCTTAGTTCTCTAGGGAATACATTGAGTTGAGAATTACAAAACAAAACTTTTTGACCAATATCAATTTTTTGACAATTTTCATAAGTTTTGTAGAATGCATGCGTGTCCTTCAATATGGTGGGCTAATAAAATCCATTTTGAAATATTTTTGCAGTTGTCTTTTTGACGAGAAATGACCCTCACATGCTTCATAATGACAAAGGTTAATGACACTACTTACCTTATTGTCGGGAATGAATCTTTGAAATATTTGATTAGGATAATATTTGAATAAGTTAAGGACATCACAATAAAAATTCTTCACTTCGTTAAAAAACTTTTCTTTGTCTTGGGTACTCCAATCAGCTAGCAAATCTTCTAAAGCAGGAAAATTGATATTGTTATCAAACCAAGGCATTGGATTAAGAGAAAGTAAGGATTCGTTAGGAAAGTAATCATCGATTGATGTGATGTTAGATGTCGAATTTGTTGTCACTTTTAACAAAAGATCCGCATCAACATTTTCGATGCGTTTTTCATATGTGATTTCTTCCTCAGAATAAATCATTTGCAAATCTTCAAATTCATCCAACTCATTTTTACTTAAAGTAGATTCAAGTTGATCATCAACTAATTCATCAATATGATCTACTTCTTGTAAATCATTATCATCTCTAGGTTGCTTGCAAATATTGAAAATATTCATCTCCAATGTCATGTTTCGAAATGATAGCTTCATCAGTCCATTCCTATAATTAATCAATGCATTAAAAGTTGCAAGAAATGGACGTCCTAAAATAACAATAAATGAATTACATCCTTTAACAACTTGTGTGTCCAAGACAACAAAATCCACAGGATAAATGAATTTATCGACTTGTACTAACACATCTTTAACTATTCCTCTAGGCACTTTTATAGATCTATCGATAAGTAAAAGAGTTATAGAAGTTGGTTTTAACTCACCTAGATTGAGACTTTGAAAAACTAAATATGGAAATAAATTCACACTGGCTCAAAGATCAAGTAAGGCTCTTTCAATTTTATATTCTCCAATAAAGCAAGAAATTGTAGGACAACCAGGGTCTTTATATTTCAAAGCATTATTGTTTTGAAGAATGACACTTACTTGTTCGGCTAAAAAGGCTTTCTTTTTTACATTCAGTTTTCTCTTCACAATGCATAAATCTTTCAAAAATTTAGCATAGGAAGGAACCTATTTAATAGCATCCAGCAAAAGTATATTGATTCTTACCTCTTTGAAAGTTTCAAAAATTTCAGAGTTGTGATTGATTTTCCTTTGTTTGGTCAAGGCTTGACGAAATGGAAGTGCTGGTGGAGAATCAGTCTTTTCTTTGTAATTTTTAGATTCAACTCCTTCCTTACCATTAGAGATTAAATCATCATCTTTCTCATAAGTTTCAAGAGAGGGTTTTTCAATAACCTTACCACTACGAAGAGTAGTGACTGATTTGACTTGATCCATATGTTGACTTCTAGAACTACTTGCATTTGCATTGTATTGCCCCTTGGGATATTGTTGTGGTTAGAATAAAAACTTACATTTTTCTTGGAAACTAAGAGCATATGTCAATTTTGCAAGAGTATCTTTAAAATCTGTCATGTTTTGAGCAAGTTGAGTATTGATTGTCTCTTGCTTTTCAATGAATGCATGCAATGTTTCCTAAAGATTTCTTCTAGGAGGTGGAGCATAAGGAGGTGCATATCCATGAGAATTTTGGAAATTGTGGTGTGCTTGAAATGGTGGTTGTGAAGTTTGTGCATTATTGTTATCACTCTTCCAACTAAAATTTAGGTGATTTCTCCAACTAGGGTTGTATGTTTGTGAGTATAGGTTGTGGTTGGCCCTTTGGAAACTCTTTAAATCATGGGATTGTTCATGGAGACATTCCTTAAAAGAAGGCAAGGTTGGACAATTATTGGTTGAGTGTTCATTTGTTTCACATATTTGACACACAATGTTTTCAACATATTTTAATTGACCACTCCTTTTCAATTCTAGTGCTTCGACTTTTCTAGCTAAAGATGCAAACTTGGCTTGAAGGTCATGATCTTTCCTAAGGTTGTACAAACCTCCACTGAATGTATGAGGTTGAGTCTTACTCGGTGCCTCATAGGTACCCGCGGTGTCTTAATTTTGAGCATTTTCAGCTAACAAGTCTAAGTACTCCATTGCTTCATCAGGATCTTTATCTTCAAAAGTTTCATGGCACATCAATTCAACTATTTGCCTATCTCTAGGTGTTAACCCTTCATAAAAATACGAAACTAATCTCCATGTTTCAAAACCATGATGAAGGCAAGTACTAAGCAAGTCTCGATACCTATCCCAACATTGGTAAAATGTTTCTCCTGGTTTTTGAGTGAAAGTGGTGATTTGTCTTTTAAAAGAGTTTCTTCTATGAGATGGGAAAAACTTCTTTAAAAACTGTTGTTGCATTTCATCCAAAGCACGAATGGATCCTAGTCTTAAATTTTATAGCCATGCTTTAGCTTTATCTTTTAATAAAAAAGGAAAAAGCTTTAATCTAATGATGTTAAGGCTACAATTTAAATTATTATGTGTTGGAGATCTTCTCAAATTCCCTTAAATGCAAGTATAGATTTTCCAATTCTAAGCCATGAAAAGAAGGTAAAAGTTGAATAATACCTGGCTTAAAATTAAAATGAGATGCATTGGGAGGAAAAACTATACATGATGGTTCACTTATTCTTGTGGGATTCATGAGGTCTCTAAGTGTTCTAGCACGGTTATTCTTATTATTCTTATTATGAAGTGATTGATTATCTTCTTCGACCATATTTTCTAAAAATGATGAGGATACCCTGCAAAGTCTACCACTTAAAAGTACGTGACCACACTCTCATGCACGTGTAGAAATAAAATATATAAAAAAGGAAAAAATAAGAGAAAAGAAACAAAGTTATATACAAGAAAAGTGAAAAAAATAAAATAAATATTATAATTTATCCAAGAACTTACCTCCCCGGCAACGACGCCAAAAACTTGACACGACTAAAAGATTGTGTCCTCTCCTCAAGGTAGGAGTGTTGAAGTAATAAATAACCAGGCAAGACCAGTGTTGAACCATAGGGAGGTTAATTATACAAATTATAAACAACAACAATAGTAACAATAACAACAACAATAATAATAGTAGCAATAATAATACTAATAATACTAGTAGTAGTAGTAGTAGTAGTAATAGTAATAACAATAATAATAACAATAACACTAATAAAGAAAAAGAAAAAGAAAAGTTGATGAGAACTTTGAGATGGAAAATTAACGTAAAGATTAAACAATGATAACAAACAATGTCAAGGTTAGAGGATCCACTAATGGTATGTCAAACAAGTATAGTATAAACTCTTATTATTCAATTGGAAACCACACACAAAGGAGGTTTAAATCAGATCATAGATTGTTACCATGATTATATTATTCATCTTATTCAATTAACACTAATACTTGTAAATTTCATCAAGCATTCATGATTATAACTTATATTAACAACAAATCAAGTTCCTTTCATAGTTCAGGTGTCGTTATACCATACAGTATGGGCAATGAAAGTACCAAGCATTTGTTGTACCAATTGTTATACAATATAAATCAAGAATAGTCATTTAACAAGCAAAGTATTAAAGAGTGAACAAGATAACAAATATAAAACATGTAAGTATCAAACATTAAAGTCCATATTAAGTTTACACTATACTTATTCTTACACCGTTAGTGTAAACTTTTCGCCTTGACATAATAAACTTAGCTAGACATAATAAAAGAAAGAAAAATAGATAAACAAAATAAGAACATAAATAAGATAAAAGTTAACTAAGTAAAGGAAAGGAAAGGAAATGCATAAACTTGATATTAATGAAAGTAAAGCATAAACATTACAAAAAATACAAAGAGAGAAAGCAAGAGCATGATCTTGATCTGGACACCAAGATGCCTTAGTACATGGCAAATGCCTCCTTTTATAGGCCAAAATTAGAAACTATTGATTTGATGACTAATTGATGAGTAGGTGGCCAATCTTGACTTGGTGACAACCCTTATCTTCTCTTGTATGCCCAAAACGTCATTGATAACATCAAAATTAGAGCCACTTGAAACATGATAATTGTAGGAAATCATCTAAGCTTTCTTGTGTAAAACATTTAGCTTATTTGGACTTCTAGAACTCTAGATATGGCTAAAATACTGAACAGTACTCGAGTTGGAGGACAAATTCGGGCTGCTTTGTTGTTGCTCCAATTTGGACTTGAAAATAGTCTTTTTAGATCTTGGGCTCCATATGAAAGTTGTAGGCCTATGTCTTACCTTTCCATCCATATAAAGTGAACCTAAATCTGAGATCTATAATTCTAGATATGATCCAATTACCAAATAGTATTCCGATTTAGACTACACCGACATCTCTTTTTAGAGTTTAGCCATCTCTTTGTCCTTTCAATTTCAGTTCTTAAATTCATCAATCAATACTTTTACTTATGTGATAGGCCTGCATTTAAAATAAATATTTACCATAAATTAAAGGTATCTTATATTATTAGCTATGTTATTGTAAAACATGTTTTAGTTAAGGAGTTATTGATACTTCAAATGCAAAATGATGATATAAAACCTTGATAAAAATACACTTTTAAGTACTAATCAAGTTATAAGTGGACATATCAGCTCATGCATTGTCAAATTTGGGGGCCAAACGAGGCAGAAAATGTATCTGGAAAGCAGCTACTCGGGCAGCTGTGCGGTGAAGAAGATGAATAGTAACCAGACGATGTGTCGCCTAGTCCCTTCTCTTTTTTTTTAACATAAAAACGACGTCGTTTTGGATACAAAATTAGAGATCTTTGCTGATTTTCAATTTAATCCTCCAGCTTTCAATTTCTTTCAATATAATTCCCTAATTGACTCTCAACTTCAACTTCAGCCTTAGATTTACATGCCTTTTGCAATATGGTCCTTGGTCTCGGATTTAGGCAGTTTCGTCCCTAATTGACCATTAAACTTTCAATTTCTTCAATTTGACAGCTGGATTTTGTTAATTAAACCCTTATAGTTTGGCGCCTTTTGCAGATTGGTCCCTAGCTTTGGATTTTATCAATTTAACCCTTAATTGGCCCCAAAACTTCAATTTTCTTTCGATTTAGCCCCTAATTTCAATTCATTAACTTGGTAAAAATTAAATTTGATCTCTTAAAATTTTAATCTTCTCAATTAAGACTAAATTAGGCTCCCAAACTTAATGTTTTAACCAATTAAGCCCCAAATAAAATTAATTTGGCCCATTCAAACTATAATTAAGTCCTTGCACTTAATTAAATCCTTCATGTGGACCTAAATTAATTCTTAAATATATTTAAAATTTAATTTAATCCATGATTAAATCAAATTGGCCTATTAAAAATTTAATTGTTATTACACTTATTTTTTATGCAAATTTGTCCAATAATAATTTAATTTGACCTTGAATTTGCCTTGTTTTTCTCTCATTTTGGGCACAATAGGGCGCTAATAGTTCTTGAATCTCCTCTAAAAAATACAGCTTGATTTTTGCCTATTTTTGCAGTCTTTTTAGATCAGCTTTCTCCACATTGCTAGCCTTTATTTTATTTTGAAAAAAAAAGTGAATTTTAGGGAATATAATTAATTCCTTGCACTTAATTAAATCCTTTACGTGGACCTAAATTAATTCTTAAATATAATTAAAATTTAATTTAATCCATGATTAAATCAAATTGGCCTATTAAAAATTTAATTGTTATTAGACTTATTTTTTATGCAAATTTGTCCAATAATAATTTAATTTGACCTTGAATTTGCCTTGTTTTTCTCTCATTTTGGGCACAATAGGGCGCTAATAGTTCTTGAATCTCCTCTAAAAAATACAGCTTGATTTTTGCCTATTTTTGCAGTCTTTCTAGATCAGCTTTCTCCACATTGCTAGCCTTTATTTTATTTTGAAAAAAAAGTGAATTTTAGGGAATAACCCAGAATTGGGTTATAACAGTTACCCCTCTCTTTACAAGGCCTGCAATAGAAAGTCTTATCAAAGACTTTAGATAGGAAGCGTTGTAGAGATGAAAAAGAAGGATAGGAAATGTTTGACTCATCATATTGAGAAATAATGAATCCTTTTGAGGCCTAGAAAGCGCACTCGAAGTAAAAACTAGAAGGTTTTTTTGAAAATCCAAAGATTTTGAAATGGCCGAATTATCATAGGTAACCTCCCTAGGAGAAAAGTAATGAGTGACTTTTCCATGTAAAAAACACATATTTTTCAGAGATTTTTTAAAATGATGAAAAATATTAAGATTTTTCAAAGAGGTTTTGTTGTGTTGGGTGATCTGCCCAAGTGAAAGGTTTTGAAAAATACAAAGATTTTTTCAAAAATACAAAAATTTTCAAAGTGGTCTTGTTGTGTTGGGTGACATGCCCAGGAAAAGTTTTGAAAAATACAAAAAAAATTTCAAAGCGGTCTTGTTGTGTTGGGTGACCTGCCCAAGAAAAGTTTTGAAAAATACAAAGATTTTTCAAAAATATAAAAATTTTCAAAGTGGTCTTATTGTTAGGTGACCTGCCCAAGTGAAAAACATGAAGATTTTAAAGTGGTAAACAATACGATGATTTCTCAAAATGGTTTTATTGTAACAGGCAACCGACCCGAATGGAAGATTTTGAAGGTGTGAGAAATGCAAGGATTTTCTAAAAAGATGGTTTCATCCGAACAAAAGATTTTAAAGGTGTGAGAAATGCAAGGATTTCTTCAAAAGATGGTTTCATTGTAATGGGCAACCGACCCAAATGGAAGATTTTAAAAGTGGTAAGGAATGCGAGGATTCTTTAAAAGATGGTTTTATTGTAATAGACGATGAAAAGAGTTTTCAAAGAGATCTGATAGGTGGCTTACCCAGGTGAAAACAATGAAATGTCTTGAAGAGACAACGTGATAGGACTCGAAGATGCACTATTCGAGTAATGGAAGCTCGATGGAGCGTTCAAAAAGAGATAGAACTCGAAAGGGAATGAAGGCTAAAAAGCACACTTGATAGGAGGTAGGGTTAAAAAATGCATTACATAAGAGGTGAGGGTTCAAAGGCATGGTAAAAAAGAGGTAGGGTTGAAAACACATTACCTAAAGTGGTTGAGGGCTTTAAGGCACACTTAAATGGAGGTCGAGTTAGAAAACACACTATCCAAAATGGTGATGGTGATGGTGAAACCGATCTGACAATATTGAAAACAATGTATTATAATCAATATGCATGTATACTTCATGATGTCCTTCCTTTCTCAAAAGTTGGAGTGTTTGATAGTAAGCTTTAATGGCTATTTTCACTCTTGCTTACTTCAGTCACATCTTGTGATCTTAACCCTCAAATAGGATATGATATACATCTTATCCCTCATACCTTTATCTGAAGGGATTTCTAGCTCAACCCAACATTTTCTATTTTCTTAGAAGGGGAATCATGGAGCCAACCCTATGTGTTTTGGTGAATTGCCCTCTAGCTTGATCATGCCCCTAAGTATTCCGATCAGGTTTAAGGATGAGGCTAGGTGACACGACAAAGAGATTGATGTCTTCTCCCAAGTGCAGGAGTGTCGAAGTAATAAATAACCCGGCAAGACCGGGGTCGAACCACAGGGAGGTTATTGTACAAATTATAAATAACAACAATTCCACAACAATAATAATAATAATAATAATAATAGTACTAGTAGTGGTAGTA
>SRLM01001230.1:0-392883 GCA_015708895.1 Populus ilicifolia | reverse complement strand
TTTTTTTTTTTTGCTCTCTCTTCTCGGGTTTGTTCTCCTTCTCTCCTTCTTTTTCTCCCTCTCTTTTCCTTTTTTTTCTCTTCTTCCCCCTCTCTTTCTTTTTTTCCTGCTGCTTCCCCTACTTTTATAGGCAAAAACAGGGGAGGGGATATGGCTAGGGTGGCCACTGTGCTGCCACTCCTCCATTGTTCTTCCAGCATGTGGAAAGTGGGTTGTGTCGGCGTCTTTTTAAAGATGAAATGTTGGTAAAAATATTAGTGAAAACAGAGGAGAAAAACACATTTTCTTCCCCTGGTCTCTGTGTGTCCGGGGGAAGAAGATGATGGTGCCATTCAAAATGGCACTGTTTTGAGTTTTCTTGTTTTTTTTTTTTACACAGTGCATGAAACGACGCTATTTTTCCCAAAACATGCCATTTTATTTAAAGGAGAATTGGCGCCAAAACATGTCAAATTCAAAATCTAGCCTTCAATTTGCGCATGTTTTATAATTTGATCCTTGGTTTTAGATTTCTTTAATTAAGTTCCTAATTGACCATGAAACTTCAATATTTATGCAATTAAGCCCCTAATTTGACCAAATAAACTTTTAAAAATTATATTTTGACCCTGGAACTTTAATTTTTTCTCATATAAGCCCAAATTAACTCAAAAAACTAAATTTTCTTACAATCAAAACCTCCATAAATTCAATTAAACTTTTCTCAAAGTTTAATTAAATCCATAAACATCTTATTTGTGACTTTTCTTCCTAAAATTAAAGTTTCTTTGTCAACAGGGTTCTCATCAATTAACAAAATACTGTCAAAATTTAATTTTTGTAATTGTAAACCTCTTCAACTAATTTTTTGACCATTTTCTAAGCATTCAAAATTTAATTTTTGTAATTGTAAATCTCCTCAACCAATTTTTTGATCATTTTCTAAACATTCTGACATCCTTTTTTTTTTACTATTATTATTTTTAAATTAGTTATTATTATTATTTTAGTATTATTATTTTCTTATATATATATTACACGAGGACCCAAAAATAAGTTACAACAAAGGGCATTCTAATTTTGCACATGATTCCCGCACTTTTTATCTTTTACCTAATTTATATGAAAATAAGGCTACCTAAAATATTTTTAAGTTAAAATAAATGTTTTTAACACTCCAAATAAATCTTGTATTCAGAGGCGGAACTAGGGGGTGGCAAGCAGGGCTGGCCCCTGCAAAACATTTTAAAATATTTTATTATTTAATATTTTTAATTTAAATAAATAATTTTAAAATAAATAATTTTTAGTTTTGGCCTCCCTTGTAAAATAAATCTAGCTCCGCCCTTGCATGTATTGTTGATAATTTTTAGCAGCAAAGTAATCATTGTTGATGAATATTTTGGCAAGAAGCATCAATGTTTCCAAGAACGGTCTAAAATTCATGAGATGTATCTTTCATATGAAAAAGTAATGGACTTTTAAACTTTAAATAACAATCAAGGTTAATTTAATTTAATTGAGACAATCGAATGGTGGAGGACTCAATTGGGATATGTATAATAGTTTGGGAGTAAATTTGTTCCTTCCCCATACAAAAAAC
Organism: Populus ilicifolia; assembly: GCA_015708895.1. Lineage (NCBI taxonomy): Eukaryota > Viridiplantae > Streptophyta > Magnoliopsida > Malpighiales > Salicaceae > Populus > Populus ilicifolia. The sequence continues at coordinate 391,301 of SRLM01001230.1, read as the reverse complement.
TAGCAAGCTACTCGGATTGAAACCTAAACTATGTAGCTACCGTGTGTTAGGTTGGTTGCCATTAATTTGCAACAATCATTGACTATTGCACCAACCATGTGCACTCATCCAAGATGTCAAAGGTTGGCAGCCACCATTGTTGAAGAAGAGCTGAAGTTGGCAACCATTTTTGTTGAAGAAGAGTCTCCATGAATGCCTATAAATAGAGGCATATGTTAGAGAGCAAAGTGAAAGAAGAGGATTGTAAGAATGTGAAGAGAGTAGAGTAGAGAGGAAGAGAGAACTGCAATGGCAGCAGCCTTGCTACCATTGCAGCAGCTGCAAGTGCAGTAAAGAGAGCTGAGAGTTGAGTATGAGAAGGTGTAATCCTCCTCCTCCATGTATATGTTTGTATTCTTTCTCTATCTCTAAATATATTGACTTCTCCCATGGATGTAGGCGATTTGCCGAACCACATAAAATATTGTGTCAGTGTGTTAGGCCTCCTATGAGAAAATATCAGTACATCACCGGTCGGATTCCCCAACAATTGGTATCAGAGCACATGATTTAATGTGGTGTTTGATTTTACTTAAAAATAAAAGTTGTCAAAATTATGTTTTGACTATACCACTATGTAGAGGAGGAAGAGACGAAGCCACTGGTGAAAACCGCATCAAAATCTGAAGTCGGAATCCTCCGCACATGCCATCACGCGCCGGCGGGGTGACTGCCCGTGCGCGCCACGTGTCACACGGGTTTTCTTCGCCCAGATAGGCTGACCCGACCTGAATGCTAGAAGATCCGACCCACGCGCGAGATCCGGATGATGACGACATCATCATGACATTATAGTTTCGTCATCATGCACAGGTGGCATGACATGTCAGCACCAGTTAGCGACACGTCAGCAAAGTGGGACCCACTGTCACGTCACCAGCCGCGAGCTGAGTTGAGCCGCAAGTCGAGGGATATGATTTTGTATGGCGGAGTCTACATGCAACCGGATCTGAGATTGAATCTGAACCACTGATCAGGCGAAAATTATTTTGATGAAATCCCAGCCGTCTAAAGTGCGATTTGAACAATTTCAAACTTGTTTCCAGCTAATTTGATCATTCCAGATGCAATGGTACTGTTTGATCATTGAGATTGAGATAAAAAATGGCGATGATGAATTATTAAAGAGAGTTTGCCCGATCAGAAAGCATCTGATGGTCATCATGGTGGTCGATGGAGATGAAGAAGAAGAAATCAGACATGTTTGCCTAATTACATGTGTTGAACTATTATGTGAGGAATTTTAATTGCCTTGAGAGAAGGCAAAATTAGGACACTCTGGACAATCGATCATGGATAATTTCGAGGTGGAGAGTGAAATTTGATGAAGACCAATCTTGACGAATCTGAGCATTGGTAGTCTCGTCAGATGTTGAGAAATCAGGTATAAAACAAGGATACCCCAGATCACTTGTAAAGAAAAGTCGCGACAAAGCTAGCAAATGGTTGTATATACAGAAAGACAATACGATGGATAGATATGGCCTAAGAAGTTCTGTCTAGGAGATTGGGTTTTAAGTGGGACCGGTGTGACTTCTCCAATCTTTCCTGGGAACTTGCTTAGTGGAAGGATTATCCATACGGTACTATTTTCGTATATGTGATAGTTTATTATGAAACTGTTGAAGACTAGCAGGATGATGGCACAAAGAAACAGATGGGTTTCGTATGATCAAGGATATGATGGAGTGGTGATTTCTTCAAGGAAGTTAGATTCGGTGATTGTAATTTCTCGAGGGGGAATTAGTGAAGACCCTGATAATGGTAGAGAAATACATCAAGAAGATGAAGATTGGCACCCTATTTTAACTTGGTTAAAAGTTGTTACAAAAGGAGCTGCTGTCAAACATAAGCAAGGAATAGGGAGAAATCTGGAGAACAGAAAATGCACGAGGACACACAAAGATTGTTTAGGAGTACCTGGAGGATCCAACGAGGTACTATAATGAGACAACAAGTGCAAAAAAAAGAAGAGTTCCCAAATGAAACTCAGAGCAGAGACTATAAGAAGTTGTACAACAAAAAGTCTCTTGTGCTCTTGATAAAAGCAACAAGTAAGGATCTTTCAATGCATGAAAGGATGGAAAGATGAGCTGTTGTAGATGCACCTAATTGAGGGGGTGCAAATGCCTGTGATAAAAGGCGATCGTCTATGATGAAAAGCGAAGACACCAAAAGGAGTTGGTGTGGTGAAGCTGTTAAGTAGAAAGGCGTAGAAGCTCCAAACATAGAAATTAAGGTGGAGGATTGTGAGGAGTATACCGCAACTTTCTCTTTCTATGTAATTAATGGCAAAGAATTTATAGAGCCATTTTGAAGCATCTCAGCTGAAAGAGGATGCGACCATCTATAAAAGACGAAGACACCTTAAGGAGAAGGTGTGAGGGCTATGAGATGAGCCTATGATTAGACCGTTGCATGATGACGAGCGGAGACATCTCAGGAGAAGGTGTGAGGGCCGTAGAAGGAACCCAGTTCAGAACACCCCAGAGCCAATGTGATGGCTAGGTAAGAACGGACAGATGGATAGCAAATGAAATGGCTATGATGAGTATGATGACCAATGCAAGATTGACTTTCATAGATATTGCCCTTATGCTAAAGATCAATAAGCTAGAAGATATTTGCCTTGGACAATAAGTGGATGACTTATGGAGCATTAAGACATGGCTGTTATGAAAGAGCAGAGGGCATGCGTAGGTTCCGGGAACAAATTGACTCTTGTCAATGTGGTGAGCTCAATAATGACATTGTAATACTCAGAGTATGAAGACAGATATGGATCAACCTTTTATGGGCTGCCCTCATGGTTAAAGGTGGAAAGCTACCTAGACTCTTGAGACTAAGAGTGGGAGACTCATGGAGAAGTAAGGCGTTGTTCCTAGGGTGGAACAGAGGGCAGACACAACTCCTGGATGAGTAAACTCTTTGAAGAGTGGTAAGCTTATGATTATATTGAGATACTCAGATAATGACTTTCGCACTTGAAATATCCATTTGAGGGGGTGTTATAAGCATGGTTGATACGCTCGAAGGGGAATGTTGTTCCAGAGACAAGCGTTAACACTATTCAGATGTGATGTAGCAGACCATCTAGTTATAGTGATCCTTTTGTGTGAGAAAATGTGTGCTTATGTTACTCTGATGATTGAAAGGTTTGGCAAGTACCTGTAAACTTGGCCACAAACACTCTCAAAATGGAAAGCTTGGAAGTGCTGCAAGATGCAAACTTGTGTTGAAGAAAAAAGAGGACAGTTGCCCCACATGAATGGCAAAGAGGGTGATTGTTAGGTTGGTTGCCATTAATGTGCAACAATCATTGACTATTGCACCAACCATGTGCACTCATCTAAGATGTCAAAGGTTGGCAGCCACCATTGTTGAAAAAGAGCTAGAATTGGCAGCCACCTTTGTTAAAGAAGAGCCTCCATGAATGCCTACAAATAGAGACATGTTATTTATAAGTGGATGACAATTTCTCAACCCCTCAATTGCAACTCTAAATAACCTTAAAACCCTTTAAATATTGGTATGTCATCATATACCCATTATGATTCAATTGTATAATTGTACTAGGATTTTACTGTTAGAGTGTTAATAACAATCTAGACAGTGTTTAAAAAGACTCTTGTATGAACCACACAATCGCTCGAGTACTTTTTATTTAGCTACCTATGCATTACAATATGAGATACCAAACCTATATTGTTTATTTATTCATTACTTGAGTAGTCATAATATTTATAATTATATCATCACTTATAATTGGCAAAACTATATTATCAATAAATTATAAATCAAGCTAACAATGATCTTCCTTAATTGATGAATCAGTGCATGCAAATAGACCAATTAACTTTGAAAACTTAAATGAATCATAATTCTTATGTAATCCTTATGTAAGTACCATTATCATTCTAGTGCATTTGTATATTATAATTGTAATATCCCAATCAGCAAGTAAAGACTTGCAGGAGGGACTTATATGAGCATGTTTATCTTGACTAGTAAGATGTATTTTGGGGTCATACGTGGCTACCAAAAACAAATCTGTGAGGCCCATGAGTCAAAGTAGACAATATCTTACTAATAAGGTGAGGTGTTATATTTAGTATCAAAGTTTGGCTCACTAGCTATCTGATGGTACCGACGAGGTCGTTAGGCTCTTTAAGAAGGGTTGATTGTAAATCTCACATTGAAGGGTGAAAACTTGGGAGATGACCTTATATGAGCATACTTACCTTGAATAGTAAAACGTGTTTTAAGGCCATGATTACAATCTCACATTGGCAGGTAAAGACTTGGGGAAGAGTTTTATATGAGAATGCTTATCTTGACTAATAAGATGCATTTTAAAGCCATGTGTAGCTGCCAAGAACAAATCTATAAGACCACGGGTCAAAACGAATAATATCTTGTTAATAAGGTAAGGTTTACAATAATTACATATAAGCTGTGGTTGAATGTTGCACTTTATATTCTAATGAATTTGTTACATGTCACTATATTCTTGCATTAATTAATCTATAATTAGTTTAGAAGTTTTGTCTAAACTATAACTCAATACTTACACTTGAATTCCTATAACTCATAGCTTAACTCATAGCTTAGTCATTGCATACTATTTTATCAACTCTGCGAGCATTCTTAAATTCATGAACAAGAGATCTTATAAATTATAATTAGCTTCATAGCTCACCACACTCATCTTCTTTACGTGGATCAACTAAACATTACCCTCATCTTCCTCATCACTTGATTCAAATTCATTATTACAATATATATGGTTAAACATATTTAGATATTTAATTTTCATAATTTCAGGTATCAATGTTAGTTTCATTGTACTACTAACTATCCTATATAGACCTATAAACTATGATGTTTAGATAAGCATTTGGGTATAACTTGGAATCCAAGTATACTTGATACTAGAAAAGTATTCTTATATTAGGTCTATTATTCAAATAAAGCTTTAAGTTTCTTCGATTATCAAACCAACCATAAACTTCAAATTGATATTATAAAAAATGGATATAACAACGAAATAAATTGAATATTTCTCAACTTACATCTTTCAAGTAATATCAACTTTAATTTCATTAAGATTTCATTCTTTATATATGACTTGTTTTAGTTTGGCTAGCGAAATGTCTAATTAATTAAAAAAACTAAAATAGGAAAGCATTTTTTTGTACCTCTCCTCGTAAAACACAATTTACTATAATACTGTTTTTATTTTTTTATCATTTTTTATTTTTATTTTTACATCTATGTTTTTTTTTAGAATTTCAATTTTATTCTTCAATGTTAAGTTTATTAGAGATTGTGTTTTATTATTTTTTTTAATTAATTTTTTATAAGACAATCTCAGTCTCAAAACTTAAAAAAAAATGGAGATTTTATTGAACCTCTTCTCATAAAATACTATTTATTAAAATAATATTTTTTTTCTTTTTTTTTATTTCTTCTTATCTTTTAATTTTAATTTCATCCTTCAACATTAGATTTATTAAAGATTATGCTTATAATTATTTTTTAATTTATTTTTTTATAAGATTATTCTAGTCTTAAAACTAAAAAAGAAATGGATTTTATTGTACTCCACTTCATAAAATACTATTAGTTGAAATAATATTTTTTTTTAATTTCAATTACATCCTTTTAACATTAGGTATATTAAGGATTGTGCTTTATATTTTTTTTTTAATATACTTTTTACAAGACTATCATAGTCTCATGACTTGAATCATGAGTTTAATAATTTAACTCAAATGACTTGATCTTTTTAATTAATTTATTTTTTTAATTTTATATTTTAATATTAAATTGATTAAAAATTAGATTTAATAAATCATAAATTTAACAAATTATCAAAAAAATAAAAAAGAAAAAGATTTTACTTTGCCTCTTACAAAACATTATTCATTATAATAGCATTATAATAGCGCGCTCTCTCTCTCTCTCTCCCTCTAATTAATTCTCTTAAAATTTATCAATAGCAAAAAATTACATAATTCACATAAACCCTAAAATATAAATAAAAAAACAACTCACAAATATCAACCAATTCTCCTAAAATTTAGTAATTCTCACAATTTCTCAATAAAATTTACTAATTACAAATATTACATAATTCACTTTAAAATATACTATGAAAATTCATAAAATTAATCAATGAACACAACTTCTTACTGATCATCCTAAATTTTTTTATCAATTTTAACCGATTCTCACTAAAATATATCAATTTAATAAAACTTATCAATTATATTTAGTTCTCTTAAAAATCACAATTCTCATCAATCATATAAATTTTAATTAATTTAATTTCTATCAATTGATCTAGATTGAACTAAATCTAAAAACTAAACACTAACATAATCATCAAATCACACTAAACTTCATAAATTTTAAATTGTTAATTTGAAATTGTCAAAGGAGAGCTGGTGGAAGTAGCAGTGATGGAGCGTGGGTGATGCCTATTTTTTTTTTCAGGGCTTTCTTTATGGGCTTACTCCCATGAATAAACCCATAAATAAAGCCCTGATAAGCGGCTGTCTAGCCTTCAAGTCAGAGCACCGTACAGTGCCCATCACTCTCATCAGAGGCAGTGCAAAGAACATTAGCGGACAGAAACTCCCTCCTGTCTTCTCTTCCTCCTGTCTTGCTTTAGAAAAAAAATAACCATCAAAGATAACTTCACCTTTGTCTCTCTCAAAAGGATGGCCCTTTCAAAATTGGAGGTATTTTTCTCATCTATTCACTGTAATTTTAAAATACCAAGTTCCTTTCTTTACTTTGCCATATGCAAGCTGCTATTGCCTTTTCTTTTCAAATCTCCTTTGCTCTTTTTTTTAAAAAAAAAAAATTCTTTACATCTAAGGTTGTTTTTTTTTTTCAAGTGCAGCTTCTTGGTTATTCAAAAGCATCATCATTATTAGCTAAAAAAGCGATGCTCTCGGATAATTCTCAATGGCGGCACAGCCTTTTTGTATTATGCAACTCCTAGTGCTTAATTTGCAAAGTCCCAATCTGGGTTTAATGGGTATTTGTCGTTATTCAAGAACATGCTTATTGAAACGAGGTTTGCTTCGAAGCCTTCTTATTTGGCGCAGAGGTTGTCTTTATGTACATTTTTCAGACTTGTCTGCTTTGCAATTGGAAGACAATGTGTCCCATTATAGTTCTATGATTGAAACTGCTAGCGACGTTCATACATTTATGGTACCAAGAATAAAATTTAAGAATCCAAAGAGGTGTGAATTGTCTCGACTTTCTGTGGAGCTTTTAAAGACTTTGAATTGGGAGGTTGCTAGGCAAGTGAAATTCTCAAAATCCGTGAACGTCTATGGATTTTTTAATTCAATTAATGCATTTAGAACCATTGTTCATGTGTTTGCATTGGCGGGCCTGCAGAGGGAAGCACAATATTTGCTCACAGATATTGTTTTTTATTACAAGGAAGAAAATCTTAATGTCTCAGGGTTGTTCTCCACATTCTTGGATTCGCCAGATTGTGTGGGAAGATCGGCTACTGTATTTAGTTTACTTATAAAGGTTTTTGCATCGAATAAGATGCTTGCAGAAGCGAAAGATGTTTTTATGCAGGCTAAGAAAATTGGTGTTGAGTTGAATATTTCTTCGTGCAATTTCTTGCTCAAGTGTTTAGCGGAAGGGGATAAACTGGAAGCTGTTAGAAGTTTGTTTGATGATTTGAAGAATTCCGGGCCATCACCAAATGTTTATACCTACACAATTATGATAAATTTTTACTGTAAAGAACGTCGTGGGCAGAATATAGATATGGAACAAGCATCTCTGATTCTGGAAGAAATGGAGAAAAAAGGGAAAAACCCAACAGTTGTAACTTATGGTGTATATATCCATGGTCTCTGTAGAGTTGGTTCAATTGAGGATGCTTGGAACAAGATTCAGGATTTGAGAAGTAGCAACCAGCCTCTCAACATTTATTGTTACAATGCTCTCATTCAGGGGTTTTGCCAAAAAGGCAGACCAGATGAAGCTTTAAAACTTCTGGAAGAAATGAAGGATGAGGGAATATCGCCAGACATTTATAGCTACAGCATTTTAGTCAATGCATTTTGCACGGAAGGAGATATTGAATCAGGTATGGATTTAATACAAGAAATGGAGGGTTGTAATAAGAAGCCACCCCTTGTTTGTTGCACCTCAGTCCTTATGGGTCTTCGTACAAAAGGACTGGTGAACGATTGTCTCAATTTTTTCCACGAGCTCAGTGCTAAAGGGTACAAGCATGACCTGATATCATACAGCACCTTAATCCATGGATTCTTAAAGGGGCATAATATGAAATCTGCAAACAATCTTGTGCACGAGATGAGAAAGAATGGCTTGGTTCCTGATTATATCATTTATATTAGCCTGATTCGTGAATATTGCAGAAAGGGGTGTTTAAAGGAAGCGCTAAAAAATTTTTATACAATGCTACAGGATGGTCTCCAGCCAGATATTATCACTTGCAATCAGATCGTTGATCAATACTGCAGCAGAGGGCAGTTTGAAGAAGCTTTGGTATATATAAACCAAATGAAAGATCAAAATATTCTTCCCAACTCGTACACATATAGTATAATCATAAACTGGCTGTGCAAGTATCGGGCAGTGGAAAAGGCATGGGAAGTTCTTCCTATAATGTTTAAGGACAACATTTTCCCTTCTGTTATTCATTACACTACCATTATGGATGGATATGCTAAACAGTTTAAAAATCCGATGAAGGCCTGGAAGTTGTATCGAAAAATGCCAAAACTTGGTTGCAAACCAGACAATGTGACACGTACAGTTCTTGTTGACATGTTTTCCAAGAGAGGCAAAATGTCTAAAGCACTTAATCTGTTTAATGAGATGGCTGAAGAGGGTTTGAGCCGAGATGAGTTTGCTTTCACAGCTATTATAGATGGGTACTGTAGAGTTGGAAATGTGAAAAGGGCTTGGTCAATGTATAAGAAAATGAAGAGAAACAATGTCACACCCAATGTGAAGACATATACTTGTCTAGTTGATGGATTTTGCAAGTTAAAACGCTTGGATATGGCAACCATGCTGATTGATGATATGAAGAGAAATAATGTCACACCCGATGTGAAGACATATACTGCTTTAATTGCTGGGTATCAAAGAATTGAAAATATAGATAGAGCTTATAAGGTGTTCGATGAGATGAAGAAGGGGGGTACCTTGCCAGATCACATTGCGTATGTTACACTTGGACTGGGTGCTGATGTAGTTACAGAAGATTAGGTGATGGAGGAGATATGTGGCAGGTACCAGATTGCAGGTTGTTGAGTATCAAATATCTATCATATGAGCAGAGTGCCTTGTATTTAACTGATTTCTGGTTATCTCTCTTCCCATTTAGATTACATCATTTCAAAGAAATTTGAATCTTTTTGAGGAGTTGCTTTCATGAAGATCATCCCACGGTCATTGTTTGGAAAGATGAGATAGGCACCTTGTTTAGGTGGGTGGACGGTCACTACTTATTAGCAATCTGCAAAAGCATGCTGGTAAATATTGTAGTTTAGGAGTATATGTCATATTAAGATGCTGGTATTTTTGGATTGTAAAATTATCACAAAAATGAGAATGGCTGTCTCACTCCTTGAAATATGTAAAAGCATGCAAGGAACCTGCGAGGATGCTTGAATGATTACTATCACAATGTTTGTTCGTTTTCATTCATGTGCACCTGCTTGCTTGTATTTGCCGTAATGTTTATGCAAATGGAGAATTGAGTTTACTTACCAGATGATAAGGCCCTCAAGAAGCGTTAAAAGAGGGTAATGAGTCTTAGATTTGTAGTTCACCCTGTAGTACCAAGATGTTCAGAGATCTAAAAGGGTATTGTTGGTGGCTCAACGTGAAAAAGAAATTTGCGAAGTTTGTGGACGAAGTATAGAATATATCATCATGTAAAGATAGAATACCAAAAACCAATTGGAAAGTTGCAACCATTTCTGATTCCATAATGAAAATAGAAAAATATCACCATGGTTTTTTTTTTGGGGGGGGGGAAGAAGGGAGGGAAATGATATCATATAGGTCGTAGTGGATTAATTGGCTAAATTTGCTTTGTTTCTGCCGAAAAAAATGATGACCCAAATGATAGCCCCCTGAAAAAGCTTGTGAGGGTTCATGTAAATAAGTTTATAAGGATACATGAAGTAACAATATCAATTATATCAAATTGAGATATATGGTTTACATCTTGGTTATGATCAAGTATATAGCATGTTCTAAAATATATATAGCATGTTCTAAGAACAAAATTAAATCCAAACACTATTTTTCATTCTTAAACAAATGATCCATTAAAGAGGATCATATAAACCTCGAAGGATTTGCTAAAGTGATGTATGCTACAATTTAAGAAAATTAAGAGCATCACTTGTCATAGATGAAATTCATTAACAATAACAGTTATTTGGTTAAAGTGAGAATGACTTCTTTTGAAGCATTATATATAAAAAAAAAATATTGTACTTTAATATACTTAGAGGAAGTTGATAATAGAAATTTAATTGGGTCTACGTTTATACAAATTATCATTAATAAGATAAAAATAATTAAAAATAAAAATAAAAATAAAAACAGCCCAACACTAATAAAAAAATTATACAGATAATAAAAAAAATCCCAGGAGTTTAATGTAGAAGATCAAGTGTTTTTAAAGATTGTATCTTGTAAAAATATCATTAAATTTGGAATAAAAGGTAAAATAGTAATGTTTTTTTTAAATCATCAAGAAAATAAAATCAATTGCCTATAAGTTGGATCTACCTCCACACGTAACCAAGATCCATGTCTCTTTGTTTTGGAAGGCTAAGGTTAATCCTTTTTGGTTGCTACAATAAGTGTCAGTAAATATCAAGAAAGATTTGACTTTGTAGATAAAACCAATGAAAACTCTTAATCAAATTGAGAAGGAATTATGAATAAAAAAGTTTTTTTAGTAAGAATATCATGGAGGAATTCTTAAATCAAAGAAGAGATTGGGAAAAGGGAATAAAAATAATAAAACAAAAAAGTATCCAGACTTGTTTCCAAACTTAGACATGAATTTAAATCTCAAGGATGAAATCTTTATAAGAAATAAAGAACGCAAACCTTTGGCCTAAAAATCCATATATAAGTGTTAAATAGGATAATGTATAATTTAAAAATCATAAATTAAAAGAAAAATTATTGCAAAATTAAGATGGACATTCTTATTAAATTAACTTAAACTTTAGGTAAAATAAAGTAATAAATAGGTACATAAAATGTCAACTCAATGATTAATCATGTAAATTCTTCATTCGGTTAAAACAACAATAACAAAGTGGAATTATAAATAAACTAATTTATGACCTCATGTGTGAAAAAAAATTGATTGCCAATACTTTGTATATTCATGTTATCCCGACCAAAAATGGTGAAAACTCTAAGGAAAATCTTATAATTATAAATAAGAGTCTTTAATAAATTAGTTTAAAAATCATAATAATTTAAAAAAATAAAATAATATATACAATTTAAATTTTCATGTAAAATAATTAACTATCCAGGATGAGATACTTTCTATGATTAACCTTTCTTCATTAACTTCTTTTGGTTTTAATATTTCAGACAAAATATAAAAAGTAAAACATGTTATATATATATACATATATGGTTTAAGCTTGATCGCAACTTAAATGTAAAAATGATGAACTTTATCACAGTTTATAAAATCTTAAAGACAAGATACAAATATGTATATATTGAAGTCATTTTAAATTTGACTTTCATTAACTATGATTTTAAAATAAATTTTCTAACACTATGCATAACTTTCAAAAAGATTGACTTGACCCAAGAGATAATAAACATGACAATTTCAAGCTACTTATTGTGTAATTTCACAAACATTATCTTTCCATTCTATGTTAGTTAAGTAAAGTTATCTATTATAATTTAAATTGTAGTTAAATTGTACAGAGCCCAAGCAAAGCTTTTCTTTAAATCTATTGAGTTGTTAATATTTCCAAGGAAAAGGAAAAAACAATTACAAAAAAAGTCATGTTTTAGTACTAATCTATTTTAAATACTTGAGATGTTATGTTTTAAGTTATGTTATATTTATCTCAACTAAAATAACTTTGAATTAATTATAAAATTATTTCTAATCCGAGAAAATTTTTGGATAAGATAACATGTGTTTGGATATTTTGATGATTATACAAATTATTACATGTTAGTTACAAACCTGCAATTACAAATATATTATTATAACCTTATTAGTTACAAGATCACTAAATCTATCAACCTGTAAGGTTATCAAACTACTTAATAAACATGTTTTGAAATATGTTTTGAAGATCTTATGGACTTTGTTGACTTGCATAATTATTGTTGCCAATATCCTTCTTTAGATAGAAAGAATTTTAAGATAATCAATAATATTATTTTAATATATGAAATTTCTTATTTTAAAAATCTTGCAATATATAAACTATTTTTTGCATTCTAATTATTTATGTTGATCAATTTCTTGTTTTAAAAATCTTGCAGAATATATATTTTCTTTATATATAAATGTGGACTTTTGTCGCGTATAATTCATAATCAAGTCCGGCGTGTTTTCGTGTCCCAACTTATATTTTCTTGTATAATTTTGTGTATAACACGTGATAAGTAGCATGATCCGTACAGTATAAAATTTCCATGTACACATTCAAAGAGACCTGTATGCGTATGTAAATCCCTTACAAGAACAAAAGAGCTGAGGATTTGACACCGAAAATCCCTTATAAAATTCACTTCTCCCTCTCGACTCTTTTTCTCATGTCTAAAATTAACACGCTTCTTTCTCGCGTCAAACCCCTCCATCATCCAAAACCCATTTCTCCTTCTCCCTTTCCCTTCCCTCCCCACATTAAAATTCTTGTCAAAGACATCATCCAAATCCTCAGTACCCATCCACAGTGGGAAAAATCTCTCGAAACCCGTTTCTCAGGATGCGAAACTCCAGTTTCAGGGATTGCCCACTTTGTGTTTGATCGAATTCGCGACCCAGGATTGGGTCTGAAGCTCTTCGAATGGGCCTTGAAACGATCGGATTTTAACGATTTGCTTGATGGGTTTTCTTGTTCTTCGCTTTTGAAGCTTTTAGCGAGGTGTAGAGTGTTTGTGGAGGTTGAGAATTTGTTAGAGACTATGAAGTGTAAAGATTTGGCTCCCACCCGCGAAGCATTGAGTTTTGTTATTGGCGCGTATGTGGATTCTGGGTTGGTTAATAGAGCTCTTGAGCTGTACCATATTGCTTATGATATTCATAATTTCCTGCCTGATGTCATTGCTTGCAATGCGTTGCTCAATGCCCTTATTCAACAGAAAAAAGTTGAGATTGCCCGTGAAGTGTACGAAGAAATGGTTAAAATGGATGGATGTTGGGATAACTATAGTGTTTGTATAATGGTGAGGGGGTTGTGTAAAGAAGGGAAGGTTGAGGAGGGTAGAAAGTTGATTAATGATAGGTGGGGAAAGGGTTGCATTCCGAATATTGTATTCTATAATGCTCTCGTTGATGGGTATTGGAAGAGAGGTGATGTTAAAAGAGCTAATGGCCTTTTCAAGGAGTTGAAAATGAAGGGGTTTTTACCTACAACTGAAACTTATGGGATTATGATTAATGGGTTCTGTAAAAAATGCAATTTCAAGGCAGTTGATAGGCTTTTGGTGGAAATGAAAGATAGGGGTGTGGATGTGAATGTTCAAGTTTATAACAGTATCGTTGATGCTCAAATTAAACATGGTTGTAAGATTGAAGTGGGGAAGACTTTACGATGGATTGCTGAGAATGGCTGTGAGCCTGATATCACAACCTATAATACTTTGATTAGTGGTTCATGTAGGGAGGGGGAAGTTCATGAAGCTGAAGAGCTTCTAGAACATGCATTAAAGAGGGGGTTGTCGCCCAATAAACTTAGTTATACTCCTCTTATACATGTCTATTGCAAACAAGGGAAATGTGTTAGAGCCTTAGATTTATTCATTGGGATGACAGAGAGGGGGCATCCACTGGATTTGGTTGCTTATGGAGCTCTTGTTCATGGCCTGGTTGCCGCCGGGGAGGTTGATGTTGCATTGGCAGTTAGAGATAAAATGGTGGAGAGAGGAGTGTTACCTGATGCAAATGTTTACAATGTTTTAATGAATGGACTTTGCAAGAAGGGGAGGCTTTCTGCTGCCAAGCTTTTGCTTGTGGAAATGCTTCACCAAAATTTATCCCTTGATGCATTTGTTAGTGCCACTCTGGTTGATGGATTTATAAGACATGGCAAACTCGATGAGGCCAAAAAGCTCTTTGAGCTCACAATTGCAAAGGGCATGGATCCTGGTGTTGTGGGCTACAATGCTATGATTAAGGGTTATTGCAAATTTGGAATGATGAATGATGCACTGACGTGTGTCCAAAGAATGAAAGATGGGGATCATTCGCCTGATGAGTTCACTTATTCAACAGTCATAGATGGGTATGTAAAGCAGAACGACTTGCATAATGCACTGAAGTTGTTTGGACAGATGGTGAAACAAAAATGCAAGCCAAATGTGATAACTTACACCTCTCTAATTAATGGATTTTGTCGCACTGGAGACTCCAGTAGGGCTGAAAAGACATTTGAAGAGATGCGATCTTCTGGATTGAAGCCTAATGTTGTGACATACACTATTCTTATTGGGTGCTTCTGTAAGGAGGGAAAAATTTCAAAAGCTTGCTTCTTTTTTGAACTAATGTTGCTGAACAGGTGCATTCCTAATGATGTTACTTTCAACTATCTGATAAATGGCCTAACGAACAATGTGGCAACTGCAATTTCTAACAAAGCAAATGAGTCTCTAGAGATTAAAGCTTCTCTGATGATCGATTTTTTTAGAACGATGATTTCAGATGGATGGGAGCAGAGGGTTGCTGCTTATAATTCTGTGCTCATTTGCCTTTGCCATTATAAAATGGTTAATTCTGCTTTGCGGCTTCGTGATAAAATGACAGGTAAGGGGATCTTTCCGGATCCTGTTTCATTCGCTGCCCTGGTATATGGTCTTTGCTTGGAAGGGAGATCGACGGAGTGGCAGAATACCATCTCCTGTAAATTGAATGAATGGGAACTCCAGATTGCTGTTAAGTACTCACAGAAATTGAACCAGTTTCTACCCAAAGGACTAACTTCTGAGGCTTCGAAGGTCTTCCACACGTTGCTTGAGAGTGTCAAGCTCCATATCCAAGAAAATAATTTAATTGTCTCGGCAAGAAACAGGAGCTGATGAAAATCAACTTGAAAACCTGGCGTTGGTTTTTTAAAAAAAAAATCGGTCCGAAGTTAAATGAATCGATGGGGCTTGCATCCAGCTGTTGTGACACCTCAGGATACTCATTAGTTGCTCGGTGAAGGTCTGCTGAAAAAATCCTTGTGTGTCATGCTGGGATCTGATCTGATAAAACCTATTGCGAGAAATGGTCGCCATGAGAGTCATTTCAGTTGCAAGCATAATTTCTGGTAATTAACTTCTACCCCCGGTCATGGATCTTTGCCTGCTTTACACACACACGTGCATTTAATTGTAGCCTACACACACACGTCATGATTGAATGGAATATTAAGATTATGGGCCATATTCGGTGCTTTTGTGTGCAGTTTGATCTCATCCAGACTAATACATATACTTGTATATTATCTGCAATTTACGTTCAACAAAGAATTAATGCAACTACAAGAAAAATACAGCAGAGACACAACTTTCCTTTTGGAGGTATGCACCAGAATAAGATCTCGGACATCTTGTTATCTGATCTCCATTGCTTTCTTAATACTTCTTCATCTTCTTCTTTTTATTTGCTTTTATATTTTTTTAATCTAATGAAAGTATGCATGATTTGGTCATTTCCACTTAAGCTGAGAGAAAGAAGAAAAGGTCCCTCTGTTTGAGGAGGCTTTCCATCAATTTTTTAAATGGTAAGGTAAATTTGATATTTGAAGTTAGCTCAATCTAAGTGTGATTCTATTAATCTGTGAGCCAAATGGAAAGAACAAATGCAATATAATCATCAAGCATCAATTGAGAAGCATTCTATTAATTAAAGCTTGTACGTTTCTGAAATTTATTGGTCTTTGAATGAAAAGCATATACCCTAAAATATATGGATCAAAGTGAATATATTTCCATTTTTTTTTGAAAATTAAAAACTTTCTGACTTCCTAAAATTTTAAAATTACTTGTGAAAGCAATTGAATTTTTATTAGCCAGTTAAGAATACCAAAATATGATTTTTATACGTGAATTTTGATCAAAAATCGAAGTTTGACCCATTGGCTTAATAATGGGATCAAACAAATGGATGATATTTGTCTAAAATATGATGATTTGAGAATAAAATTGACCAAATTAATAATATAGGTGTTAACATGCCACAATCTCAATAGTTTAGGGACAAAAATTGCTATTAAATCAAAATATATAGTTATTAACATGAGGTAACACGAGATGTGCATAAACATGCACGGTTTTTGTTCTGTTTCTCAAAACCTAGTTGAGGGTTATTATCCACGAGCCGAAAGAAGGGTTGGTCTTTTGAAGGATTCCTATTAAGTTTTCCTGAAGTTTAGATGGAAACTGAACAGAGCGATGGCATTGCAGACAAAATCAAATAAAAACTGAACAGAGTTCCTATTAAGTAACTTTTGTTGACTGAAAGTTCATGGTAATATTTAATCAATTAGCCATTTCATAATCTATTATTGACATTATGAAGTTACTGTGGAGGATGGTTGGGTGTTTTCTTATCTTGGTAAGCTTAACCAGAATGTGGTTCGGTTATGTTTTGAGGATTTCTTCTTCATTTTTTTTTTGGGTGTTTGTCTCGAATAGGAGAATTTTAAATTTTAAAGTTAAATGTTAAATTTGATGTTTACGATCTAAACTTCAGACTTACACTCTTAATTATTCCTACAATTTCAAACCTGTAACGATGTCTTTTAAATATGAATTTAAGATTTTACAATCTTATTTTTGTATATTCAAAATGCAAGTTTAAACTTAAAGAATAATCAAATAACTTAAATGTTTTAAATGCAAAAAATAACTTAATAGTATAGCATCAAATAACTTACACTTATTGGATGATTTTTCAATTGATTACAACCAGCACGATAATTCCTTAATAGAAGAACATGAATTGATATATTTTTGGTATTATTTAGGTTTTTTGATAATGAATATTGCAAACTTACTTATTTACAAAGCTTTTGGTTATCTCCTATTGATTATCAATCTACAAGCTATTTGCCTACACTGATTAACTCTCTACGGGATTACAAGCCTACTGATAACCAAATCTTGAAGACCTTGTAAGCTTACTTCAATTACAAAACAATTGTTATTGTTTTTTTTTTAATTCACGTGAGGTATTTGGATTAATTTATGTAAACCTCGACTCATCTTCATGGACTATAAAATTAACGATTAAATAAATTTTCGGTGACCATTAATAAATAATTAGTCAATTTCTTTTAGAAATCTAGAGTAGCTTGTTATTGGTTTTTTTTTTTTTTAATAAGCTGTTGTTGTTGATATTGTTTTGATAAGTTGTTGTTTTTGCTTGCTTCTTTTTCTATTCTTGAGTTATATTTTAAAAAAAAATCTGGATTGTTGGTTGTTAATTATCTATAGGTGCTTGTTAATTATCTATGTTCTTCATTATTTCCTTGCTTCAAAGAAGCATTACTGAAATTGCTCATCTCCATTACTTGACATATTTAAATTAGTTAATTATTTTTTATAAATATGGATCTTATCAAATCTTATCGACAACCGAGTATGTCTTTCCTTTCTTCTGATTTAAATTTCATCACCCCCTAATCTTTATATGTAATTCTTATCTGGTCCAATCCATAACAACATTTGTCTTCTTTTTTCTAGTCTAAATTTTATTTTAATATAAAAAACTTACTAAGTTAAATCTATTACCATGTTTGTCTTTCTTATCATTTGACCTAGACTTCTTCATAACTCTCTAATTCTAATTAATTTAGTGTGTAACACTTATTTCCTCACAAACAATCCATAAAGGACTTATTTGCTTCTCAAATTAGAAGTTAACGGGTGGTAGAATCAATTTATTATTAATTAATATTCCTTGATAATTTTGAATTTCAATCCATATCCATTAATCTTTTCTGATAATTTGAAACTTTTTTTCTTCTCTTTTTAGTCACTTTGTTAAAATTTCTTTTATTTTACTTCTTTCTTTTTTTTTTCTCTAACCTTCATTTCGCTACAATCTTCAATTGTTCATTCTCTTGCACCTTCTCTAATCTAGGTGGTGTTGTTGAAATTTATAGCTTCCAAGAACTAGGATGTATAAATAGTGGGAGAATCCTTACTTTCTAGGGATAAGTGATGTGGATTACATGTTAAAATGCAATGATGTTTCAAGGCATATGTTGATGTTCTTTCCTTCTCAATTATGGGATCAACAGACAATAATGCTGCTTAAAAGAGATTTATGAGCGAGACACGATTTGCAATGAGAATTAAAGCCAGATTTTAGAAATAAAGACCTAGCACATTTTGGTGTTACCTTTATCCATTGTAATTCTCTATCAATCTTGGACAGCTAATTAATGGTATAAAATATTAGCTAGCACCAATATTAATCCTTGATGAGGGAAAATTCTACTTTTTTAATGCGACAATTAAATTCTACCTTGAAGAGGCATGGATTTGTCATACAAGTAATTGTGTATTCCAAGATTTAGGGAACCATGTTTAAAATATTAATTTATGTTCTAGCCGTAATCAGGCACTTGGTCCTGTTGCTCTAACCCTTGGTGGTAATGGGACAAAAAGGATTGCTGAAATTTCCTGATTAAATAGTAAAAGGGACAAAAAGAGATCAGGAAGAGATTATTCCTTTTTAAGAAACACTTCCACACAGTTCCTCCTGTAAAAAAAAAAAAGATAGGCGAGGTGCTTCTCTGCTGTTGAATTTTCATGGTAGTCATCATTGATTGTTTCAGTTCAAACCTCCATAGGGCAGCATCACCCCAAGATCATTCGTTTGGATTTGGGCAGGGCAATAATGGGGACAAAGTTTAGCGGGATAGCTTTGTGATCAGCACACAACTCCATCGAACCCTTTTCTTTTTTGTTTTGTTTAATAATTAACCAGAGAAACCAGTCGAGGTTTTAACTAATTTTTGAGTATTTCTTTAACCATAAAGCTCAGGATGTGACCTTTCAATCTTCTAACGCTAAAGAAACAGGCCATTGATTTGCAGCTATTCTGCAGTAAGTGAAGGATGTAAAGGACATATAGAACAACAGCCAATCAATCATTTACGGTGTCTTCGTCTTCCTCTGGCTTCACAAAGAACTCAATATAAGCAATTCGACTGGGTTGCTGATAGCCAGCAGAATCAATGTGTTGATGTGAAGTAGATGGTCTTGCAACAGAAACCAGATGCTGAACTTTCAACATTCCACCTCTTCCAATGGTCAACTTGCTTCCTCTGTTGTCTTTAGTGACACTACTGGGTATGTTAGAAGTTGTGGCTCGAAGGAACTTGTATTTATACCTGTCCACATTTTTGTGAAAAAACAGGATGCATGATTTAATTGTACAAGAATGTTGCCTCTGGTCTAATAAATTAAAAACAATTGAATAATACCGGTAAGAGACTTGGTGATCACAGTGAAATGCAATTAGCAGATCAGTGTTTGCATAATACATGAAGTCTATCTGCAAGAGTGGAAGGTTTTTAGACTTCTGGTATTAATTAAATTCTTTCAACTACTTGCTCGCACATGAAATAAACCTGTAAGTCTCCATGGCCTTCTCCTCTGAAGGTAACAGAAGGGGGTACTGGTTCTAGTATGATCTGGATGCTAGATCCTGGCCATTCAAGATCATCAATAGCTTCCTTCAGCGCTGCAGACTGGGTTGCAAATACCATGATTTTCAGACAATTAATCACAACTGGTTCCGAAAAACAAGAAGCTATCAATTAAAGAAAAATGCATGATTCAAACAAATTTTCTGACATCTTTATGAATTCCATGACACATGCATGCATTACTGGCTTGAGAATAGGATATCTTTGCAGGACTGCATAGAAAGTTCACCCATCAGAGCCTTCAATAAGTATAGGCATATTCATAACTGATATGGCTGAATAAACTTGATTGCAAGATTAAGTTGGCATCAAAGCAGGTAGGCTCCGAGAGCCAGTTGTACAATAAAAGCTAAATTTGCAATTACATTATCGGGAGCATGCTGTGGAACGGATGTTCATAAAGGACAACGGCCATGCCAGAAATATATGCACATTACTAACTCCTGCAGGACTTGATCATAAATGGGGGACCAAAACAGTGCTCCGCTTCATTATCATTAAATATGCAAGAGCATACCTTGACAGTGAAGCTAAGCGGTGTGCTTCCTGCAGGTTCAAAGTTGTAGTCCCATGAAATTGTCTCTGGGATTCTAGTCCTGATTTCCGCGTAAATGCAGTCATCTAGTGAATCAGCAGACCTAAGATATAGATAGAGGTATATATTACAAGCAGGATCTAGACAGATTCTAAATCCAGATATAGAAATTACTTATATTATAAAGCTATCACTCTGGAAAACGGCAGCTTATGATAACAATCACAAAATATGCAGGAGGACCTGTTGTGTTTTAGGTATTTTAAATTCAGAGTGAAAAAAACGCTTCTACCTAATAAAATATGATTGCTTTTGATAACTAGAGTTCTTTTTAACCATGAAAAAATTGGGAAAGATGGATCGTAGGTTTCATGGGATCACAATCTATGACTTTTCAATCTCCATCACCTCATTTCATCCGTAATATCCAAATAACCAGTGCTTCAATTAAATGTTAAGGTTTTTGTTCAAAAAGTAATTCATAATTTGTTTGGTTGTTAATTAGCAAATGAAAATAACAATCAAGACAAGCTCCCAAATCTAGAAACTTTAACATTCAGAAACTTAAATCCTCTTACAATCCCCAAATTTCTCTGCAACAACAAATTACTAGTCAGCGTTAGACATCAAGTTCATTCAATCAAACATTCTAATCAAAGTCAGATCAAACTATGCCAGATAATCAACAGTAGAATCACTAAAGTACTAGTTTATTTCCTTTGAACCCCGTAGGAAAATCTATAATAGAAAAACTTCAAGCAACTGATTAGTAAACTTTAGACCTCAAATCCACATATACAGAAGTTTAATTATCTAATTCTCATTTTTAACAAATTGCAACAAGCAAGAACAGGAACGTACTTGATTAGGAGTTGCATGTCTGGTCCAGGGTATCGAATTTCAATAGTGCTGGAATGCCCAGGAACCGAAAATGTGTTCAAGCAATCGACAAAAAGCCCCAAGCTCAATCCAAATCGAGGCCGCCCTTGAGCAGTATATTCATATCTAATAAAAAGCTACATATAGATATCAAGATTTCAATATTATAGCCCATTAACCCAGAAAAAAAATACCCTAACTCTCTATTTAATACTAAAAAAGAAGGAAAAAAACAAATACTACACAAAAGAATTAGCAAGGTGTAAGTAGCTAGAGCGTGTTTGGGCCCTGCTATCATGCTCCTTTGGTGGATTGCCCCTCTCTTCTTTTTGTTGATTTTTTTCTAGGCAAACAAACAGAGGATTGAGGAGACTTTCTTTAATATCTAGCAAGTTAGGAATAATCACCTCTTTTTGAAGATAAACTTTGGCTTGAAGACAGCCGGTTTCTTCAACAATCAAAACGATACCGTGTTCCGATAATTCAACAACTGCGTCCTGATATTTCATAACAGTATAATAAATTGAAAAACAATGAATCAGATTGAAACGTTGTGTGGTGCTGGTTAAAACTTAAAACCCTGGAGCTGTAAGAAAATGAAATCAAAAGCGAAGGAGAAATGAGGTGATAGACCTGATGACGTTTCCATCGGACGGTGGAGAGGGCGTCGACAATGCCTTGGACGTTGTCGAGTTGGCACACCAGATCGGATGTATCTGCCTCTATCGCCGAGGAGCTCATTTTTTTCTTCTTTTTCCCGCCAATTAGGAAAGTGTTTTCGAAGACCCTTTCTCAGCTCGCCTCATCTTGAACGAGGCCATGGACTGCAAGTAGAAGCCTGAAGTGAAGACTAGCAGGGAGTGGAGACCATCCCACACAATATGGACGTCCAGCTTGGCCCATTCATAATAGGCTTCTAGCTCATTATCTTCTTCGATGCCTGATAGTTTGAATTAATTTTCTTTTCTTTTCTTATAATCATTTAAAAAAATATAGAAGTTATATTCATTAAACTTAGATTTAAATTCAACAATAGATGTGTTTCTCTTTTCGTGATATGAAAGGTCTATTTCAAAAGTTTCTCTTTGTATGTTTTTCAACCTAATATAAGAGACTGACTACTTCTAAAAATAAAAGGGTTTTGGAGTATTAAAAAGAAGATATTTTCGAGATCTTTTTTTTAAAAAAAAAAACACGAAGAAGAAGATATATATATATATATATGCTATGTTTTTAATTTATTTTAGATGATTTTGTGGGAGTAATAAAAGAGACTCCCAGATACAATTATTGTTAAATAAAAAAATAAAAAGTAAAGCATACAAGATCTGCCTGAATTCTTATCAAAATTAAACAAGTCCTTGAATTCAAATATTGTTTAAAATACAATCTTAAATTCAAATATTAAATTTAAAAGTCACCTTAAAGTTCTCTTGGCAAAAGAATTTAATTCATATTTCTTGAAAAAAAAAAGGTTGAAAAAAACAAAGAAAGCAGGAGTAAACCAGTAATTTCATCAGCAATCATCAGTCATCGCCTCCAATAAAAAAAGGAAAGGGGCAAAAGGGCAACCGGCTCGTGAGTGTTTCCGCCCGTCGCGTGGACTCTTTGATAAATCCCACCCCACAGATCATTTCCTTGACCGGACTATAATAACCACTTATCTCATCCTTACCTCTCCTCATCTCCCGCTTCTCTTTCCTCTCCTTCAATCCAGGGTTTATGTTGTCACCAATGTCTGCCCTTCCAAAACCCTAAGAAATTCTGCAACTTACCTGTCAGCAAGCGTTCACGTTACTCTGATGGATGGAATAAACACCACTGCAAGCGGTGGCGACACCTCTACTAGCGGCGGTGGAGCACAAGCGGCGCCGGTTCCGATGGCGTCCCAGTCAAATTCTCCGCCGCCATTTCTGAGTAAGACTTACGACATGGTAGACGACCCGGAGACCGACGCCGTGGTGTCTTGGAGTTCGACGAATAACAGTTTTGTGGTTTGGAATCCGCCGGAGTTCGCTCGCGATCTTTTGCCGAAGTATTTTAAGCATAATAACTTCTCCAGCTTTGTTAGGCAACTTAATACATACGTATGGATTTCGCTTTCTTTATTTCTCTCTCTATATATTTTTGGATTTTTCTTCATTTCAATTGCATTTTGCTTTCTAATCTGTTGACGTATTTTCTTTTAGGTATTTTTTTTAATAAGTTTGATTTGTGATTCTGTTATTCTTTTCAGTTGATTGCTTGCTGATATCTGGTAGTCAGTGGAGTTGTTTGATTTGCTTCTAGTTAGGATGGTAAAAGGCAGTCATGGCTTAGTTTCTGTTCATTGTAGACCACAAGTTACTAAGTGGAGTAGAGTTTTGTATTCTTGCAAGAATTGAACTCATTTCTTACAAAAACGTTTGGGAAGGATAGGGGCGTGTTTGTGGTATGTTCTATCAGCTTGTTGTACTCTCAGGGATATTCCTTTCAGGACACTATATTGTTGTTGAATGTAAATGGTGATGATCCATGTTTATATGATGTGAACTAGGGAACCATTTTCATCTACAGAAAAGCGCTTGTGGGTTAGATTTTCATTACAATAGTGAATTTGATGCTTGATCATTGAAGATGTCAAGGGATGGAAGAAGGGATGCTCCTTGTAAATAGTTTGAAGCTTATGTAGGAATTTTGAGGAATGAATCTCTGTATTGTTCGCTGGTGAATGTGGTTGATT
Source organism: Populus ilicifolia (assembly GCA_015708895.1). Lineage (NCBI taxonomy): Eukaryota > Viridiplantae > Streptophyta > Magnoliopsida > Malpighiales > Salicaceae > Populus > Populus ilicifolia. Next base: position 367,168 of record SRLM01001230.1, on the reverse strand, counting down.
TGCCTGTTTAAGTTATTTGCAACAGATTTTGATGTTATATAGATAAGTGAAATAATTGGCATGGGGTTTGCAAACTTGCAAAATGTAATCATTCTTGTTCAGTGTGAGAAAATTGGTGACAGGGAAAGCTGTGATTTGATTGTGGTGAAAATCTCATTTAACTAGTGACCCACTTGATTTTTTAAGTTGTTCTTCCCTCCCTTCTTTGAAACTCTTGTGCTACTTGTATTGAACAATTTTCTGCAACTGCATAGCCTTGGCAAGTAGTTGCATGCATAAGCATCAGATGGAAGAAGACTGATCTCTGTTCTGTCATTGGGGACATCAGTCATCAGTGACTATGGTTTTGGTTTTTTATGATGATACTTTTTTGGGGTAATTGGGTATATCTTTTAGTTTTTTTAGAATATATTTTAAAGTTTGGAAATGAATTAATTGGGCTATCTAAGAACCATAAGCGCTGAGATTAAAGAAGGAAAGATAATGTAGGTTTCTGTCTTTCTTTTTGGATTTTTTTTTTTTTTTTGGAGGGACAGGAATTTATTTCAATGGTCTACTTTGGGTAGGGAATTTGGAATTAATTTATTATGATTAGTGGTGAATGACTTCAAGTGAAAGTAAAGGGCTAGGCTATACTAACACACTTGTGAAACTAATGAAAATATTATAAATCCTCCTATTGGTTTCTAAGAGATCCAAGGGAGAAAAAAAATTATTACAGGTACTTATTTTATTTTTATTACAAGTACTTTATGTTTTTGTGCACTATGAAAAATTCTTCAATCAAGTCAGAAGAGACGAAGAATGGATGTGATCAAGTTTAAAGTTTTAATTGGTTGTCTCCCTACATTCTCAGCAACCAAATGGAGCAGAAACTGAACAAGAAAATAGAAGTGTGCCTTATGTTGACCATACAGGATAAAAAGGTTATTAATGCCTCTTCTCTTTTAATTTTATTTCCATTTCTAAGTGAAAACAAGCTGAGGTCAGAATAAATTTTCCAAGCTATCTAGTCAAGGAGTCAATATTATCTCTTGCTGCATGTGGAAGCTCAGCAAGAGCTTATCCTTTAAACTTTGATATTACGTCAAGGAAATTCTGGAAAAATTTCCCAAGCTGTCTAGAAAAGGTGTCAGTATTATCTCTTGCTGCATGTGGAAGCTCAGCAAGAGCATATCCTTCCAATTTCAACATTGTGTCAAAGCAATTCTCGCACTTATTTTAAATCAAGGGGAAATGCAGTTTCCTTTCTCAGAATACAGGCGGGCATTGTACTCCCTACAATAGTTGGAATGCTTTTACCACGAGCAAGTAATCATGAAATGGCATGATGCCTGTTAGCTATGTGTGACAATCTATTGAGTTAAGTGTGTTTGATTTCATTTATAATTATGAGTAATGGCTAGTGTCCTTTGCTATTATTACTGTTTAGCTTGGTGCTATGGTATCAGCTTTCAACAGAGGAGAGGTTCCTCAACCTCGTTTGAATACCTTTTCTCTTGTGCAATATTATTTCCCAGTTATTGTCTGTCTAGTCATGGATGGGAAAGCTAAGAAAACAATGCTCTCTTAATAAATGAAGCCCTGATGCTGTTAATGTTTTGAATTTGTAGCTCTGCTCTTAGGTTGAGGGCACATTTAATAACCAGTTACAATAATTAGAGAAAAATTCTTGTTGGTTTGATGTTTGATTATTTTATGAACTAATAAGGTATCACTTTGACTTTACCAAGCAAGCCTGGTACTGCTCGCTTGTTGTCTATGACTGTACACTGTGATTTCCTTGTTGAACTCCAGGAAACATTGCAAGGAGATTTTGCGCATGATCTATTGGAAGCAACCCTCTTTTTGAAATATTTTCATCCCACCTCTTGGTGCCACTTCATCTCTTTCAAACCTCTGGCACTAGCAATTTTTTGCTTTTGTACCCTTGGCAAGCCAAGAAGTGATCAACATACTAGGAAGTCAAGGAAAACTTCCATGCTCATTTAACTATAGTAAGCAGCCAAATCTATTACTGCTTTCCTTGCACTATGTGCAAAAAGCTAATAGGAGTGCTCCTCTTATGCTACAAGAAGGGTTTCAAAACTGCCTATTGAGTTTAGCTAAAGGAGAACTAATCCTTGCCTGTTATCCTTTAGTAATGTTTACTGTTTGTAACACCAAGCCTAAGCTATTTTTGTTCCCCACAAGATATTACCAGACAGGGCAGTGCTGATGTGATTTGCATGTTTTTGTTTTGCTTGTTTTGGACTTAATCTTTCTGTACACTGTTGTCTCTATTTTCAAACAGGGTTTTCGAAAGGTGGATCCAGACCGTTGGGAATTCGCCAATGAAGGATTTTTGAGGGGTCAGAAGCACCTGCTTAAGACTATCAGTCGGCGAAAACCTGCCCATGGACATTCTAATCAACAGCCACAACAAACTTGTGGACAGAACTCAACTGTCGGCGCTTGTGTTGAGGTTGGAAAATTTGGGCTTGAGGAAGAGGTAGAGAGGCTTAAGAGGGACAAGAATGTTCTTATGCAAGAACTTGTTAGGTTGAGGCAGCAGCAACAGTCCACAGATAGCCAGTTGCAAGCCATGGTGCAGCGACTTCAAGGGATGGAGCAGCGTCAGCAACAGATGATGTCATTCCTGGCAAAGGCTATGCAGAGCCCAGGCTTCCTGGCTCAGTTTGTACAGCAGCAAAATGAAAGCAACAGGCGCATAACAGAAGCCAACAAAAAACGTAGGCTCAAGCAGGAGGGTGTTTCTGAGAATGAGGGTTCTGGTGCTCCTGATGGACAGATTGTGAAGTATCAGCCTCAGATGAACGAGGCAGCCAAAGCAATGCTCAGGCAGGTCATGAAAATGGATGCTCCTTCTAGGTTGGAATCTTATGACAACAATCTTGATGGCTTCCTGATTGGCAATGGTTCACCATCATCTAGTAGTGCAAAAGACAACGGAAGCTCTTCAAGCCGCATGTCGGGAGTGACTCTTCAAGAGGTCCCAGCAGCTTCTGGGATTTCTGGGCATGGCCCCATGGCTGCCATATCTGAAATACAATCTTCCCCGCAGATTGCTAGCTCAGAAAAGGCTACAGCTTCTCAGTTTCCAGAAAGTGTACTGGTTGGAGGACAAGGAGCACCCTCCATACCTATTCCACAGGCAGATATAATCATGCCCCAGGTTTCTCAAAAGCCAGAAATGGTGCCAGAAATTATTGCTGATATTCCTGGTGAAGATTACATGGAACCAGAGACAAGCAGCGATGTGTTCCTAGATCCAGCTTCACTTGGAATTAATGATACAATACCCATAGATATTGACAACATCTCCCCTGATCCTGATATCGATGCTTTGCTTGATAATTCTAGCTTCTGGGATGACCTTCTTGCACAGAGTCCAGTGCCTGAGGATATTGAATCAAGTTCTATGGAAGGTAAAGCCAATGGAAATGATGTACATCAAAATATAAACGAGTGGGACAAAGCTCAGCATATGGATCAGCTGACAGAACAAATGGGACTTCTCTCATCAGATCGCAAGCAGCTTTAATCTCGCACGCCAAATGTACCTTTCTTTCAAACCGTAATAGTTAAAACACCTAGATAAACTTTTAACCTTGATAATCAGATGGTCCTACTCCTTTGGCCATTGGAACAACAAAATCGATGCTTTTGGTTCCTGTTCCAGCAATAGTTTTTATTTTTTGCACATGTGGAGACCTAAAGTTCTCTTCTTTTCCTTTCTTTTTCATTTTTTTTAATTTGAACGTTTCCCCTCTACATCTTGTGAGAGGTTCTAGACCTCAAGAAACATTATGCTATCTTTAAGTCCATAGTTTTGGTTTTCCATCTTTTGTACCTGTCAATTAAATCCTATTCGTGAATGCGTAGCCTTTGTTGCAAAGCAATTCACCTCCGTGGTTCTTTTTCTTTTTCTTCCTTTCGTTCTTGTGGACCTCTTGCTACTTTACCTTTATGGAAAAATGCATGCATTAATCAGTGCTACCTTACGGTTACTTAGAGGTAGTGGTCTGGGGCACTTTAGAGAAGTCTTGATGACGGTGTACTGGTCGGAATTGTTTTGCTTTATCTTTGGCAACTTCTGAAAAGTAGGAGGGATGGCATGACTGGTGTTATAACTTAGAAGCAATAATTCAATTCGGTACACTCTTAGATGGGATTTTAGTGTAAAAACAGATTGTGGGGCGTTTCGACTCTCTGAAAGGCAGGTAAGGTGATTTTTGGTGAGAGTTTGGTAATTCCGCGCAATTGAGAAGGTTGACCAGGCCTCACTTGTTCGGAACTGGAGTTATTTTTTATAGCAACGGGGAAGATGAGATAATTGTCTTCTGTAACATGGTCCAAGTATACATTTGCATAGGCTGCTTTTGATTTAGGATGAAATGTTAACTGTTGAGCAGAATATCAATTTAATTGTTCTTGTATCAATGAACAGAATGCTCGTAATTTGGTTCCAGTGATTTTGTGGCCTATTTAGGGAGGAGGAAGGCAAGTTGGGGATATATATAAACCAGCTCGAAGCCAATCCGGATAATTTTCGTGTACTGGAGGTTTGGATTGCCTTGGAAAACGTAATGGGTCACCTTCTGTTCATGTGGTGGTATTATTACTCAGTGGCGCTGCTCTTTTCCCATTGCCTGGTAAAACTGGGATCTGTTCTTTGGCTTGGCACGTTCATGAAGTAAATTGTTGGCGGTTTTGGTAGGTCTAATTTGATCAAAAGTTCTCGGTATCCTATTCCAGTTCGAGTATATACTTATCACGAACTAAAATCATCACCGACATTTGTTGATCTATAGTGCATAGCGTGGAGATATGCATTGAAAGCTACCTGACCTCGAGAAATATTTGGTTGTTTGTTATGTGGAAAGATCTTAGACCTGAAGTGTACTATGCTTGCAAGTATTATGGCCAAGAATAAAGATACCTTAATCTAAAATTAGTTCAACAAGGTTTTGAATTTGTTTTTTAATAATTATAAATTTAATTTTTTTAAGGATTAGTGAAGATTTATATAGTTGTTAAAACTTATAAAATTAATTGACACATACAAGTACAAAAATCCATATTAAAAAAATAAAAATATGCCCGTGGCAAAAATATATAGAGCTTAACATAGCATAGGCACAACGAACCCAACCAGAACACGTGTTTCGTCTACTGTATTTAAGGATAAGCGGACGCTGCATGGCCTCACCTTCACTTCGAACTCCTAGGATCCCAATGACTGATCACGTGGCATCCTGCCGTGCCCGCACAATCCCTTATTTTAGGAGGAGTTGTTCCCGTTTTAAACCGGAACAGCATTTATTTAATATTCAATGGAATAAAATCTGTTCTTTTTATATATATTTATTTTTATGGTAGAAAATTTATACATTTCCATGACACTTGGGCTGCACCTTACCTTGCTTCCTTGCTTCTTTGCTTTCTTTCTAAATCTTTGGAAGTAATTGCAACCCCGTACGTGCGTAAACCATGGATGATCAGAGTTTATATATATATATATATTCAAATGTTTCACGATAACCACGAAAATGGGTGACTTCAGTGTAAAAATTGACAGTTAAAAAAGAACAGATGGCAGTGTAGAAAGAAACTCGACGCAAGAACCTCGCCAGAGATTAGCGGTGACGTCACCAGAAAAAACCTCACCTGTCCGTGGATGTTGGGATTGCTACAGCCACTTGTTACCCCACTGAAGCCAAGCATGCACTTGTGTGCCCCCAAAAGCTCTCTAGTCGCATGTGTATATAACGGCTAGGTTAAGGTTTTGCCGTACCTATCCACAATGTTGCTTTGTGTCTGAGCATAGAGATGAGAGAAGAAGCAAGAGGTGTGAAAATGACTTTCGTGAGAGAGAGAAGGCACCAACAACCACTAAGGCTATCCCTACCACCAACCATACCTGCAGCTGAATTCCGGCATCAGATCCATTTGCCGTCATTTTCATTGACCATTAGTCCAGATTCTCCAAACATAGAGAAGCTCTCAGACCTGGAAAAACTGGCGGTTCTTGGCCATGGCAATAGTGGCACGGTCTATAAAGTACGGCACAAACGCAGCTCCTCCATATTTGCATTGAAAACCCTCCGTTTCGACCGAAACTCCACCATAATTCGCCAACAAGCAGGAAGAGAGGCAGAGATCCTTAGACGCGTGGATTCACCTTACGTTGTCCAGTGCCATGCGGTTTTTGATAGTGAGGATGACTTGTACTTTGCAATGGAGCACATGGAAAGAGGATCACTGCATGATGTTCTGCTTGTAAACAGAATATTGCCTGAGGATGTCATATCTGGTGTGGCACGGTGCATTCTGAATGGGTTACAGTATCTCCATGAGAAGCAGATAGTACATGGGGACATAAAACCCTCAAATCTACTGATAAATGCTGAAGGAGTCGTTAAGATTGCAGATTTTGGAGTGAGTAGGGTAGTGGTGGGAAAACATTATGATTCATATGGGACTTATATGGGAACATGTGCTTACATGAGTCCTGAGAGAATTGATCCTGAGAGATGGGATGGAACTGGAGATCATGGATTCGCAGGAGACGTTTGGTCGCTTGGGGTGGTAGTTTTGGAGTGCTTAGTGGGTCATTATCCATTGATTGGTTGTGGAGAGAAACCAGACTGGGCAGCATTGGTGTGTGCTATATGCTTTGGGGAGAGATTGCAAATGCCGAAGAGTGCATCCAGCAGGATTCAAAGCTTTGTTAGGAGGTGTCTAGAGAAGGACTGGAAGAAGAGAGGGACTGTGGGTGAGCTTCTTGATCATCCTTTTGTGACCCAGATCAGTTTTGAATCTAGACGTGGGGTAGCTGATTTTGTTTTGCGTGATTGAGATTCATTTTTCCTTTTCTGTTCTCTCCATATCTTATGTCATTTCAGTACCTTTTGGTTTGGTTACAAGCTGTGAAAGAATTTCGTTTTGATAACAAAATGGAAAACCTTCGAGCCAGTGGCAGTGATGGTGTGAACCACGAGGAAATGCGTGCGTGCCATGAAGATGATGCTGGTTTTGCACAGGAGCTGTGTTCTAAATATGGAGTTTCAGATTTATTGATAAAAGGTTTTCCAAAGGATTTTTCTTTCACAAAATTAATAATAAAGCTGAGACTAGTAACAGACTAGCTATATATCTTCTGTGAAGCATTATCTCTCGGATTCTACTATAGTTTATCTGTTTAGATTTTCTCTGCTCTTTTTGCAAGAATCAGAAAATTCTCGGGCCATCCCATGCTCCCCAAAGATTCTTTTTTCAGGGATTAATTAGGTTAAATGTCCAAAATATCCGTGTAATTATTTAGATTAGGGTCGTATACTGTTATAATGAATAGAGTAATTCCTTAAAATAAAAAATTTTACAGGCTAGTAGTAATTTGTGTGCCTGAGATGTTGGGGAATCCGACCGGTGATGTACTGATATTTGCTCATAGGAGGCCAAGTACACTGACACAATATTTAATGTGGTTCGGCAAAACCGCCTACATCCACGGGAGAAGCCATTGTATTATGTAGGGAGAGAACAAGATTTACAACAATAAAGGAGGAGGAATCATCCCCTCTTGTAGCAACTCTCAACCTCACTCTATTTATTTCTTTGCAGTGCTGCAATGACAGCTACTGCTTGCTGCCCTTAGCAGCACACTCTCTCCTACATTTCTCACATCTTTGGCTCTACTACATCTCTCATTTTGCTCTCTTACATATGCCTCTATTTATAGGCATTCATGGAAGCTATTCTTGGTTTGTTGTCAACAATGATGGCTACCAACTCTAACTCATCTTCAACAATGGTGGCTGCCAACCTTTGACATCTTGTATGAATGCACATGTTTGGTGCAATACCAAATGGTTGTTGTACATTAATGGCAACCAACCTAACATGAGAAAAAGAAAGAAAGGAGTATTGCTTGTGTCTAAAATGCCACCAAATTTAATCACACGAGTGATTACATAATTTATCTGCGATGCAAATTAAGAGTTATCATTTGGAATTGGAAGGGTTTGAGAGACTCGAAATGACTCCTAATGATTCTTGAAGAGCTCCATCGGTGATTTCAATTCATGAGATGAGGCCACCTAATTGGGTCTTGGCTTGGTGGGGGATCTTCAATCTTGTTTTGTTTTGACCAGCTAGCTCTCCGCCTGCACGGTAAGAAAGGTATATTTTAGCTATTTTTGGGAGATTTTGATCTTGTTTAATATTGTGATCCAATTATATTTTTGAATTTTTATTTATTTCATTTGTTTTTGTATTTTTAAATTGTTTTAAAATGATGATGCATTTCAAAACAAAAACCCGAAGCCTCTGCTACATTTTCAAAGAGACATTTTCATACACCACCAACCACGTTCTCAAAATAATAGTAGTAATTGATGTCGAAATAGCGACCAAATTGCGAGCTATGCATATATGCATGAAAGCAAGAAACATGATTAAAACGAGCCCACTGCTACTTACGGAGAAGATTCATTCGTTTGTTTTCTTCTATAAAAGAAGGCATTTATTTGTGTTAATGAAAAAATGGAGATTGGCTGCATCAACCCTACTGTTAATGGAGACGGTCCAGAATCCTTCGATTTTATTTTTAATGATGTAAAGCATAAAAGGTTTACAATGACTGCTGATCATTTGATCACTTCCACTCACATAATACCCAACTAAAGATCACTTATTTTTATACTTCCAAAAAATTATTTCTTTATCTTTGATTTTTAAGTATACGCTGACTCAATTTCAATCCCTGTTCAAAATCACGAGCTGCAAGATTTGAAACTTCGTGTAACAAAATCTGTTTGTTCAACTCTTTTTTCTCCCAACGGCTGAGGCAGTGGAAATTTGTGTTATTGCCTTCGAGCTTGTTAGATTATGTTTCTTGAATTGTTTATTTGGAGCATGTTATGGTACATATTCGTCTTCTGAAAACCCTTTTCGACCTCAACTCCAAGGTTTGTGTTTTAGAAGCATCATAGAGTTGGTTGCAAGATTGGTTCAGCCAAGAAAAACAACTTCAGAGCGATAGGCCTAAAATTTACAGTCGAAGGGAACAAAACTGTTGATGTGCTCTGAGCTAAATCAGGTGTATGGGCCCGTCACTTTCGACAGAGCAAACAAATCCCTAGCAGGCCGACAGGACTGTCATGGCATTGGTTCTTTTCGTCTTGGAATTTGATTAACTTATAATTGTTTCTCTTCTCAAATCCTGTTGCAATTTAGTGCATTGGCTTGTTAGTGACGTAACTTATTTGTAGTCTGGGCAACGGATTTATTTGGAAGCATTTCAGAAAACAGGCCAACAACACATGAATCGCCAAGTCTAGAATAAAATAACAGATATTTGCCATCAAATTAATGGAGAGATATACCAAGAGTCAATTGATGCAAAAGATGCAGGCTGTCTGAAGAATTACATCATTTCGGCAAGGCCAAGTTCTTTTTCTTTGTTATTTCCAACTTCTTGCTTAGAAATCCACCTGCATTAGGATCCATAAAAAAGACAAATAGCAAGTCCTTAAATAACAATGAACAAAGACTGAAATTAAGAAGGTTTCAATGTAGAGATCACAGGGAGTTCAACCTGCTGTTCACAAACAAAGCCGGATTCAAAGGCCTGTACCAGGCCTAAGACTCATGGTTTACTTTCATCTACATGATTCAGTAGGATCCCACGGAAAATAATAAGAAAACAAAACACAAGGTAACAAGGATAGATATATGGAAAGATAATGATGCAGATCAGATACTCCTCAATATCTGCTCCATAATTTTCTAACATGTTTAAGAAATGAATTACAGCTCCAGAAGTAGGTTCAATATTTCTTTTATGCTCTTGGGCAAATGTCAAAGCACTTGGCAGGCAACGATATAAGGGATAGGCAGGAGAATATAAATGGTAATAACAACAAAGGCTGGTTTTTTATCTAGCATCCATCGTGTATAGATGATCCCCATTTGTTTTGATAAATAAATTGGGGAATCGGCTAGTGTGATTTAATTATTCAATCTTACAAAAAGTTTACAGATACAACCACAAACAATTTATCTGTGAATTGTTGTCCAGAAGCAAGAAGATGCCCTATTGGCCAACCAGTCACAGAGATAAAGTATAATATTTGTGTTTGTCTGCAAATCATAGGAGCTACATTTGGAGCTTTTTGACAAACTCTTTCTCCCTCATGACCATTATTTTCCTTTTCTATCTAATATTTAATTGGGAGATAAAGGCATTAAAATGCATTTTACGCATCATGAGTTTTTATGATAATGGGATGTGAAAATCCAACACAGAACCCATTGCTACCATTATACCAGCTAATAAAGTTATCTGCCAATCTTTCAAGCATGTTTTAGATGAACCCTAGAAAGATGGCAATGGCATGTGACCAGAGATCCACCACAATGAAGCAGCTGATATCACTGGCACTTGTAATATTCCAGTGAAGTGATGCTGTTCTAAGATAAAGACACAGCTGGCAAATAAATCACTAAAGGCCAGTGTTATCTATGGCTCAAATTTACCCAGCACAAGTTGGAGAAAGAGTATGAAAGTAAAGGTAACTGGTGGGTTGAAAGACTAACCTGGTCTTGATATAAGGTTAATACGAGAACGAGGCCCTTCAAACTTCCAGTTATCTTCATCCAAGGATTTAACCTCCTTGTTAAGTGCAGCCATCAGATCAGTTTTTAGTGCTGCAACAGAAGAACAAAAAGACTTCTATGAACAATAAAAACTCCATTCAGTTGCTATCAGCTGAGATGATACTTATAGTGATTAAAATTGTTGGTGTTTCACTAATTGGATTTGGGGCCTTCCTGTTTTCTTTCAGAGGTCACTTCTAGAGACAGAACAGAGCCTTCCTGTTTTCTTTCAAAGGTCACTTTTTGAGACAGAACAGAGGAAAACATTAAAGTTCCGAAATATATTTCTTTCTTGTCTTGTTTTATAACCAAAATGGGTGAAGCAAGAACAAAGGCGAAAGGGTAAGCCCTTGAATTTCATATATCCAAGTAAGATAAAACTTGAGAGGGCGATGAACAACAAAAGTTATCTCTCGAAACGAGGAAAATTAACAGACAGGCTAATTAAAATGGATCGATGCAGCTGTATGAAAGAACTCAAATTAAAGATACAAACTTTGTCTTTTGACGGCAAAATAAATGATATCCTCCACTAGACCAACACTAGTGGAATCGCTTGGCTTAGTCCTATTTTTAAAAGATCAAAAATCAAGATGCAAGCGTAAACTTATTCTGTCAATGAGTTCCATTTGTTCCTTAAAAAGTAAATACATATATAAGAGCCAACATTTCATGATGAGTAGCATAAACATGAGAATTCTTTGCCCCGCATAGATTTCATTCCCCTTATTTTCTTAGCAACACGACAACAAGTTCATGAATAGGCCCAAAATCTCGGCACCATGTATATTAAACCCTAGAGAAAAGAAATAGAAAATCCATGAATTATGCAGATGAGGACCCATGTAAGACTGATTCTGATTGCGAGAATCAAATAATCACAAAAATAGCTACATGTCCATAACCCAACACAGGGAATGCAGACATATTAATGCCGCGATAACAAAGCAATGAATTTCCATAAGAATAACCCAGAACCCACATAAATTATTCAGCTTTTAAATAGCCCAGATGGACAAATTAAAAAATCTTCACTGCAAAAATGCCTAAGCCCACGACAAAAAAATTCGAAATTCGCGTGGATCATGCAATATTATAACGCCCCAGATGGACAAATTTCATATTTCAAGATTGAAATTGAAGAGGGAGAACAAAACAAACCAAGCATCGCCTCATCTTTGCGGTCTTGGATGGAAATTAAATCAGAAGGGAAATGAAAATCATCCAAAGCGGCATTGCTATTACTTCCTCCTCCACCTCCAATAATTGCTGTTGTTGATACTGATGAATTTGTTGGTGATGTACTGTTCATTCTCTTTTCTCTGTGTTTCCTTTGCTAAAAGATGGACACTTTACTGAGCGGGAAAGATTGAGAAGCGGAGGGAGGAGATGTGTGAAGACAGTAGTCGAAGTAGTGAACTTGATTACACTTTATTCATTATACATTGTGCATTATTTTATTCAGAAAAGCAATTAGATCAGGCCTTTTGTCGTGTTCATTGCGATGTGGTGGTAGACACAGGCCTTTTCTTTTTTTTACACGTCAAATTCATTAATTTCGGTTAATAAATTTTGTTTCGGTTTCATCCTCTCACATTATATTTATGGGATCATAACACATTGATATCTTTCAATTCACACTCAACATTGTATTCACGTTTGTTTTGGTCCCTAAAATGCAACAACATTAGACTGCAAATTTGCAAAATAGGATTTGATTTTATCAATTTTGGAAAATTAAAACAACAAGAACTAACATTAACCAAGCCAAATAAATGTAGCCCTCTTTTGACTTTGGTATGGAGAATTATATTTGAACCCTAAAGATTTAATTTTTCCCTTTTTGTCCCTTTTCTTGGTGTTTTCTATTTCAATACCAAACTTTATTTATTTTATATTTTAAACCCTAAATTTCAAAAGAAGATGAAGAGGCGCCAAAAAGAAATATAAAAGAAGGTAGAAATTTTAGTGGCCACATTTTAACCATGGAAAGAGATATCCTAGTGTTATTGGTTCTCTTTACAAAGGGGTATTATTAAAGTGTTTTAAACTTTCATTGAAGCATGTGTGTTAGATAATAAAAAATTTTGTATTTTTTTACTAACTTAACAGTATATTGAGCTTATAAATTGATTTATTATCATTCTTAGGGTTTTTATTATACATTTTTAGATAAAAAAATGAATTTTTTAGTCCAAAACAAATACAGCCCAACAAATTGAATTAATAAATAATAACTCGTCTGTTTATTTTTAAAAAAAAGTTATGTCATTATATATATATAAAAAAAAAGATTTGACGTGTTGTCAAAGTGTTTTACGTTCAGACACATGACTTCTTCAATTCTCTTTACATCTTTAACTTATATGCTTTATAAATAAAGTATTTAACATGATATCAAAATTATTATTTAATTTTAGCATAGTTTAAAAATAATTTTTATAGGTTCTTATTGAAATATTAAATTTTTCTTGATTATTGTATATTTCATATGAAAAACAGATAAAAAAATTTCATGAATATTGAATGAAAGTAATTGTATATGTCATGTTTAATATATTTTTAACATTATTTTATCGTATCAATTGAGTTTTTTTTCCTACAATCAAAACAAAATATTAAGATGTTACTTTAATATTCTTTTATTAAAACTAGCTTTCGATACAATGATGGTGTTTTTTTCTAATCTACGCTAGCACTAGTCAGGGAATTTAAAATTTCTACAAGTAAAAATAAAAGAAAAAGAAACATGACTTCATTAAAAATAAAATAAAATAATGTATTAATAAGGTAACGAAGTTTATATTAAAAAAGTATATTTTTACTACTTATTTTGAGATGAATAAAAATTTTAATAAACCATTTTTTCTGATTTTCATTCAAAATACATACTACTAGTAAAAAAAATTCATGTCTTTTAATAATGATATCATCAGTTGTTTTTATAAATAATTATGTATTATTAACTTGATATGCAAAACTTTTAAAACAATTTTTTTGTTAATATTGAATGAAAATAAAATGTATATTTTCTCAATCTTTTTATTGTAAATCTTCAAATTATTTTCCTGGATTTATTGTTCTAATGTTTCCCAAGATGCTTTTAAAAAATAAAAAATAAATACAAGAATGGGAAAGTTAGTTTTTCCAATTTAAAATTAGTCACGGTACTCAGAGCAACCAAACTAGTTTATTCGAAACGAGAAGGTAACCAACTTCAGTTGTTTATGGGCTTTGTTGTGGCTTAAAAGAGGCTTGAGACAGGAAAACAAAACAATCCCATCTCAGACTACAAATATTTCGTCGAAAAACTGCTTGACACAGTATTTCATTGCATGCTCGATATCCAGTAAGTGAAAGGAAATAGTGAAATGTTGAAGAGAGTAGAAAATTGCTCTGTCATCACAGCAACAATATCAAAATAAGCAATGATAAATCTGTTTGGAAACTGCCTGATGTCTCTGTCTCTTGGAGCCCCTCGATTTGTTCCTGGGCTGCAGCATGGAAGGAAATGGGGAGAATGGGAGCTGCTTACTTATGCCTACCAATGACATGTTGGGACCTAGAACCGCGGAAGTTGTGTGGAGAATACCTTATGGAATAAGGGCGCATACTGGCATTGTATCCGCTGTCACTTTTCTTGCGGCCTCTACATCTACTCTTTTAATTGTCCTCCCATCCATCTTCTACTCTGATAGTAAACTGTGCAACAATTTGAAATAATCATAGATTTGTTGTAAATTCTTGCCATGCTAGCATTTTCTGGAAAGATTTGTGGAGTAATTTTCCTTTCTCGTGGTGTTATGACATCTGCATGCGATTCTGTTGTAGCTCAGCACCATCATCCATTTTTATTTCTGCAAATTTTTTATCTGCTTTTTCATAATTTACTTCAACATTCGAAGTAATGGCACTTAAAGATGCCTCAAATAACTGCAAAAAAACACCCCAGCACAGGAATAGGATTAATTCGGTCATGCATTGTTAGTTGATACCAGCAACTAAGAGACATCCAGGTTTTCAATCGGCAGGACCTTTAGCGCCTGCTGTAAAACCAATGCAAACTCGTTCCAGATGAAGCTCACCAATGTTTCTGTCTTTTTCCATCGTTTTCTCTCGGACACGGGCCTTCACCCTGAAAGGTCAGGGAAGAGACCCAGGAACAACTAGCAACCGGTGCCTTATCTTGCTCCCTAAGGCAGGTCTTTCTTATTATACAAGTTCCCCCGTCATCAAAAGGAGGTAATATCATTGTCAATCTCTACCTTCTAGCCTGGCCCGATGGTTTTGGCTTGGCTCATTTGTACGCATCGCTCAAGGTTGCTTAACTAGCTTTCCTCTCCATTATTTTTTTATCCTTTTTTTCTGAAGTTGACAAGCGCAACCCTTCCAGCTGAAATAGAATAGACAAGCCTCGAGAGGACTCCTTTGTCCATTGAGAGGACAACAAATGATATGCGAGAATTACCGCCAAGAATCACTTCTTCTTAAACTTTCTGAGGCCACTTGACGTTTCAATAACGCACCATGTCATCATCAAACTCAGACCTCTTCCATGCCAGTTCATTTCAAAGACCTCTTCCATGACAATAGATCCAATGAGTTGACATCGCATAAATTCCGATAACATTTTCTATAAAACCAAAATTTCTAGCAAACACCGTCAGCTAAAAAAAAACATTAATAAGATGACGGTGACTGCAGAAAATCCGAGAACCACACGCATTAAACAATTTTGACCTCAGACAATTTGTGGACCACTGAACATCTCCAAGAGCAGGGTTTTTTAAAATAAAAAAATGATAGAGCTTGGTAAAAGTTTTAGGAAAGTATTTGAAAAATAATATAGTGTCCAACCAACCGCTATTTATTGTTGTTTAATTAAAACTAAAATGCATGTTTTATGTAAATTAATTAAGTTGAATAAAAATTAACCCAATATTTTATGAAAATTTAATGACCAAAAAATAAAATTCAGAATTTAATGGTCAAGAAACAAAAAAATAATATAGCAGGAAAAAGCAATGAAAGAAAAACACACGATATTTCATTTTCAACACATTGAATCTTTAATCTTTATAAATTTTTTAAAGAACTTCTATACATCTTAATTAATTTGAATGAAACACCAATTTTGAACCATCAACTATTCTATTTTCCCAAAACTGTGGTCAAACCGTGTTAAAATGATGCATGTGAAGAATTACGGGAAGATAATACGGGAGTGATTGAAAAAAAAAGAATAAATGTTTAGTTTATTGATATTTCTATAAAACTTGAAACAATTACACAAACTGTCACACACCCTTGTAAACCCAAGGCAGCAGAACATAGAAACAAACAGACACTCCACCCAGACAGAATTGCCTAAAATGATCACCTGCAGACATCATACCATCTGACTAGCAGGGGGACACTCCAGTCAGTCGCCATGTCTTGTGAAAGAACATAAAGGAATTAGCATAGAGAATACTATCTTGTTGCCAAGCAGCTCTTGAAATAGTTCCAAGCATTGTATCAAGAAAAATTTTGGATTATGCAGCAAGTACTACGATCACAATGAGAATCACAATCCCGAATATCACCAAGAGCAAGCAGGCCTGCACTCAAGACGCAGGGGTTAATTGTGAATATAATTACATTAAATTGAGGGGAATCCACATCTAGAATGAAAATCTCCAATTTGAAGCAAGGGCAATATACCATTTCCTTCATCAAAATTTGATGGAATATTTTGCATAAAAGAAACAGCTCATATTCTTAAATTATGAAAAAGAAAATGCATATATCAACTTGAAAATGCAGATGGCATTTAGATAGCAAACCCCTTCTGGGTTAGGAGTGTCCAATCAATTAAACAAAAAACATAAAGAGAAAAGGTCAGTACAAAAAAAAAACAAACAAACAGGGATCCACACAAGGCATGTCAGCACTCTGTAATTTACTTCGGTCACAAAAAACAAACAGCACCACCACCACCACCACCACCACCAGCAATAGTATTGATGATAATAATCAAAATGGGAATAAATAAATGAGGTGCCATAAATTACCAGAGAAGAATTTGATCTTTGAGTCTTCGCAGCTTTCACAAGTTGGGATTTTCCCTGTGCTGTTGCAGCCTGGGAATTTTCAATATGGGAGCCAATATCATCTGTAGCATACCCAGAAAAAGGAAAGTTTAATAATGATAATAAGTCAAAATATATGAAGCAAGTTCTTTGTTCGCAGACAATATATAACTTACCAATCATGGTTCCTTGTTCATGGACAAGGACAGCAAGATCTTTAAAAATCTCATTCACCTCACCAATTTGCTGCTGAATTTCATGTATTCCCTGTTCTCTCTCCTCGATAACAGCCTCATTGAAGGCAATCTCATTGTCCAATAGTAGGACCTCCTGTCTGCATCAAAATTCAATTCAAAGCTCAGAATTCTTTTCTTTCAAGTCAATTAAAAGCCAAGTACACAGCAAGTTAAGCAACAGGATTATTCAATAAAAAGAAAGGGATGAGCCTACTTTTAATAGTCTGTCCTGGGCTACCTCTGAATTGTAATCAGAGGCAACTCTTGTATACAGTTTTTCTGTAGAGTACATGATAGGGCTGTGAAGTTACAAACTAATTTCTCATCTCAAAGATGAAGCATGGAGGCCACCATTAATCAATCCTATTGCAAACTTCCAGATGAAAAGACTTCTATACACAGTTCTGTCCTAAAAAACCTCTCCATGCACAATATCCCTTCAATCCGATAGATTTTAGAATCAATGATAAAACTAAAAAGTGTATGCAGCTAAAGGTGACCCGACAGTTTTTGAAAAACCTACAACTGTTTGCTGGTTCTAAAATTTAAACTTGTTTAAAAAATACCCCAGCATTTTCAACACCATGAACAAGGAATGGTGATAGAAAAGATACATGGCTTGATAAATTCTCTCAAAGTTAGGACAAAAAAAATGAAAAGGTTATTAGTAGCCTATGTTCGTGAGAGGATCTCACCTTCTTGACTCCACAAGGAGAACACGTTGTTCTGGACTTTTATCTAAACTTACATCTATTTCACTGGCTGTGTAGCTGCACAGAGCACGAACAAACACAAAATGTTAGAAGAATATACAAACATCGCAAATCTATTTCATTTTATCAAAACAAAAGGTTCATTATAGCAAAGAAAAACCGGAATCTAAAATCTCACATAATAACTATTAAGGTCTCCTAAAATAATCACCTGGAAGGAAGGACTGCTTGGGGAACAAAAGGAGTATATGCCGTTTCCCTCTCAGCCGCAAGCCGCTGAGCCTTCTGAAATTCTTTCAAAACTGCTTGAAAATCTTTTGCTAATTTAGCATCAGCAATCTTTTTGCTTTGCTGCAATTACAACAAGAAAAAAGAAGGGAAAATCTAAATGTTAACTGTCTAGTACATTAAGGTTGAAAAGCATTTCCAAACAGATGAGAAAGGTGAACAATTAAGGGGATGGAATTGCAAGGGTTCTATGGGATCTTGAGGATTTTCTGAATCTGAGGGGTCTCTGGAAAATTACTCATTAATATATATGGTAAAGAACAAGAAGCAAACATACGCTGACTCCAGCATAATGATCCGTTTCACTAGCTTGTTTAAGCCTGGCTGAAGTATCCTTCACCAATTGCCCAATATGTAGCCTTGTTTTATGCCTGTTGTGCAAGAAAAATCAGTACAACAACTCAAAGTGGAGGTTCATTACACAGGTATTTGGTTGCTAGAATTCAATAAAATACAGAAGGGGAGAGACTAACAGCTGGGCATTGACAAGATGCTGCCGGTGAGGATTTCAAATGACAACACATTCTGAATTCTGCCATTTTCTTTGAACAATATATTATTATGGAAGTCTGACATGCACTTTAATGTTCTGAGCAAGAGAGAACAAACACTACCACCGAAAATTTTCAAAAACAGCCCAAAAGAGATTGATACAATTATGTCCTAACTAAAATTTATGAGAAAAGTTCTTACGATATAATGTTGAACACTCTTTTCCAAAAAGTCATGAGAGTAGTCTCAAACATGGCTGCAAATACATTAATTACTAACAGAGTTCAGATGTCCAACTCAGGCATACCCTATGTTCTTTCTAAACTCTTAACTATTTTCTTGTTACTGGAAATTGTGCTTCATCTCTCCTAGGGGCACAAAGAAAGCCAAATACTGACATATTTAAGAGCTGAAACTTCAATTAGGCTTCAGCATCATGATTACTGAGCAAAACTAGGCTAGCCAGCCAGTAAGAGTCAAGATGGAAGGACCACTTTATTCAGCATGTGTACGTTGGTGGATAGTCCCGAACATTTTTAGCAGCAATTATTTATTGGTTGTAGATGGATTCTTGAAAACCAAAAAAGGTTACACATAAGTACCATTATAGAGATTTTTTAGTATTGCTAGCACCTAAGCACAGCCAAGGACATTGCAACAGAGCCATCTGGGCCATTCATGTGAGATGCATGCAATTAGCCCAGCACATTCACACACATGCATCTCTCATGCGTGGCCTAGATTGGGCAAACGCAACAACCACGATTGTGCTTGGCATCGTTTCTCAAAACTTTTTGAATAATGCTAGAGATAACAACAATCAAGCAGAATGTTCTTCACCAGGTAAGGTAGCAATTTATGATAAGCAATTCCTATATGATACCTTCCACATTACATAGCAATTAGAATGCCAGTAAAATTGTTAGAAAACGAACAAGGTAACTACCTTTCAGTGCAAAAATCGTCTTCTAATATATCATTAGAATCTCAATAGTTTTCTGATTCTATTTATTCTCGTAAGTACACCAACAATTTTCTAGCTCCTGGAAAAAGACAACCAGGCCTACAATTTCTTCATTTGAACTCCAAAAACGCAATAAAACCACTTCAAGAATACTACCCAGACAGCAAAATTACACATTTCCACGATCTTAATAATTCAATTCTCAATAATGAAGAAAAATCAACCATAATTCTGGATATTTAGTCAAAACGACAAACAAGGAAACTCAAAACGGCAAGAAAATAAAAAAAATAAACTTACAGCTTCTCCCGGAGCTCAGACGTGTCTTTAGGAGTCCCAAGGGTATTAACAAGACGCTGAAAAGTGGAAACGGCGGTGTTGATCTGGAAGATTCCAGAAGCAACCGCTTGCGTGGCATCTTGTTTGCTGTTGATCAGCTCTCTCCTTGAAGATGCCAAGGGTCGTCCCGCCTCCAGATCTTGAAAGCTCATTATTATTATTATTATATAATTCGATTCAATTTGATCGAAAATCCCTGACCAACCCTTTCTCGAAAGATAAAAGGAGGGAATTTTTTTATTTTTCGAGAAAGGGAAGAGAAGCTGGTTGATTGGGTACAGGAACAAGAATCTATTAAGGTTAATGGAAAGATGAGAAGCTTATAGCACGGCTTGATCTTAGAGAGAAAGAACTCGGAAGGGAGAGGAAATGGAATGATGATGTGTGGGACGTTAGTTGCTGTTTATTTTTGGGGTTTCGGGATTTGAATATTCGGTGCAGGCACGTTGACGTGGAATTGTGGACCCCAGAAAGAAAGGAAAGACACGTGAGAACAGAGTGTTTGGTAAGAGGAAAACAATAGCTACGCGTGGGGATGGTGGTGATGTGGACCTATGGTTGCAATTGCTTGCTCCTCCGTTTCGTAACGTGGTTTGTGTTTTTTAAATTATTTTTTATTTGTAAAATATTTAATTAATAGTTTTTTGTTTTTTTATGATTTTAAGATACTAACACTAAATGCTTTTTAAAAACTATTTTAACCTATTTTTAATTAAAAATATTTTTATAAAAATATCATATAACACATTATTAAATACATACTTAATGTTTTGTTAATTTTAATTGGATTGTTAATTTTAATTGGAGTTTAATTAGAGAAAGGAGCAATGCCTTACCTTGTGAATTAAAGTGGCGTTGTGGGATGGAGAATGGCTATTGGCTAGTGGCTACTACTCCATTGAGGATTATAATCGTAGTATTTTGGTTGTGAACGAGGCCTGATCCCTGTTTGTTATGGTTGCTTCTGTATATATATATATAAACATGAGATCTTGAATTTATTTAATTATATATATAATTTAAATAAAGCTAATTTATTTAATTGATCTATACTATAACATAAGCTCTTGAATTTATTTATTTTTAAAACATATTTATAACATTTAAATATTTTATTAAAAAATACGATTTCACCGTATTGCAATCACCAATCTACTGTATATTATAATGGGGATAGAAATGATATTCCATCAATGTTCACAAAAATTTTATTGTCAAAAATATAAACAACAACACCTTTTTTTTGAAAGAAATCAGCAAAAAACAAATACATGATTTCTTGTCATAGCTGTCCATTAATGTTACGTTAACTATTTATATGACTCGCCTTCTGCAAATCAAATAATTATATTTTTTATAAAAAAATATATTTACAGGTTTTTCAATGTATTTTTATAATTTAAAATATTTAAATTCAGATAAAAAATTATATATACATGTAATCAAATAAATAAATAACTATGCATATAAAAAAATAAATGAAAAAGTTATTAACGATTCTTGTAAATAAAACTTGAAAAACTTTTTTTCAACCCAATATTTTACTCAAAACGTCTATAAAATACTGTAAAAATTGTGATAAACTTGTCCATGGCTTCAAAAAAATCACCACAAGAACCAAAATCAACTCGAATTCAAAAATCAACCAGGACTCGTATATATTTTTTTCATAAATTTTAAAGATAAAAATATATAACATGAATTACGTCATCAAATGAAACTATCCGACACAAATATTGTTTGTTATGGTGGTCTAAATTAATATCAACAACACTTTTCTCTTTTTATCACTAAAATTCGACGATTTCTCTCTTTCTCCTTTTTCAACCAGGAAATAAAAAACAACAAAAATAAACTTTGACACTAAAATTAAATTTGAAAAATAATAAGATGCTAAAATTATATAATTTGCGTGATTTTTAAAGTTTAAGGACCAAAGTGCATCTTTTGCAAGACTTATGGCATGTCACTCATGTTTAGTGCTTTTTTCATTTTGATCCCTCTTCTTTCAATATCATCTTCTCATGAAATCAAGATCAATTAATCTTTGATTGAAACTAAATTACTGAAAAAACTAAATTGAAAAAATATAAATTTTTGCACAGCTCGCCCAGAATAATACGTGAAAGGGTGAATAATAAAATCTTTTATAATAAAAAATTAATGTCTTCTATAGCAATGCTTATTATTTGACCATCACTTTGGTGATAGCTATATATTTTCTTCTCTGACAATAAATTGAATGTACAAGCATTTGCAACATGTTGTGTTTATATAAGTAACATCAAGTGTAAATCAAAAGGTTTGTAAACATATATGATTAGATAAATCAAGAATTATCTATGTCATTAAATTAATAAAAAGCTATTAACAATAACTACATATGTATCTAGAAAAGTTGAGAAGCAAATTTAAAATAAGATATTTGATATTACAACATTGTCCATTCATCAATTTTGTTTGTAAACTTTTTTTATTATATTTATTTTTCTATTTAATTACATGATAGTACAAATAAATATACATATAAAATTAATTGGATAAAATTGAAGGAAAAATAATATCTAGCAAGGTTGCACTTATTATAAATACTATCAAAAAATAAATATTTTTCATCTTTAAAAATAAAATTCAATTACATAGAACATAAAAAAATATATGAATTGTATTAATCTCTTAAAAAATTAAATACATATAAAATAATTTTGAAAAACAACCACCATTTTAAAAAACCCAAACTAAAAATAAAAGATTTGAGAGAAGGGCATTAATTTAATACAAATTAAAAATTATTTTTAAAAAACATGATTTTTTTAAATAATAAAAAAAGGTCAAACGTTGTTGAGCCCGACCTATTTAGAAAAGACCTAAGTCAGGGCCTTTTTTTTATTAAAAAAATCCAAGCAACATTTTGCTTGTCGAGGTAAATGAAACATGACTTGATAATTTTTATATTTCAGCCACCACGATGGCCATAAAAACAAGGTCTATAATTTTTTATTTTAAAAAAATATTCCACTTATTTCGACAGAAAACATCTACAAAAGATTCAAAAAACCTTGAAAAACTCACATATGACTTTAAAAATAAAAAAATAAATCCCTATACGAAAAACTAAAAATTAATTCAAAACAAAAGATTTTCTTGAACTTATATTTGGTTTTAAGGTAATTTCAAGGTGAGAAACTACTTAACTTGAATTTTTGTAATAAAATAAAACCTTTTAACATCAAGATTAATAATTTTTTATGACCAAACCTAGTGTTAATATTGATTTTTTTCTCTGTCATCAGAATCTGGCATCCTCTCCCTCTACTTTATCAACAAAGAACTAGAAAAATAATAAAAATAATTTTTTATGCTAAAATTAAATTGAAAAATTATTGGGAGACCAACCATATATAATTTGTAAAGTTTAAAGACTAAAGTAAACATTTTGTGACACCTTGGAAAGCATCATCCATTTGTGATGTTTTTTCTTTTTACTTTGCTACTCTATTTTTTAATTTTTTTTTGGTTGACAAACTTATTGAAATTGTCTTTTAATTATGCCCTAAAAGATG
This sequence comes from Populus ilicifolia, assembly GCA_015708895.1. Taxonomy (NCBI): domain Eukaryota; kingdom Viridiplantae; phylum Streptophyta; class Magnoliopsida; order Malpighiales; family Salicaceae; genus Populus; species Populus ilicifolia. Next base: position 343,840 of record SRLM01001230.1, on the reverse strand, counting down.
CGAATGTGAAAATAAAGTTGAACACACAAAAAAAACAAATCATGATAATTTCACAATAAAATGCTAGGAGGTGAACAATAAACACGAGCATGGTATTTATACCAAAACATTTAAAAAATCCCTGTAATTAAAGACGTGATTTATTTCGATACCATTCAACTTCAAGTACGGATAAAAGTGATATTCAAACAATGATTATTTAATTATATCAAGCCAATTACAAATTTATTTAAGTTGTTGACTAAGACCATTGCTCTTAAAATTAATTTATTTCTAGATAGCATGGATCAAGTTAAGTTATCAACTATGAAAGCAGCACGAAAAAATTGCTAGAATACTGGCAATTAAGATAATTTATTGTTTCGATGTAAATAAAAGTCATTACAGAGTCATCCGGTCTTCTTCACGCTCAATTTCTCAACGTTTTACTTCTCTATTCTACATTAACCAAATCGAACAACTACGAGAACCCCGCTTTTACGACTTTATGCATAAGGTGTCCGTTTTATTTATCAACTTCGAGGTTGAACAATTATATATATATATATATATATTAAAATAATAAATATACATATAATAAATTTGTAAATATATAAAAAATATTATGTTAATATATTATCATTTTAAGTTGAAATATTTAAACTAAAAAGGTTTTTTATTCCACATTAAAAAATTATATTTTTTTCTTATGAATATAACATATATATATATACTAAAATATTTTAAATCTCGCATTGAAAAAATAAAATATTATTCTAGCATTTATATAGTGAACTTTGAATAACTAATTAGAAAATATATATAAAAAACAGGTTTCTGGTTAGAAGAAAAAATACATTTGAAAGAAAAAACAGATCTCAATCAAATTTTGTTAAGTTACCAAGTCACAAGTCAACCCAATATGTCAGGATTTCTACTCATTTTATTCTTTTACTTTATTTGATTTGGTTCAACACCTAATCAACCGAATTCTAAGCCGATCTGAATTTAATAACTATTTTAAATAATTATTAATAAATTTAGACATAACTTTATGAAGATGGAGAATCACAAACAATATTAAATTTAACATATGCATAAATTCTTGATGTTTTATTTTAGTAGTGAATAGTGAAAGGCCAATATTTTTTCACTTGATACTTTATTTTTTTATTTTTCAACTTAGTTTTTTCTTTATAATTTTATTATTTAACATTGATTTTAATAAGTGATGTACTTCGTAACTTATTTTAATATACTTTTTATGAAGTTATTTAGGTTTCATAATTTGGATCACGAGTTTTATAAATTAGACATATTTATTAAGGTTTTTTTATTATTTTAAATTATTTATTTTATTTTATTATTTAACATTGAATTTATCAAGAATTGAGTTTTATAATTATTTTTTTATTTATTTTCTTTGGAGAACCAAGGTCTTATAACCTAGTCATGAGTTATGAGTGTTATATATATATATATATATATATTGTTTTCCTAATTTGAGTATGACAGGTTAATCTGAGTTGATTTGTGTTATTTTTTCTTTCAATCTATTCCTTTAATATTGAGTTAATTGAGAATTGAGATTTATATTTTTTTTAATTTGTTTTCCATAGGGTTATTACAATATTATAACATAGATCACAAATTAAGCCGGTTGATTCATGTTTTTTTTTTATAATTTTATCATTTAATATCAAGTTGATTAAGAATTACATTTCATAACTTGTTTCTATTTATTTTTATAAGATTATTTTGATATTATGACCTGGCACACAAGTTTGGTTAGTTGACTCAAGTGTTTTTTATGTTTATTTTTTACTTAATATATATTTTTTAATTTTATCTTTCAGCATTTAGTTGATTGATAGTTGAACTTTATAATTTATTTAAATATATTTTTTATGGGAATATCCTGATCTCATGTCCTAATTTTAAAAGGTTAACCCTGATTGACTTAACTAATTTTTTTAATTAAATATTATTTTTAATTTTATCCATCAACATTGAGTTAATTAATAATTAAGTTCAATAAAAAAATTATTTTTTATTTATAAAATTATCATAATTTCATGACTCAAGTAACAAATTTGAAAAATTGATCATAATCAATCTAATATATCGTTGTTTAAATATTATTAAAAAGATGCACCTTAATTTTTATACTAAAACTATATTTTTATTAGTATTTTTTTAATTTATCAAATCAACCTAGTTACATTATATTAACCTTCATATAATTTATTTATTCTCTACTGAAAATAGATAAATAACTATTAAATATTTTTTTATATCAATTTTTTTTTAATACGATGCGCAACGAAAGCAGTTATTTTCTACACATGCATCTTCCTGGTGAAAAGATAAAATAAAGGCATAGTGCCTCAATTATCATACATCCATGTTGTTAATTCAATTTCGAGACCAAATCAAAACATGTTCATTTGACCACTTACTAGTAAAATCATAAACTGCTCCCTCCAGCCAAATAGTAGTGGGATGTTTTTTTATTTAAAAAAAAAAAGAAAAAGAAAAGAAAAAAGCCGCGGTTACTTTCAAGTTACAGCAGCAACGCTCTCTTTAATAAATCTCTCACGTGCCGCGACTGCCGGCATCTGTCCTACACACGTGTGCCCCCTCAACCTCCCCCCTCTTATAACCTCTCTCTCTCTTCTCCTTGCGAAACAAACGCCTCTCTCGTTTAACGACTCCCGTCTTTCCCCTCTCTTTTCAACGCAGCTCGCCATGTCGGTCAGTAGCATCACGTCCTTTTTTTTTTTGTTCTTAATTTATTCCGAGTCGAGCAATTTCGATCTCTGACTGATTATTATGCATAGATCTATTTTCTGCTTTGCAATTTCTTTTTTGTGCAATCTTAAAGCTTTGTTGCTTGCTATAAATTATTTTTTTGGTTTATTTGTATGCGTTGTTTCTAAAGATATTTTTGTTTGTTTGGTTACTGAAATATTAGATTTTCATTATTAATTTCTTATCTCGATTGATACCGATATGATTTGCTGTTACTAAAATATATCTTTGTTCGGTGAGGATGAGTGTATTAGTGCGGGGTAAATCTTTCAATGGCCTCAATGCTTGCGACGAGGAAGTTTAGTGGCTTGGTTTGTATTACTAGATCATAGCAATCACAGGTTTATTTAATTTCTAGTTACGGATGTGGAGTCTAAGAAGGATTTGTAGTCCATTAGTTTCTCATAATTGGAGCTTTGATTGTGAAAATTGCGACTGATCCTTCATTCTTGGCTCTCACAGTAACATGGAAATGAAATATTGGAGACTAAGCAAGATCCCACCAGTAATCGTTATTCTGACCGGTTTCTTCACTGTTTATATTAGATTGGGATGAAGTTCGTAATTATTTCTAAAACCATGTCTATTCATGCAAAATAATGGTCAAGTTAAAATTTTGCAAGGGAATTTTTGTTAACTGAGGCTGAAGAATATTTGGACTATAATTTCTCCATCTTTATTTGAATATGTTAAGGTGTAGCCAGGGCTAGTGGACCATTAAGCTACCACAAACCAGAAGCAAAAAACTAGACCCTTGAACTAAATATTTTATGCGTGAAAGTGTGATTTCGAATGGAGATTACCCACCAAGCATACAAGAAGAACATGAGGCTGGCCTGATTGCCACTACACATATTTTACCTTGGATTTGGATTTCCAGTCAGTTTGATGCGCTTCATGTCTTTTGGTGCACTTTTCGTTGTCTGGAATTCTTTCCCATGGTCTTTGCGTTTTCTTTTCTATATTTCATCCCTTTCCTTCTTTCTGGATTATTGATTTTTTTTAGGGTTTTATTGTAGAGATTTTTTCTTATTCTTAGACCTGGCAGTGGAGCAGCAAAGCTTATTTTTTTTTTTTTTATTAGGGCCTTAGCTGATAGTTGATACTGTGAGTCACTCCTCTTTGCAAATCTATATAATATCAGGGGTTAGGATTTCATTTCAACCTTGCAGGCCCTTGCTTTGATGTAATTTTCCGTAGTCATTCTATTATTCTGTCTGAGATTTGTAGTTTATGTGCTGTGCTTGCCATCCTTATTTTTCATTGTGGCTCCACTGGGCACTGATTTTTTCATTACTTTTATTTTTTGCAGGTAAAAACAGTAAAAGTCAGCAACGTTTCCTTGGGAGCATCTGAGCGAGACCTCAAAGAATTCTTTTCTTTTTCTGGTGATATTGAATATGTTGAAATGAAAAGGTATTGTGCCATTCATTTCCATGTTCTCTCCCCTACTCATTCTTTCATTTTTCTTTGTTGTTTGAATACCATCTCTTATGCTTGTACAGTGATAATGAGCGATCTCAAATTGCATATGTTACCTTCAAAGATTCTCAAGGAGCAGACACAGCTGTTCTTCTCTCGGTAATTATTTTTCAGTACCTGCATCACCACTAGATCAATGGGCCATTTCTTTTTATATGCATTGATTTTGCCTCATGAGTTCAATTAATGTCTTTTTCCCCTTGAAGGTAAATGATCACGATACTGCATCCTCTTTTATTGAGAATATTTGCTTCTGAAGTCATAGGATTTTGTGTGTTCAGATCATGCTTGAAACGTTGTTGTTTAGCTTGCAATATTATGTCAGCAATGATCATCGCAACACTGTCTTCCATTGGAAAAAAAAGAACATTATTTTTTTTTCGGAGCCTAATCTCTCTGATCCAATGGCTTCTCATATTTCTTTTGATAAGCAAAGGAAATTTATATAAAAGGCCCAAGAGGGCTGTAAGTTTACAAAGAAGGAAAAATTTATATTCAAAATAATGAGTCTATAAACTATGCGGTGTTGGTTACATTTGTAAAAGCTTCATCTGCATTCTGTTAACTTGAAGTCCTAATAGAGAAGCCTCTTCCCTTGCCAATGTCATTTCTGTTCCCATGCAACCAAAATATAAGTTAATGAGATAGTACCATAGCCATCTTGTTTCCTTTATAAAATCTCCACCCCTAGCTTCTCCTTCCAGAACTTGTGTATGACGAGAGCGGCACTCAGCGCCATTAAATAGCTTGCAAAGTGCTTTTGGGGTCAAAATTAGTGTAGCAACAGGTGTTTGACAAGAACCATCCCTTACGATGATAGCAGCGATTCACCAACATTGTTCCTCTCCTTCTATAGGTTATCAGTATTCAAAATCTTACTTCAAGCTGCCTCCAATTCAAAAGATCAATGTAGAGGGGACTTGGTCTTCCATATCACTAGTTTCTTTGGGAAATCAGTTACCTCCTTAGTAAATTGCTTTCTTAAAGCTCTGTAAGAAAACTTCTCACAGATAACTGAGCTATTTTCGAAGTTGATAGGGTTTTTCTGAATATACACGGTTTGCTTTTCTTAAGCAACATATTAGGTATTGTTCTAAACTGTTTTTTATGTCAGGGAGCAACAATAGTTGACCTTTCTGTCACTGTGGCTTTGGATCCAGATTACCAGCTTCCACCGGCTGCTTTAGCAGAACTCTCTGTAAGAACATTGTACTGAACTTCTGTTAGCTTATAAACCCTAGCACTTTACTGAACTGGTTATACCCACCCATCTGCAGGCAACAGGAAATAAAGCTCCTGGTGATGAATCAGCTTTTCGGAAGGCAGAAGATGTGGTTAGTGGCATGCTTGCGAAGGGTTTCATCTTGGGCAAAGATGCAATCAACAAAGCAAAGGGTTTTGATGAGAAGCACCAGTTGACTTCGACAGCCTCAGCTAAAGTTGTTTCTTTTGACAAAAAGATAGGTCTCACTGAGAAGATTAGTGCTGGCACCACTGTTGTTGGTGACAAAGTCCGGGAAGTGGATCAGAAATTTCAGGTTTCTGAGAAAACCAAATCAGCATTTGCAGCTGCTGAGCAGAAAGTCAGTACCGCAGGATCTGCCATAATGAGTAATAGGTACGTGTTTACTGGGGCTGCTTGGGTGACTGGTGCGTTCAATAGGGTTGCCAAGGCAGCTGGGGATGTTGGCCAGAAGGCAAAAGAAAAGGTAGGAATGGCTGAAGAGGAACAAAAGAGGAAAATGGTGGATGACTTTGCTCAGGTCCACCTATCTGAGTCTCCCAAAGCATCCGGTGCAAGTGACCAGAAGCCATCCAAGCCTCCACCTGCACAAGGTTTGATTCTTTGATTTGCAGTTGTAAATTTTTCAACTAGAACGTTTGTATTTTATCATCTCTTGATTACTTGCTGGAGTTCTTTCAGCATGGAAAAGGCTGTTAATGTAGGACTGGTTGCTCCAATTAGTTGGATAAGATTGCATGCAATGTGTCGACTTCTTCCCCCTGAATGAACAATGTACAAAGTTTCGTTAAATCTTGTTGTTTCTGTTATTTTCTTTCTTACTGAGGGTTCTTGATTTCTAGTCATATACGAAATAAACTTACTTGATGCTATGCTAGAGGCATAGCAACTGGTAGTCCTGGTCTTATGACTTCAATTGGAGAAGTGTTGGGCAATTCGGGATGCATGTCCACCCCTAGTCGGAAAGTGTCTGCTGGAGTGATGAACAGTACGTCTGAATGATCAGATTACGCAAGGAAATTGTCCAGCTCATCAGAAAAACCTTTCAAATCCTAAATGGGCAAAGATAGTTAGGCATTCATCTGATAGAGAAGAATAAAATGAAATTTAAAATCACATATCAATCACAGGCACCTCCTACATTGATGCTTCTTTCGAGGGCTCATGCCATTCGTTGGGCACTGTTTATAAATTGTGGAGCGAGAGCTCCCGTTCAATTTATTCCTTGTTATTTCGTCTCATTTCCAGTTCCTTTCTCATCTCTAAATGGCTCTACTTTTGCATGATTCTCTGCTATCTCTTTGCCTGGTTCGGCTGCTACACTGTAACTACCTGTAGAAATTGTTCCTTGCCTCAAAACACGCTAGCACCTGATAGGCAAAAACAAGAATAAAGGCATAAAATTACTGTATGTTTTCTTGGAAAGAAGGAAATAAATGTCTCGCTCATCAATTTCCCTACAGGAAAGTTTCATTGAACGTTGAGATTAATTCCTTGTCTTATCTTTTTAATTTGCAACGTAAGCAGGTGTAGCACTATACTTGATGATGCTAGATATTTGTGTTCTTGTATGGATAAATCGGATTAAAAAAAAATTATTCAGAAAGTGATAGGAATTATAAGACAATAGATTTTGTTTGCTTAATATGAGTGAGAAGTTGGACTCTTCATTCATTACTCGTCACCAGAACAGATAATTACATGGCATAGCAGTTTCTGCAACCCAGTATTGTAATGAAGTCAAAGCTATCATAATTTGCCAAATCCTAGCGAATTTACATATCTTTGAAGGTGAAGTGATCGTTTGTTTTTGGTGTGCATCCTCCGATTGCACCCTAAAAAGCATCTTTTTTACACTCTTAATGAGTCTCAATCTCATTGCCCATCCAACCCAAAAACGTAAAAAAACCCCCAAGTTGACAGCTCTTTAAACACCAGCATTTAATTTCACATTTCTTCCGATTCTATAGGTTAGGATGATTTTCAATAAATAACAATATTATTAGTCCTTTTCATAAATACCAACAAAAATTCAATTTATTAACAATATGCTCCTCATATTTACCGGAAAGAAAAAGGTCACAAAGTTCGAGGCATTTCTAATTGAAAATCAATTCTGCAGTGGGAATGCAATTTACCATTATACTAATTTTTTATACTTTGTAATTGCCCAGCTGTGGGATTTGATATCAGGATTCCCTTGCATGATTCGGTAATTACCCTTCTAATATATTAAAACAATTATGAAAAATCATGGAGGTACACTAGTAATATGAACAATGCTTCTTCTTCTTCTTTTTTTTCTATTTTAAACTTGAGAGGTAGATAATAAGTTGACATGAAATATTTTTTTTCTTATTAATTTTATTATTTTTTTAAATTTCATTCTTAGTTTTTTTTATTGTTTGGTCATATTACTTTTAAACTTGACAAATCAGGTATTTAAAATTGTATTTCAAATAATATTTATGAAAAGTTAAATTTTTTTATTAAATTTTTTTTAGATTGTCATAGCATACTAATATCAAAATAATTTTTAAAAAATAAAAAATCTTCAATTGTTACCACTCTCAAGCACCTCTAAATCAATTGGATCTTATTGTTATAAATTTTATATAATTTAATTTTAAATCTAGATAAAGTAAAAGGTTAAGTATAGAAGTTTTAAGGTTGGCTCATTAAAATTAAATTAAGTTTAATAATAATATTGAATAATCTCTCAATAATTGTATACTTTTTATTACATTTTAAGAAAAATGATACAACCGGGGGGCCCCAGGGCATAGAAAACAGTAAAATTGAAACATTGGAACAGTTAAGACTTTGTTTGCTAAAAAATAATTTATTTTTTAAAAACTAGTTTTTACTAAAAATAAATTTATATGAAGTGAATTAATTTGAATATTTATTAGTATTATAAAAAATAAATTAAAAAATATTTTTCAGTATTTGATCAAGTAGTAAAAAATAAATTAAAAAATAATTTATTTTTTAAAAGTTTAAAAAATTAAAAATAAATTTTACAACTAAAAGCTGAGGAACAATAAAATAATTTTATAAATTATTTTAAATAAAGTAAATAATAATTAAAATAATAGGAAGTAAATCTGATAAATAAAAAATTTTAATTAAAAAATAAAAACTAAAATTAATATAAAAATCAAATAAACTATCCTAAAACTAAAGATTGAATTTGATATAAATAAAAAACAACAAAATATTATTAAAAATTTTACATCTCTATGTTTTTTCTTAAAAATAAAATGAAATTTTTTTTAAAAAATTAAATTAAATACTTTTTACTGAAAATATTTATTATTAATGGCAAATAAACATTTAAAATAATTTTCAGAAATAACCAATTTACTCGGCGACTAAAACTGAAAAGGTAAGATTACCATGGCATCAATTGGGGCTTAGCTTATCCAAGCAGGTTTATTTAACAAAGATGAAGAGAAAGTCATGGGCACTGTGACTGAGTACCTGATACCATCAGAGGGTACACGCCACCCTACTTTCCAGCTGGCTTTCCCAACCTTTCGAGGGAAGTACGTACTGCCATAACTGCCATAACGGTCCACTTCTCCAGCTGGATCCCAATCACCGCTTTAGGCGCACTCTAACATACTTCATCGCTACAACACTAATGTACGCACTCGTCGTAGCATTGTATTCTTGTTTCTCCGAGAAAAATCTATTGCTAGTTATGCTTTTCAATAAAAACGATGAAAGAAGCGCTGTAAACAGAGGTCCTCCTCGCCGCACGTAAATAATATCATTATTCTTAAAAAAATATCACATGGAATTTAATTAAATGAATACGTGCGAGTGTGTGTGGATAAAACGCACGTGTGAGCAAGCAGACATTGCACGGGCGATGCGCTGTGAGAGACGGGCAGCAGAGGTAATAAAAAGAGAAAGAGCCAAAAAAGACGGCTTAGAAATGGGCGAGTTTTCGGTGAAAGCGATATTTGAGGGAGGTGAGTTCGTCGGCAGCAATCACTGGCAAGTTTCCGAAACTTCGAGTCGCCAAGGCATCGCCTCTTCGGACCTCACTTAATCCACCAATACTCTCACTCGCTGCTTCTACCATCACAACTCAGAAAATAAAAATAATAAAAATAAAATACCAAAATATTAAAAATAAAAGAGAGTAAGATTAATTCAGAAACTGCATTGTACCTATATGGTTAGAGAATCCATTAAACCGAGCCAAATCTGCAACAAACAAACAGAGATTTTTTTTCAAAAAACTAATTAAGAAAAATCTAGAGAGTTAATGTTTTTAATTTATTAGCACCTGATTGAGAAGGAGTATGGGAGACAAGGAAGAGGACAAGGAAACAAAAGAGGGTGAGGAAAGGAATGAGGTGAATGAGTTTCTCTGGTTTTGGAGGCGCAGATGCAAGTTCGGATGAAGAAGAAAAGAATCGGCGTGGTTTTGTTGATTTGTGATCTAAGTCGTCAGCGTCGGGAGCGAGTGAAGTAGAAGGAGGTTGGTCTTTGAACACTGGTTTAGTGTCGTTTGATAAGAGAGCATCGGCTCCTCCATGGGGGTGGAGCTTGGTTGCTGGTGAGCCTAGAGATTGTCTTTGCATTCTTCAGAGACAGAGACCGTATAGGGAGAAGGGTTGCTTTGCTTTTTATTGATTTGTTTAGCCAATACGCTCTGGGTTTTCAACAAGAGAGTTGTCTTGTGAGCTGTTGTTTCCTTGCCGGTTAATCGTCTATGCCAATAATTTTCCTTTTTTTTATTGAAGATATTAGAAATTATATTGTTTTATTTATTACAAAAAATAATATATGGTTTCATATATAAAAAGAAGTCATGTTATCTGTTTGAGAGAATAAATATTTTTTTTAATTATTTTATTTTTTTAGTTTAATAATTTTATTTTATTTTTTTAGTATTATTAAGTTTTTTTATTTGAAATATATAGTTTCACGATTTTTATTTTTCTAAAATGTATTGATAGATATTGTTTTCGCGTTTTATATGTATATATATATATAAAAAAAAAGGGTTGTAATGATTTTTTTATAAGAGAGTCTTTGATTAAATAAAAATAAAATATTTTGGATCCTCTTGTAATTATGGTATTAAATTGTTACCGTTGTGTGTATGGGCTTTGCTTTTATGTTTTTTTGGTGAGGGAAAAATGAATTAATTTTTGGGGTCAATTTGTTATGCTCTTGAGGTTAAGGTTGGTAGGGTGGGGACTGAGTTATTCAAAAAAGGTCTGTAGGCTATATGGGTCGGTTTCAGAGTTTATGTGAAAAAAATCATCATTTTAATGTTTGTTTAGTATTATAATAATTTCGGTTTTTTAAATTATTTTTTGTCATAAAAAAATATGTATTTTTTGATATTTTTGATATGTTAATATAAAAAATAAAAAATTATTTTAATATATTTTTAATCAAAAAATAATTTAAAAAGTATCTTATACCACATTACCAAGTAAATTTCAATATTTTTTTTATTTTAATTGTGTTTTTATTTCTTTGAATAAGAAATAAAATTATAAAAAAAAAACTAAAAATAAAGAATAATAGCATAACTTACAACTAGAGATACACGCGCGCGCCCATACTTTTATGCCTGCTTATCTGCATGCAACAATGTTGTGCTTTAGGCGCTGGTGGAGGAGGATGTCTTCTTTGAGCAATTTCTTTGCAGTAGGAGGCAGCGATAAACTAAAAATAGAGAATAATAACAGAACTCACACCTAGACACACACACGTGTCACATTTTTGTGCTCCCCAAATTTATTTTTTTATTGTCAGCCATTAAAATGTGGTGGCCATTATATTTGTCATGGTATTTTATCTCTTTGGAAGAAGTGGTCCCTACCACCCAACTACTCATGTATTTTCCACGTGTGTGCTACGTTAAGTTTAGTCGATCCAGAAGTGTGACTCCGCGTATACGTCATTTAAATTTTACTAAAAAAAATAAAAAATACTTCGCTGTCATCACAATTTTAGATTGAATTTAAAAGATCTTTTTAATAATAAATTAATAAAAATATTAAAAAATATTTCTAATTCATTGTAACCGAACAGCAAAACACTATTAATAGAATAATATTTTATGTTTTTAATTTTTTTAATTTTATTATTTAATATTATATTATTTTAAATATTGTACTACATGATTTTTTTTTTATTTTTATTGTTGGGTCATATATACTTTCATGAATTTATTTTTTTCTTCTCATTTTTAATCTTTAATATTAGCTTTACTGAAAATAGAGTTTTATAATTTTTTTAATTTATTGTCCTAAACTAATCTTAATTCTATGATTAAGTTATTTACCATATTAACTTAAATTGACTTAAGTTATTTTTTATATATTTTTTAATTGATAAATTTAATCTTTTAATATTGTGTTTGTTAAAAATTACACTTTAATTTTATTTATTTTTTTATAAGATTATTTCAATCTCATGATTCTTATTATAAGTTTAGTTGGTTAATTCAGATGAACCCTGCTCATTCTTTTGTTATTTATTAATTAAAATTTTTCTAACTAGGCTTTGTTTTTTTTTTCTATAAGATTATCTTGATTTCATAACTTGAATTACCGGTTTTGTAGGTTGATTTTTTATATCTCTTTTTAATTGATTTATTTTTCAAATATATCATCCATCAACTCAATCTTTTTATCTATTTATTTATAAATTTATTATTTAATATTATATTATTTACAAATTAAACTTTATAATTATTTTCAATTTATTTTTTTAGAGTCATCTCAATCTCGTAAATTTAGTTATTTTTTTATTAATTTCAATATTCCATAATTTCTTGTGAATGTTTCTTAATCTTATAATTTATGTTGCGTGTTTAATAAGTTATTCTAATTTGTTTTGAGTTGTTTTTATTTTTTTATTCTATCATTTAATATTAGACTGATTAAAAATTAAATTTTTTATTTTTTATAGGATCATCCCAATCTTATAACGTGAGTTACAAGTTAGGCAAGTTAACTCGAGTTGACTCGAGTAGTTTTTTATTTTTATTTTAATTCAAATATTTTTTTTTTCATTTTATCTTTTGAGATTGAGTTGATTGGAATTCAACCTTTATAATTTATTTTTTATAAAGTTATCATGATCTAAATTATATATTTAACAAGCTAACCATGATTGATCTAATATGTTATCATTTTAATATTTTTTTTAAATATTATTATGTAAATATTTTAAAAAGATATTGTTGATTATATATTATATTTTAGACTCATAATTAATTTTTTATTAGAAGACATATTTGCAATACTTATATATATATATATATTTTTTTTTTATGTTAAAAAAATTAACCTATCTCGTGCCGCCACACGGGTACATAATCTAGTTCATTCTAAAATAAACACGTAGTTCACAAGTCCAAAGTAAATTATGTGTCTACTTCCACTTTATAATATGTCGCAGAGTGCAATCAATATTGAGTGCATGGAAGATCTAAAGAATCCTCTATTATAATAATCAACAGTAATCTCAAAAACACGTGTTAATAACTATTGAAACAATGAATTTATTTTAGAAAAATATTGACATAGATTATAGCAAGGATGAGAGGTTTTGTCATGGGTTTAAATCCTTATAGATTAAGATTAAGGAGATACATCTAAAATATTTAATTTTTATTTATTTATATCTTATCTTCCCAAAAGATAAGTGAATAGAAACCTATTAATATTGAATAAGAAAATAAAAATAAAAAAGTTACTCTCCTCAAATGGAAGAACCTAATAATACTTAATGGAAAAAAATAAAATTATAATGTTAAAAACGAGTTGGCTCGCCTTATATTTTCTAACTTACATATTTATTATTTCATATTGAATTAATTTAATTTTATATTTTTTATTTAATTATATACCTCCAGATGTTTTTTTAGGTATCATAATCCTTTTTTTGATACTCGTTTACTATAATTGTTCTTTTTTTATTGTTTAATTTAAATAAAATCAATTTATTAGATTTGGTTGGGATTATTGCTAGAGTATTTTTTTTATTTAAAATATACTTACAATACTTAAATATTGTTTTTTCATTGAGAAGAGTACAGACCTATTAAGTAGCACTAGCCCGTATCTATTTCAAGGAACATTTAAGAAGCATAGGCTATATTAAGATCTTTTTTATTTAGAATAAAATTTAATTAATATTATAAACGACTAAACTTGCATAAAAGACAAAATTAATCAAAAGATAAAAAGTAAGATTCGTTCCAACGGATGAAAGCGAAAAAAATATTTTGAAAAAAAACTTGCATAAAAGACCCCATTCCTGCCCCAAAAGCTAAGATTGACGAGAGGTATTTTTTCTTCATATATTAGATCTTTAGATGCAGATTATATATCTACCGAAGGCTAATGCCTTTCATTCTTTAAATTATGATCACCTAACTGGTATTTTAGTGAGCGGGCTGGCTAGAGTTAATATAAATATATTTTTTTATTTTATAAAAATAAAAATAATATTATTAAAAAAACCATAAAAAATGAAAAAAAATCAATGGATTTTAAACAAGTTTTTTTGAGTTGATTAAATTCCGAATCAATGCAAGTTTTTGACTGAATTATATCAAATTGATTTTTTTACATGTTTATTAAAACTTAGTCCCGCTCAAACTTCGAATCACTCATATTATATATCAACTTGTTGGGAAAGGTACGGTAAGGTAAGGCAAGGTCTTAAAAGGGATAAAAGCTTAAAGTAGTATAATTTCGCAAGATCCTACAGCTGAACCCTTCCAAAAAATCTCAGCAAGGCATTCACGTTGCGTTAAAGTAGCTTATTTTATTTTTTTATTTATAAACACGTGGACTGGCCATTTTGGAGCTAAATTTCTTTCCTTTTTTGCCTACTAATTAATCTGAGCTTAATTAAGTAATTTATTTAATAAATTAAGGGTATTATATATAAAATCCCCTTAATTAATTTATTTAATACATGTATATTTTCAATACGACTTTTTTAAATAATTTTTCCTATCTAACATTTTTTTTTCGTTTTCCTTATTATACTATGTTTTCAATATTTTTTTTTTAAATTCAATATCTACTCCTGTGCTTTCCATACAGCATATTCAATAAACATTCTCTATATATATGACACAGTTTGTCCTCGCAAATCACATGAACTTTTTTCCCTTTTTTACAAGTCTAAAAAATACCATCAAATGATTCTTGGTATCAATTTTACTATTTAACTCTTAAGAATTCTAAATAAAGAGCTTTCATCTGTTTTTAAGGCTTTCCATTCATATTTTTACCCAAATGATTTATTTTTGCCAAGAAATGATGATATTTTGTTGAGAACTTAACGTTTTTTAATCAAGTATTTAAAAAAAAGTTATTAATTGAAATATCAAAATAATTTACTGGTAAAATTGATATAAAAAATAGCTTGGGTATAAAATTGATAATATCCTAATAGTTTAGTGGTATATTTAATATATATTTGTCCTTTCTTTTCTTATCATATTTCAAAGAGAATATTGATCATTTAAATTTTAAAGACTATAACAAACATTTTATGGTCTGTTTAACTTTTCGATTAGAAAATGTTTTTGAGATTTTTTTTTGTTTTAAATAATTTTTTTATTTTTAATCATTTTAATATATATCAAAAATGAATTTTAAAAAATAAAAAATATGATTTTATATATTTTTAAATAGAAAGCACGGTAGCACAGTAACAAACGGGCTCCAGAGGCCGTGCGCACAAACAAAAGAACGAGAATTTTCTTGAGAAACAGATATGCAAGATGGTGCTATGGGAGATCATACTGGGAACTGCGTATTTTTTGGGTTTGAAACGGGCTTACAAATTGGTTTCAAGGATTCAACTCAGGGCTATCAGCCCCAAGTACGCTAGGATTCGTCAGTTTGTTCAGAGGTATGTGCTGTAACTGCTATTTTGTCGAAATGTTGTTTGATTGACTAGCTCTTTAGATGCATTGGATCCTTGCAAGTGAATGGCTCTGTTTTGATGACACATATGATCTAATCAGTATTCGATCTATACATTTCTATAGAAATTGGTCAGTGGAGTGCTTTTGCATTGATCATTTTACTTTTTCTTTATTTGTGGGATTTTATGAAGATATATTTGAAGTAGCTGCACCTATGTTCTCATGATCTTGCTCGCCTATGATTTGTTCAATAGAGACTAGGGAGTGCCTGGTTTATGCATAATTCAATTTCCCCATTACTTTTTAAGTCTCTAACCATTTAATACATATTTCTTCGAGGAAATTGGGGTGGTTTGAATGAGGTTGTCATAATATCGACACAAATACAGAGGTATTGGCAGTATATCTCCATCATCTTGTTGATCAGGATGCCAAATGGATTTGATTTGCTTCAAATTCAATGAAAACCTACATTGCAGTTTTTCCTCTGCTTCAGGAGCATGCATCAGATGCATTGAGTTCCATTTTAATCATTATTTTCTTTGTTCAATGCCTAACCGTTGCTTCTAAAATTTCTCTTCGTAGTCTTCTGTACATAGTTGCACCACGTTTATTGGCAGCATCTCTCTAGTGGGTCGCCTTCCCTTATGCTAGAGTTTTTTCCATTCATGCATGCACACTACAGAATGGGTTTGCTGAGCTTGTTTCATTTTCTCTTTCAAACCATCATTTCCATGTATCACTCTCTACTTCAAGGGTGTGAAGAAGTGAAAGCATGCTAAGGGAGTGTCTTTTCTAATTTGAACTCTGAAATAATTGACCGTACTATTTTATCCCAGAAGGTGATTATATGCCTGAAAGTCCTCGCAATTAGAAAATTACGGTATTTTAAGCAATCAGTTTTGAGATAGAGGTTTGGAAAAACTTCTTCAATATTATACCATGGATTTTGACAACATATATCAAACATTAACAGAGTGTATACTGTCTGATGTCCAGACAACTATTTGGACGTCTAATAAAGACTTGAATAGATGAATTCAATGCAATTGAGACATATTTGGATGCCTTAAACGCTTGGAAGGTTCTTTCAGTGTGACTATACTGCTGCTAAACTTTCTAATTTGTTACCAGATTAGCTTAAATGCCATTTTGTACAGTTTGTGCATCTCTTACTTGCTGGTGCTACTATCGCTGTTGTATGTTGTGTATCATTATGCCGCTAGTACGTCTATATCTCCATGCCTCTAGTTTGAAACTACGTTCAGGGCTTAAAAAACCTCACATTTTCCTTTCTTTTCCCAACTTTATAGACGAACACGTGCTATTTTTGATGTTGCTCTGAAGGTTCACCTGGGTGTACAGCAAAGAGACATAGAGGTTGGTCGAAATCTTGGTAACAGGATTATGAGGTGGCTGCACCAAATGAAACCTTCGGCTCAGATTCATGGTCCCTCACCTGAGAAACCCACAAATGGTGCTAGCTCAAATATGAATGTTGCAAACCAGGTAACCAACACTTCCCACCTGAAAGCTTCGAGCATTGGCCAGACATCTAGATGCCAAGAATCTTATAGGCACCTTTTCACCTCAGCAAGGAGTACGTGGTCAAAACCATTTCCTTCCATTGCAATGATGATGCGACCATCAAGACCTGCTGGGATTTTTACACAGTACAGGCATTTGAGCATCCAGGGCCCTGAAATGTCTAGGCCAAACTACAATATTGGTGGTGGATGTGGGTTTCACGGGGTTTTCCAGAAAGACACGATGCAGTATATACGGCAAAACTAAACATGGTAGGTATTTTTTATCTTGTGTTTCTAGTGGAGTCTGGCTTGATTCTAAGATGTAACTGTGCTAGAAGTGTTAGGTTGGTTGCCATCTCATGTGCAACAAATGAATAAATGAATGGCACCAACCATTGACTAATGGTAGCCACTATTGTTGAATGAGCTAGAGTTGGTGGCCACCATTGTTAAATGAGCTAGAGTTGGTAGCTACCAATATTGACAACAAACCAAGAATAGCCTCCATGAATGCCTATAAATAAAGATATATGTTAAAGAGTAAAATAAGAGAGAGGAAGTAGAGCCAAAGAGATGAGAAATGTAGAAGAGAGTGGGCTGCCATTGTAGCACAAAAGGAGATAAATAGAGTGAGGTTGAGAGTTGTTCAAAAAGAGGATGATTCCTCCTTCTCTGTTGTTGTAAATCTTGTTCTCTCCCTACATAATGCAATGACTTCTCCCGTGGATGTAGGCGGTTTTGCCGAACCACGTTAAATATTGTGTTAGTGTGCTTCGCCTCCTATGAGCAAATATCAGTACATTACCGGTCGAATTTCCCAACAAGAAGTTGGCTGAAGTGTAATTTGAGTGGATACAACGTGGTCACGCTGAAACTGATAGCTGAAACCATTTTTCCTATAATTCTTTTCCCCTTCTGGGTAATAAATTTCCGCTTTTATTTTCTGGTTGTTGTACATGCTTTAGAGCTCCTTTTTTCTTAGCATTTGTATTAACTTGACCTCAGTGATATCCTGTTAAATGTTTTTTGAGCTGTAAGGCTGCTCAAACAATTATATATGATGCTGATGACTTATAAAGTGGCGCATATAACAATATTAACAAGTTGCTGAACCTATCAATCAATTTTATATCATAAAAACAACTGCCATTTTTGTACTATCATTTTGTAAGAAATCAAATAACAACTTCAAGTATTCTTTACTGCTGGGATTTTGTTTCGCATGGTACAATCCCCGGTGAATTAGGCCCATGTGCTGTCGAACCACCAGGGAACCCCGCCATTTAGTGGCATCACTCTCTGAAGCCAGGCCCACACTGTGCCTGTTTCGAACAAACCCTGCTGTATGAAGCCAAGACCGATGTCAGCTACTCATCTGGCCAGGGATTAGCCCTGTCCTGAACTGGTTGCGGCCAGCATCACACTGTTCTGCTTCAAATGAGGCCCTGCTCCGTGAGGTCTCTCTACTAGCCAGGACCCAGTAGCAGAGTAGGCTGCCCTGAGATGCCAGCACCATCCCAAGCAATGTCAGGATTGTATGGACCTGAAAGAGCACCCTCCGGTTCAGTCCAGTTCCTTCACTTTGGTGCCCCTACTTGGGTCACAACTCACAAGCCACCAAAAATTACAAGGCCATGGTAGTTAAAGCCCACTTCTTAACTCTGTATGGCTTGAATTAAAGCCCAAATACATAACCAATAAATTTCCACCTGTTTTATATTTCTCCGGCCGTGGAAAGTAGAAACCGGCGCCTGCACTTTAGTAACCTCTCCTCGCTCGAAAGAACAGAACAGGTGCGAGATCATTTTAACCCTGTCGTTTATGATCTTACTACTATCTTACTGTATGTGCGAGATCATCTTAACCCTGTCGTTTATGATCTTACTACTATCTTACTGTTTTTTTTTTGTATTGAATTACTCGTATTTTCATTTATTTTTTATAAACTGGGATCTTACAGCTCTGTGATTTTGCTCTAATATTGTGGAAAAAGTAATGAAAAAATCGATTGATTGGCGTCAATTTTAAGTTGGTGAATTCCCACCTGATTGATTGATCGATCGAAATCATTTCTTGAATTTCATATGGGTGTTTGTATCTGGGTTGATTAGTCTAATGACTATGAGGACTGAGATGAGTTGCTGGGTTCTAGAAGAATGTTCTTCTGGACCTTAAGCTCCGTAGTTTTATGACATTGTTGGTGTTTGTGTTTAGCAGACTTAGGCTTTGAACAATTGATTGTATCGGCTGTCTTAAAAGAGGTACTACTAATTGCTTTCATTTTCTTAAAGGAGGTAAATGACCGGGCTTATTATTATTATTATCTCCGAAAATGAATTTGTAGGCTAGTACTCAGCTTTGATCATTGTGATTGAAATGATAGTTGGCAATTGATCATGATTGTGTATGCTTGGCGTGGCAAGTCTAATCCCGATGCATGAGATGCGGATCGGGTAATAATTCAATTTTTTTGTTTAGTGTTCATGATCCTCCGGACTTGTTTCTTATTTCCAACCTGCACATCATTTACACAAGTAATGAGGTGAAAATGCCCAAGAAGCATGTTGTGGCTAAGAGCGGGAAGTCTTTCTGAAGTTGTATTGGAATTCTTTGGATTTAGCAATTTGGAATTTGATAATTCTACATTCATTGTGCATCATGGAGCTTAAATTCAATCCAAAATTAATCTTGTGTAAGCCAACTTCTTTATTGATGGTTCTCATTGCACACAATAAACCAGAAAGACATTGTTTTCGTTGTTTTTATGGGCACCTCTTTTCACATCCTTCACAGCCTGATTTGTAGAGTCTGTTTAGCTTGAGGAAGAAGTTCTCTTTCTTTCGCATTTCCTTCTCATATTTTTAGTTTTTGCTGCATCTCCTTGTATAAGGTTTTGTATGTAGTATCGTGCCACCTTTCTCTTGTTCTTTTTTTAATTATATCTTGCTTGTCTAAAGAATTTTTTTTTCTTTCCCCTTTCCGGATGTTGAGTTAGTATTTCATGTTCTTACAGGCACAAGCAACTGCAAATACTGGCATGGAGTTGGCAGACAGAGCAGTAGGGTTTTTGTTATCTTTAACCAGTATATCTATCTTCACTTATTATACTTTCTGGGTTATCATTTTGGTGAGTTCAGTTTTTCGTTGATTTGGATCCGCATATTCAATGAACTTGTCTTTAGTGTTTACTCTTAATCTTGTGGTTTTTCAGCCATTTGTAGACAGCGATCACTTTGTCCACCAGTATTTCCTTCCTCAAGAATATGCCATACTTGTACCTGTATTTGCTGGCATGGTGCTTCTCTGCTTCTTATGCGTGTTTATTGGATTTGTGATGCTTAAATCCAAAAAGAAGAAAGCGTAATGCGACCACAATTACCATTTTGCATATTCTAATACATTTTACACTCACAAACCTTACCTTCTCTCGTTGCTAGATTTGCAACCCGGAGTGTTTTTCTTTTGAGATTAGAGCAATTATAACATTATTGTGGCATTAGATTTCTTGCTTGCAATAACTGATTCTTTATTGTTGACTATCATTGCATCGTTGACACGAGCAGTTTAAGAACATGGCTCAATTATCAAGTTTCTTGTGACATGCAGAATATTAAGCCCGAACATCCAGTTCTGAACTGAGTTCGTTCATTTTACTCTCCCTTTCAGTTCTTTATTGCTTCGAGTCTATAAAGAGCATGCCTCCTATTTTTTATATTTTTCTGGCCTATTCCCCTCACTCTCAGAGGATAGCAAAAGGTTTTATGGTTTATACAGTTCCTCATTAATTTGAGCCGCATGCATCCTTAAATTCGGAAATGACTCTGTTCTGTCTAACGATTGCTGCTCAATTAGTTCACAGCCTGGAGTAGCTCTAATTCCAGGCATTTCTCACATTTCTCCTCTAATATCAAAAGAAAATTCAGTCGTGCCATCATCAGGGTTCTTTGCTTGGTTATCAGCTGATGTTACTGTTTACTCGCAGCCAAGGAATTTGGTGTTTGTTCTGTTGACGTAGACTATTAGACAATACATCTAAAACAAATGACCGTTCTGAACTGGTCCTCTCCTTTGCTTTATTAATGAACAATTTCGTATATTTGTTTTTCTACATTTTGATCACTGAACATTTTTTTCTCAAACTTCTTCATTTCATGTGATGTTTGTGATAAATCACGTGTTGATGTAGTCTCCTCCTCGTATTTTCTTGACAATCCGAAGTATTTCAATAAAATTTCTGAAATGAATTAGAGGTAAATTTCATGAAATAAGATTTAAATTTGTTGTATTAAAAAGAATTAAAACAAAAGGGAGCAAAATAAAAAATAAAAAACCAACTGGGTTTCTCAACTTTGCTCAAAAGCTTCATTTTCTATTAAAAATTCTTTATTTGCTCATTTTTAGTCCTTTTAATTTTATAATTTTATATTTTAATCCTGAACGTTATTTTTTTTTAGTCTAAATTTTGATACAGGAGAGAAAATCATCAAAGATGAGAGAAAGTGGTTTATCGATCGCATAAGATTATTTTTTATCTTGTCAATATAAATAGATTGAGGCTTGAGATTTTTTTATTCGGTTTAATTTTATATATTTTTTTTAATAATTTAAGGGTGTTGAGATCAAAATGGTTTTCTAATATGTTTTTAAGTAAAAAATATAAAAAAATAAGTTTTTAAAATTTCAAAACTTAGATGTCGACTTTTCAATTACCTTTGATTCGTACTGGTAGATGATATGTTATGATTTTTTTTTATTTAAAAAAAATTAAGTACATGTTGTGTCGCCTTCACTATTAAAAACCATGGACTTGGCATTGTAGGCGAGCTATTTTTTTTTTGGTCCAGGTGATTAGTTTAAACATGAGGTTCTTTTTATTAATCCAGCAGTTCGGGATCAAACATCTAGACCTAGACTCCTTACCTTTTCTAATATATACTTTTAGTTTGTGTTTAATTTTTTTAAACTTTAATTAGATTAATTATAATTCAATATTTTAAAACATCATTCCATTAAATACCTTTAATTTTTTCTTTATTTTCAAATAAGATTATAGAATTTTTGTGATATTAGCAATCAATTCATTAATTATTTTATCTGAACCTAATAAATTTATGATCAAGAATATTCAATAAAAAAAAAATTTATATTTTGTTATTATACAAATTTTACAAGATTTTCTTAAATTAATTATTTTTTCTCTGATTTCATATAAAATATAGACACATGATTTTCAATGTTTCTTTGTTAAAACTTTATTTTCATATTATTACAAGTTTCTTAATTTAACAAACCGATGTATGAGACTTGGTGTTGAGCCGGATGTAATTTTTGGAACATCACCATAGAACCGTGTTAATCACACCTGTTTGTTCGATACCACGACCTCGACTGTTCTGAGATAGGTAAACCGGTGGAGCTGGGGAAAACTCCTCTGATGGGGTTTTATACGTATATCACACTATTCTGGATAGAGTCAAAATAGGATTTAGCGTGTCCTTGAAAATTGGAAATCTCCAGAAAAGATATTTGAAGTTCTCAGACAATCCAACATATGCAGAAGTAACTCCAGGCACCTGAGAGTTCAAAGAAGAAAAGGAGGGGATGGTTTCAGCGCCCCATTGATCACTATGCACAAGTGAATGCTTGATCGAAGAACTAACGGTCACACCATTCACAACCAGTGGGTTTGTGATGACACGTAATTTTACACAATTAAATAAAAATTTATTTCAAATAAATTATATTAATGGATTAGTAGATAGGTTCATAGAACAATAAAATATATTTAAGTTTAAAAAAAGATTTAGTTGCATCAAATTAAAATAATAATTTAAAAATATCATAACATTTTATTTTACTATTAAATCTCAAATTCTTATAGGAGTTTTTGAATAGTTTGGAATCGCTACTTCAACTATTGGATTTTTAAATTTAAAAAACTTGTCACAAAGCCTTAGTTTTAATTGTTTTTATGATTTTCATTATTATTTTTAGATTTTATGTCTTTTTTAATAATTTATCTTATTTTTTAATTGAGATAGAGTCTCTATTGAATATCTTGTGAGTCTCCTTCTAGAAAAAATAAAATACGCCTGACTGAGTTCACATCTCCAGTCTCATTAAAATTATTGTGTTGTTTCTTTGTTTGCTGCTTTTCACAGAAGATCTCGAACCTAAAATTCCAGGAATGTCTCGAAGGAACAAGAAGAGAAATCTAAGATTAAAAATGCATACATTATTCTGACTCGCCTGAAACACCAACAGGTTTTTGTAACAAAGTCATAGCCCTGCATAATCCTCAATGCACTAAGGGTGCTGGAAAGAGGATAAATCTGCTCAAACTGTTTCCAACACTGTTTAACTCGCATCGTACAATACATAAATTGACATCTCACTCATTATCAACATTTTCTTGCTATGCAAGTTGATTACTTCTTTAAAAAGCGCGAAACACCTACTCCTATTCTTTTGTGTTCAAGCGGTCTTTTGATCAACCAAACTTTTAAGAGGATATGACGAGGCACTGCATTCATGTTTCAGATTTTATAGCACAAGTTGCTGAATATTGTAATGCAGTTGGAAAGCATCACGTCATCATTTAAGTTGCAAAATGTCTTTTCATCCATTTAGTCATCTTAAAAGAGTTGAAAAACACCTTTTTGCGCGGTAAAGTGTCAACAATCGCACTGCTGAAGAAATACGGTGGAGAAGAAAATATAAAGAACAGGGTGTCAAGAGTGTACCTTGCACCTACTGAGATGATAAATCCTACCAGGATAACAATTAACAAAGCAGCCTACCTCTTCAAAGTTATGCTAAGTAAATCCGGATTCACTGTGTTGGTTTGTTGAATTAAGATTAATTTTAATGGCGCTAGGCACATTTCAAGCAGAATCCCATATTCAAAGTGTAGACAACAATTCAGCATTCCACGCAGTTTCATACAAAACAGAAGATCATTTCCCAGAAAAGCTAGTGGCTTTTGAGAGTGATATGAACCAATCAAACAGAACAGAACATACCAGAGACAACACCAGTTGCTTCAAACCCAAGAATTATCAAAAGCAGCTGATGTGATTGCCTGCGAAAACTCCTCGAAACTTATTCTTCCATCCCCATCCGTGTCTGCCTCCTTGATCATCCCTGTCAACTCCTCTGCGGTAAGTGCATGCCCTAGTTTTGCCATCGAATGCGCCAACTCGGCTGCTGTAATAAACCCATTACCATCTCTATCAAAAATCTTGAACAGATGCTTTAGCTGCTCCTCACTATATGGTGACTTCTCCGGAAGCAGCTCTGGTGCTACCAGAGCCACAAACTCTGAGAATTCAATTAAACCGTTGCTGTTTGTATCTGCCTTCTGAATTAAGGTTTCAAGCTGATCAGGACGAGTTTTTAGTCCTAAGGACCGCAAGAGCGAGCCTAACTCGAGCTGCGTTAAGCTTCCATCATTGTTTCTATCAAAACAACGAAATATCTCACGTAGCTCGGCGATTTGTTCATCATCGAGCTTCACAGCTGGTTTCTTGATGCTCATATTGTCAACAAAAAACAAAAAGTCTCTCTTTTCTACTCACTTTCTTCACAGTTTGTATCTTTAATTCTTAGCAAATATGATCAACTCACTATCCAGCTATTTATTGGAATAGTAGTGTCGTAACGCAAAAGGCTATATATAATAACATTTGAACAAACGAGAAGAAAAGGGGCAAATATTTGGCAACTAATGAATGTCCAAAAATTTGCAGTATGAGAAATTCTGTCTGGATAAAATAATTTTCACCTCTTTTCTTGATACGAGGGTTCGAGTCATGCCTTTCGTTCTTTCATTTCCAAGATTGATTCACTTCTATCGTACTCCCTTTTCTCTATCTCAACAAATCTTGGAGATGGATGACTTCTTTTTCCGTGACCAATAAGAAGAGATTTGAGAGATCCAAGATTGCCTTGATGATAGTTCTTTCTTGCCTCCACTTTAGATGGATCCTCAACCAACCCAACGAAGGAAAAAGAAAATAATAATAAAATAAAAACAAGAGGGGAATAAGGAGCCGAAAATTGAGAAACTTTGGAGATGCTTCTGTCTTAAAATGATGAACACGTAGTGTATGTTGAGACTTTTCGTAATTTTTGTCGGTTGATGAATAGTCAACACCAAAGACAAAGAAGCATTCAATCAATAAATGGCGAATACAGATATTCCATGAACTTGGTTTTTATTCATTTATCTTGGTGTTTGCGAAGAAGAAATCCAAAGCGGCAAAAGAGGCAGCAATTCCGTGATTGGTGCAAGTCTTTTTTTTGCTGGTTTAGCTGCAGTGTCACATTCTCCTGGCTTTTGCCAACCCCCTTTTTTTTTTCCTGGCAATTAAACCAATGCTCTTCCCTTTGTTGGGCAATCCAAGCAAGTGGGGGTCTTTGCATACAAGTGGGAATGGAGACAAATCATATTTTGGCATTTGTCATTTTGCACCAATCAAAGATTTTGCCCATCCGCGCAGAAAAGAAAAAAGAAAAAACATTTGGTTTTGAGGACGCCTCATTAATAGTATAATAATATTAATCTGTGGATTTTTAAAAGGACAAATGTAATAATCCAAC
Source organism: Populus ilicifolia (assembly GCA_015708895.1). Lineage (NCBI taxonomy): Eukaryota > Viridiplantae > Streptophyta > Magnoliopsida > Malpighiales > Salicaceae > Populus > Populus ilicifolia. The sequence continues at coordinate 318,264 of SRLM01001230.1, read as the reverse complement.
CTAGCTTGTCTGGGCAAGAAAATTTTAAATAACTAGACATGTTCGTCCTCAGGAAACAACAAGAACATGAAAAAAAAGGATGATGGACGCCTATAAACAACAAATTCGTTCGTTCGATGTCTTCGTTTAGTTATGTGCTAGGCTCTGGCCGGCGCTTCGGTTTGGATAAATAAGACATGATTACATTAAAAAAATATAAATGTTTTTATTTGTACACGCATGCGATGAAACATTTAAAATGATAGTTATAAACTTGATTAATAAATCAAAATAAATTAATCAACCGATCAAGCAAATAAACATTAAATTGATTACCTTACTTAAAATGGTCATCTAGTTAAATAATAAAACATTTTCATCAATTTAGGCTTGTGTAACCCTATCTTAAATATGAAAATAAAGAATTGCCAAAGAGTTAAATTGAAAGAAAGGAAAAATCAAGGGAGTAATATGAAAAAACAACAACAAGTATTAACCTGATTAACATACAAAATTTACAAACAAGAATAAAACTATAATATATTAACCCATATGGATAATTTGTATTTCTTTTTCATTTCTTTATTCTCTTCTTGGTTGGACATTTATTAGGTTTTAATTCACCACAACTTGGGTTAAATTTAGAAGTAAATAAAAGAATTTAAGCTAAAAGTTTAAAAATATATCATATTATATTATATTAATCGCAATCAACTTTAAATAACAACTAGAATTTAAAGTCCAATTCAAAACATGACCCGCATAATTCTTTTAAAAAAGTTGAAGTACGAAATTTGAAGGAAAAAACTAGGAATGCAAATTAAAAAGAAAAAGGAAGAAATATTTCCCAAAAATAATAATTGAGGTGCTTCATTGTTCATCATATTGTTTTTCAATTCTTTTAGCAGAAAGAATAACCAGCTTTATTTCCCATGCTCAGCTGCAAGTTAAATAAAAATAAAATAAAATTAACATAAAAAATGCAACTCATATTTTTAACACTGACAAAAGAGAGTTGATAATGAATTGAATATATATATATATATTTAATTTAGATAAATTGACTCTCATCCTTCTTCTTTTACTTGTTAACCAAACAACTAAAATAATGGCAAATCATCCATCTCCCACCTATTCATTCTTCCTCGCAAAATTAACATCCACCAGTCGGAGCATAGCAACTCGATAACTGCTTGGTTAACGGCGACTTATGCATCCCCCCGTATAGGTGCCATTTCTTTTTTACATGTATATGAAAAAAATAAACCTAATAAAAAAAAAACCAACACTAATTGACTATTTGTTTTTTTACTGTTGAAAAATATTTTTATAAAAAAATGTTTTTTTTACTTTAAATAATTTTTTTTATACAGAATTTAATGTTTTTTTAACACAGAATCATGTCTAAGACTTGGCTCTGGAGACTTCAAACTATAACGAAACTACACTAGAAAGATCTGTTCTAGGCATTGCATAATTTTAAAATAGTTGGCAACTGTTTATTTTTTTACCACCAAGAAAACAAGAGAGTTTTGTGAAGCAAATAAATAAAGTTTTGTCCACAGAACTGTAATAAAGATGCCTCATGTTGAAATCCTCAAACCTAAGTCAGCTAAATGAATGTGATACTATTTGTGTTTTTCGAGTTAATAGGCATCTAGAATTCGTTTATCAGTACCAAAGTCCTATATTTGGCTCAGCAGACAACCATACACATAGGCAGCCAATCCATTTGAGTACTGCCTGCCCATTTTCATTTTCGTCTTAATCTCTTAAAACTAGAGGATGTTCCCATACACCTCCTGCCTAATTACAAAAGCTATTAGGCATTTTAATATCATCCTTTCTAATAGTAATTTTACTTGTATTCCACTCAAAAGTAGAGGCATTTTAATATCATCCTTTCTAATAGTAATTTTACTTGTATTCCACTCAAAAGTAGAGGTACTCGTTTAGAGAATGTGTACTCTTACAATTATATTGGATCGGGAAGTGATCTCTTTTTCTTGGCCTCCCAGAAACTACAATCTAAGCATCTTCCTTGTCATTCAAGCCATTCCCTTTTCTACAAGGTCTAGTATAGAAGAGAAGACACTGTATACCCACATTATATAGCACTTTGCAGAATGTACCTGGCTAATGGCTACAGTTCTAGAAGAGGACTTCCTTCTTTAGCAAGAACAAAAAGACCACCATCCCCTCTTGAGATACGGAGATCCTCATCAAGGTAGGTAATAAGAAGCCAGGAGCTTGCTTGTTGGCCTGGAATGGGTACCTTAAGTGGTGGCTGGCCAGAAATGGTTCTTCCAATATTTGCTGCAGCCTCCTGCAGAGGATTGAGAGATTGCTGGACAGGAGACAAATTGATCTTTTGCCCAAATAGTTCAACATTTTCTGGGAGATCTATGTTGGAATTTATTTCCGGAGGTTGTAGTGTACCTTCCTTAAATTCAACCTGAGCATATTGAAAGTAGAGGAGACTAGTAAGGTTTAGTTAAATCCTTATGCCAGAAAGTTGAAAGAGGGGAATTTCAGAACCCAACTCTTCACAGCAGGGGCCACAAAGCTTAAACTAAAACGGTATCTTTCCAATGCAATAATTTCTTATGCTTCCTTAAGAAGATACTCTATTACTGTATTTTTCTATTTTGTTCCATTTTTTTAACATCAAAAGCCACATTGTTTCAAAAGTTTTAAGAAGTACCTGTATTCTTGAAGGAGTCCGAACCTCAAAAGTTGCAGATGCGCTAAAAGAGAAAGTAGCAAAAGGGCTTGCCAATGTAGTTTTGTTCACAATAGATAGATTGCTGGAATCAATTGTTTGAGATATGTTTTTCACTTTCAATAAAGGTGTAGCCCCTGCTGCCAGAAGTGGCAACAGTTCAGAAAATGCAGTATACCTGTTAGTTATAAATCCAAATTAAATAACAGATTCATAATTAAAGACAGTGTAAATGACAAGAAAATATATGAATTTTGTCAATTCATGTAATTGAAATCACCAGCAAAAATTTGCATTTACACAAACTCGCCAGAATCATACAATAAAGCCACAGTTCCATCCAATTGTAATCCTCATACATTTCATTTTGTACATGCCGACATAAAGAGTGGCAAAGAAAGCAGCCTTATTTAATAATCTTTAGGACAAAAACAAAACACACATTTTATGTGGTGTACTTTCAACAAAAGATGATGCTTCCTATTGGTTCCATACAGATGGGCAAGCTGGTCTTATTGTCCAGCATACAGATCGATTAAGTCCGTGTAATTCAGTCAACAGAAAAAATGACTATTTGTTCTTTTCATTTCAAGCATCATAGCAGTTTCAGAAACCAGCTTTCCATGGTACGAGAATCCCAATTAACTTGTTTCCATCAGAAACTCTATTCTATAACTTCAATCAATTTCGAATGAACTGATTCAAAGTGCCCCTAATTAGAACCCCAAAGTTGAATTATTGTCAATTCAATAAGCATTTGGGAACAATCAATAAGTCTTGGTATTCAATTTCATCTTAATTTAGCTACCAAATCCTCAATCTCGACAATAACTAAAGAATACATAGATTCCAAAGCCCAAAGTAGTCTCCTTTCCAGCTATAAATTTCATTTCTACTAAAAAATTTATAAAAAAACACGCACAAAAAAAAACATAACATACGATAAAAAAACACTCCAAGAATTGAATTAACTTCGATAAACTAACAAACTTACACCAAGACCCATTTTCCATCGAGCACACCAGTAGCATCCACAGGTGCCGAAGTCGGGTTTACAGCCTCCAACTGATTAACCAGCTCTAAAACTTCAGCCCGGATCTCAGAGGTGGCCCGAAACCCAAATTCCGTGCCGTAGACCGTATCTACCAAACACCTCTTCAAATCCTCAATCCTCCCATCCTTCTCCACGACCACCGCACTGCTGGTACTCGGTGCCGCTGCGGTGCCATTTCCCGAGGCAACAAATTGCTCCCCCCACTCGTCATCATTTATCGGAGGATCCGAGTCCGCGTCTTTCTGGTACTCGGGCTCGGGCTCTGCCTTCTCACCCCACTCGTCAGTGATACTTACTGGAGTCGGGTTTGGTTCCGGATCCGGGTCAGATGACGGAACAGAGGAGGAGGAGCGTGTGCGGTGGGTAGGGAATCTGGGTTGTTTAGAAATCTGGGGATGGAAACGGAGAGTTTTAGAGGATTTGCAAGAGAAAGAGAGGGATGGTAGTTGTGGGGATTTGGAGATAGGGAATGGATTGTTGGGGTTTGTGGAAGACGAAGGGGAGAGGAAGAGGGAGGAGTGTGAGGTGAAGAAGAGTGCCATTTTGAATTTTTGCGTTTGTGATTTTGAACTTTGGTGGGATTTCTAGTCCCGAAGGATAATAAAACATTTGTTTTTCTTTTGGCGTTTTCGGATTCTGAGTCCCATTATTAATTTATTATTGTTTTGTATTTTCTTTTTAAAGATCAACCAACGTTCAAGACGGAAATAAAACATGTTGGAAGTGCAAAATTATATATAAAATTTTATCGACTTTATAATTCATGTTATATATTTAATAAATTAACTTGAATTTTTTTTTAATTTTTTAATTTGTATATATTTACTTAAAAAAACAAATCAATTAAAATTATCTTTGGAAGGATTGAAACCCTACCTGGGAAAGTAATATTATCGACACTCTTTTGTTTACTGATCAATGTTGTTTTTCTGCTCCGGGTCTCTGTAAAAGATGTCCTTTTCAGAAATAATAAATAAATGGTATTTGATTCGGAGAGGAAAATCTCCCATAAGAGTATCATATTTTTAAACTTTTACATTATAATTAAATTTAATTATAGTGTTTAATTTAAATTTAATTGGTAAATAAATTGAGTTTATGTATTTAGAAAAAAATAAAACTGAATTCATTTTATTTCTTATATTACTCTCGTCATTTTTATTTTATTCCATCAAAATTTTTTAATAAAAAAGATAGGCAAACGAGTATTTTAGGGAAGCTGGTTTTAACATTGGTTTTTTTTTCTTTCTAATATAGTAAATCATAGAGATTGACATCTAATTTATCTTTGCATAATTTCTAAAGATTCAATTCAATTTAAAATTCATTTTTTTTTATATTTTGTAGTTAATGGAAAACAAGCTTTGAATAATGCAAAACCACTCACGGTTCTGGATAAATGAAAATCTTTGACAAGACTAATAATGATGATTTTACCCAGTCCTGTAGGAGTTAATTGAAATTCTGAATTATAACAAGGACGGGATGGTTAAAGTTCGATGTTTTGTCTCTGGAAATCTGAAGGACGAATTGGAATTTAAAGAATTGGAGGAGGATATATTACCTCATTAATCAACGCAAAATCCGTTTGAGAGGTGAGAGATTGGAGTATTTTTGTTTTTATATTTTATAAGAGTTTTTTTTTAAAATAAAATTATTTATTATTTATTTTATTTAANTTCATATCAGATGAATTTGGACTTTCCGGCACTGGGGGGTCAGACTGGTATGTGTATATATATATAAAATACCTCTACATATATATATATATATATATATATATAGAGAGAGAGAGAGAGAGAGAGATAGCTTGTGCTATGCTACGAGCTTATCTTTTATTTTCATCTTGATACCGGTAATATCCAAAAGCTATCCGGCTCCTGTACTATACTTGTTTTGGATCCTGTACCGCTCACGACATAAGGCTATCTCAAGTCCTGCATACGACAGGATCCAAGACAATTTGGATCCTGCACCAGATTTTTGTACACTGAATGATGGAAGGCTATTTTGGGTCCTCTATCTTGGGTCATGCACCCAGTAGGAAACCAAGACTATTTCAAGTCCTGCAACCTGCAGGATCCAAGCCTATCTAGATCTTGCCCTGATTAAGATCCAAAACTATTTTGGATCCTGCAGCCTGGCCGATTTCAATGTCCTTGATAGCCTTAATACTAGGTGTAGAATATAAATTAATTAATGCTTTTAATTATAATAAAGATTATAATTTTTAGAATATAAATAATAATATTTTATTATATTAATAATAATATCAAACTTGTCTAATCAAAATTTATATTGTAATTTTTTTTCAATTTTTTTAACACTAATAATAATGATAATTGTTATTATTATTTTTTCAATTTTATTCTATTCTTAATATTAATACTTTTAATTACAATAAAGATAATAATATTTAGATTATAAATAATAATATTTATCATATTAATAATAATAATAATAATATCAAATTTGCCTAGCCAAAATTTCTACAATATTTTGTTGGAAAAAACTATTAACAATAATAATAATAATAATTGTTATTGTATTTTTGTTCATTTTTCTTTTTTATAAGGTCTGTCGATTCAGCAACACAAGTCTCTAAACCCAGGTGTTATGAGAACAAACCTTGACGACCGGGTATGCTTCCAACGCGCACGACTACTAGTCTGGCACTTGAAGCTGCAAACTCCAAGCTCATGGACTTGCTAACTCACTCGCCTTGGGGTTAAAGCCAGACACACAAGTCTATTCCTAGTACTTAAGGTTGGGTAGACCTTGCGCATGATGTATGCATGTTAGGGCCTCAACCAAACCTAGCGTTAGGTGGTTACAGCCCAGGGTGTCGGTAGGCATGCGTGGCCACCACCTAGGCCTGGTAGTCCAAGCACTAGGCATCTACAACGCTAGGAGGTGTGCCTCCAACCAGGCGCTTGGGGCTTGCAACCTCAACATGCTCCAACCAAACAATACAATCTATAATAAAAATACTTACAACCTACATTATCCACACTACAATGCAAAACAATATAATCCAAAAGAAAAACACTAACAACACACAATAACTCGTGCTACAATAAAACACTAATTTCTTTTAGTTATAATTAATATACACACACCTCGTCTTGCATTTATTGGCTTTTTTTCAGTTTTGAAAAGTCAGTAAAAATTAATTTTGGTCAACCTTTTTATATTATTTTTATGAGTTTAAAAATAAAAAAAATAAAGTTTATAGCCTTTTTAACTAAAAAAACTAGCAAACATTTTTTTAGACATACCTTGAAAAGTCAAAATTACCATGTACTGGAATAGAAGAATCACTCAATACATGAAAACAAATATTAATTGATTTGCATTTATTATATTATATTTTAAAACATGTGGGATTTTTATTCTATATTTGTTCTTGTATGAATTTTTTTTGTAGTTTAGTTCTTAAATTTTGTTTTTGGATGATGAAGTCTTATTCAAGAAGCAATTGATTTCAAATTCTTATGAAATGATGAGATTAAAAGAGAGGAAACCAAAATGAAAAACAAGAGAAACATAGGTGACATGTCATAGATTTTGAAAACATTTACTTTGATTCTCTAACTTAAATACTCATGTAAATTATATAATTTTGGTCCCTCAAAATTGTTCCAGATCTATTTTGGTACAAAAGTTAGTTCTTGTTGTTTTTTTGTTTTTAGCTGAGAGAGGAGAGAGCAGGGATCATCGAATTCCAGCAATAGAGAAATAAATTTGTTGATGACATCGATTTAAACCATAAAAAATAAAGAATTTTTGTGTCAGATTGTTTCAATTGATGAAAAGAGTTCATATTAGATATTTTTATACCTTAAAGTTAGTAATAAAACAAATATGAGCTCGAGTTGATTTTTAGTTACGAGTTGAGTTTATTTTTTAAGGCCATGAGCGAGTTTGTCATGATTTCTAGGATGTTTATAGGTGTTTTATGTCAAAAATAGATTGCAAAACTGATTTTTAGTTTAAAAGAGCATGGACTCTAATTTTTTGATTACAAGAGTTGCTAAAATCCAGGCAAAATAGACAAGGCATTGTCTATTGCAGGCATGATTGCCAGATCCAAGGCGCCTGGGTCTGACATAATTGCCATTAAAAATATAACTTTAAAGAATGGAATTATAAAAAAATAAAATGACTTGAACAATTAAAAAAACTAAAAGGGTAGACAAACCCTTCTCCTTTTATTTTGTTTAGACGGTTTTTTTTTAAATAATATTGATTTTTTTTCATGTATTTAATCTTTGAAGAAGTCTTTTTGGTTCATCTATGGTTTTGTTTTTATTTTTTATACATATAAATTATATTTTTAAAAATAAAAAATATTTATTTTCAGATGATATTTTTAATATATGTAGCCTTACATGTTATTCTTTTTTTTTTAAACCATTTAATTTAATGTTTTATTTTTCAAAATTAAATATCTTAATTTATATTTGTTCATTAATTTTTCAAGTTTTATTTTTAAATATTTTTAATAATTATTTATTTATCTAGTAGCATATATAATTCTTGNTATATAAAGTATTAATACCAATCTGAGCTTCGACTGATTAAGCAAGATCAATCCTTTAGCAAGCATACAATGCAAGAAAGTTTTAAAAAGAAAACGACAATAATTTGTTGGGTTAATTATATTGAGTTTCCTATAGTTTAACTTCTGTTTTTTTTCCTTGCTTTATCTTTGTTTATTTGTAGATTACACTTATGTCCTGAAATTTATACATTCATAACACTTTATATATTTATTTTAACATGTAAAAAAAATCAATTTATTTATAAAATTGTCAGTATAATTTATTTAATAACTAAAAAATCCTTGTAGTATTAAAATTATAAAATTACCGTAATTATTAGGTTGCCATTTTTAAATTCTAACTACCTAGAATTTAAAAGAGTTTTTAATTGAAAAAACGCCAATATCATTAGAAAATGAATGGCATGGCTCGTGGCGGTTATAAGGGCATGGAATCTTGTTGATCGGGCACTCTAGACATTATCCACCTCAGATCCCATTTCCTTCCAAAAATATAAAGCCCACATGAGAGAAAAATAAAATCACGTTTAATTCTCGGACCAAAGCAAAAGGGTGGCCTGGTCCCTCCAGACCCTCTCCAGTAACACAATAAACTCTCTGTTTAGAACCCGTTTGGTTACGTGGTGGCGTTTACATTTTTTATGATCAAATTTTATAAGCTGTTTGGTTAAATAATAAATATTTATTACTACACATCAATCTCATGATTTATTATATTTAAAACGTAAGGAAAAAAAAAAAAAGCAAGCTGGAGCTGCTCCCTACACATTTTATAGAAGAATCATGCTCCACTAACTGAATAAACTATTCACTGGATAATTTTTATTTTAAAAATAAATATAGTTAATTGATTTTATTTGTATTGAGTATGTAAATATTAACAATAATTATATTTTTTTAAAAATAAATTTAAGGTAAATTAAATTTACTTATATTGTAATTTTAATTTTATTCTTGATAATATTTTATCTAATTTTTTAATTCTTATTAGATGAATTTTGTATATAATAAAATTATAGATAGTTTAATAAAATAATATTTTTTTAATATAAAACATGATTTGTTTCATAATATAATAATAATAGTTAAATTCATAATATTTAAATTAAAAATTATTAATATTAATATATATTTTTAAAATTATTTTATAATCTCAATTTTACAAGTACTTTTTAATCAACTACATTAAACTATATTTTTAACCTTAATTTTAATTAAATATTTATTTTTTCAAATTAATTTTAATTAAAAATATTTTTTAAAAATAATATTTTTTAAATTATAATCACAGTAATTATCGTAATATCAAATAGTTGGTTTAATTGGCCGGGGGTGAAATGTAGACTCTCGTGGACCCACTAGGCTCTCAGAAGTGACGGCTATGATTTATTCACCCTTCCTTTGACTTTTCTACTAGCTTTCTATAGCTAGCCTCTTGCCTCTCACTGTGCATTGACTCTTCTGACCCAACCAACGCTCCATCCAATCTTAATTACAGCCACAGCAAGTGGTAAGAAAAAAACGCACAGAAAGCCACAACGCGTTCTCGTGCAGTACACGAACCAATCAAAAGACAGACTCACTCACAAATGTGGCAAGTTCACGTTGGGAGCGTGAGATGGGAAAAGGAAAAGGTTTGACTTAAGGATTTTAGCTTCGGGGAAAGAATCAGTATCGGTGTTTGATCTGTAGGTGTCAAATCCTAAAAGAGGAAATCCCAACATTAACCCTATATACGGTAAAAAGATAAGGCAGCCAATTTATGACGAAGAAACAGGGACAGAGGGAGAACAGTACAGGAAGTAAAGTAATAAGCAGACAAGTCAGAGAGTGAGGCTTTTGGAATCAAAAGGGGAGAGATTTTCTTTCAAACTCTTCAATTCCCAAAATTCTAAAGATCAAGGCAAATATATTGTTGTTGGTGGTATTAATTCTCACAATGTTAAATTTTAACTCTTTTCCGTTTCATTTGTTTGAAGCTTCCTCTTTCCTTTTTTGTTTTTTCTTGACAGCTTCTTTGATTCTCAGTCTTCATGGCGGTTTCTGTAACTCATAGTTACAAGCCTTTGAATTTCATTTTTTCCACAATTTATTATTATTAGCTTTTTTTTTTGTCTTCATCAAGTGAAAGGTATTATATACGTTGTTCAATTGGGTATTAGAGAATCGTCACGACATTCTCTGGCAATTCGAACCATTTTCTTAGAAGATTTTAATTAAGCTTTCATATTTCAGCTTCTTTCTTGTAGCATATATGTCTTTTCTGTGGGGTTCTCGTTGTTTTAATGGTGTTACGGAAGCCATAATTAGGTTCGATTGAGGTTCTTTGGCACACAAGGATTTATCTTTTTGCTCATTCATATTTTCATTTTTGGGTACACGCTGGTCTTTAATTCTTGATAAAGATTTTCCCCTTTTATGTATGACAGGCACGACCAAATTTATGTGAACAGACAAACAACACGAGATCCTAGTTGGGAAAGAAAATCGGTTTCATATTTCAAAGAACCAAGCAAGAATGTTCGGTGATTGCCAAGTTATGTCAAACATGGGAGGGAATGTAGTCTCCTCCGATACCATCTATTCGTTGCCAATCGAAAACCCTAGCTTCAACTTCATGTCAAGCATGCCTTTCCACACTCTCTCCCCCATTATCTCTGTATGTCCAGACTCTTTGATCTCCATATTTCTTTTATTTATTTCTTCTGTTTTCTCTCTAATTTTTTCAATCAATGGAAAATTAGTTTCGCACAATGTGGCTTGTTTTGTTTAGAAAGAAGAAAACGGGCTAGTTATGCCTGGTAAGGAGGAAGTGGAAAGTGGGTCTGGCTGTGAACAACTTGAAGAGAAGTCAGGGAATGAGGAAGAGAGCAGCGAGCAACCACCAAAGAAGAAACGTTACCATAGGCACACTGCACGCCAGATCCAAGAAATGGAAGCGTATGTTACTAGTTTTTGCGCATCTCTCTCTCTAATTTTTCTCTTTCTTAAATCTATGAAAGAATATATTCCTCTCATAATTTTTCTTTCTCGGGCATCAAAATTGCCATGCAGAAAAAGCTCTTGACCTTGGATTATCTTTTTACAAAGTCAATATTTTTCCAAAAAAAACTAAAAATAGAGCACTCTCCCTTGATTTTCTATCTTGATGCAAAATCTTCTTGTTATTCTGTATGAATCAACCCCGTTATACATAGAAGAATATTATTATATGAGCAAAATTGATTACTAACTTTCTCTCTTTAACCATTTCTATTAAATCTTATTCAAAAGTTCACCGTTTTAATCACACGATAAAAATAAAGGAAAGCTTGTTTTGCAGCATGTTTAAGGAATGCCCACACCCAGATGACAAACAAAGAATGAGACTCAGCCATGAACTTGGTCTAAAACCACGTCAAGTCAAGTTTTGGTTCCAAAACCGCCGTACCCAAATGAAGGTAAACATGGTTAATTACCTCTATCTTGGACCTTTCACTTTCTTCGAAAACCTTAAATGTCCCAACTCTTAATGAAGCCGTTGATTTTATTTCAAGAAGGCCCGCCGTCCATCACCAACTTTTTTACCAAGCCATCGTTATGAGCATTGTAGCAAAAGGGTCGCATTTATAACCTCGGGCGACTGGCTCATTGCTTACAGTCTCACATGCACTGCCATAACTGGCTAGATATACACAGTCTGTCTTCATTAATAACCCTCTGGAACATGTAATGAACCCTTACCTGCACATGTGCTTCCCAAAGAGGGCACAGCATTAATGCTGTACGGGAGGCATCTAGTGCATGCTGCAGCGTCGAAGTACATCCACTAGTTTTCTTCGAGTCTAAGTACTAAATGTTTGTGTACATTTCTTTTTCCTTCACCGAATTTGCTAGGCACAACAAGACCGATCGGATAATAATATACTCAGGGTAGAAAATGAGAGCTTGCAGAATGACAATTACAGGCTACAAGCGGAGTTACGAAATCTTATGTGTCCCGATTGTGGAGGTCAAGCCATGCTTGGAGAAATTCCCTTCGAGGAGCTTCGACTTGAACATGCAAGACTTAGAGAAGAGGTGAAATCTTCAAATGTTGCTCTGAATATAATAATAACATGCCAATGACCCAATATTTAAACTTTCACTTTTAGCTGGCCAATTACCAAATAATCATAATCAAATACATTGCAAATTCTAAACTGCGGCTGTTGATCAATGAATCTTCAATTACAATGTTGTTCAGTTGGAGCGCGTTTGTTGTTTTGCTTCAAGATATGGCGGCCGGCCAATCCGCTCAATGGTACCGGCTCCTGCTTTTGTCCCCCTTTCCTTGGATTTGGATATGAGCATATACTCAAGGCCGTTTCCGGAGTCTTTGGGCACTTGCACTGATATGATGCCTATGCCTATGTTGCCAGAACCATCTTCCTTTCCTGAGGCTGGTATAGTATTAATGGAGGAGGGAGAAGGTGGTCTTGCAATGGGGCTTGCATTGTCGTCCATGGATGAACTTGTGAAGATGTGTCATGCAAATGAGCCTCTTTGGATCACAAACAATAAGAATGGAAAGGAAGTGCTTAATCTAGAAGAGCATGCGAGAATGTTTCCATGGCCTTACAATATCAAACAGAACTCAAATGACATGAGGACTGAAGCTACTCGTGATTGTGCTGTGGTTATAATGAATAGCATTAACTTGGTTGCTGCTTTCCTGGATGCTGTAGGTCCCTCTATTTTAGAAGAACTTCTTTAAACTCATTACAAGAGTATCGAATCATTTTTCTTAATTAATTTGCAGCACCTATCGTTAATTATATTCTACAAAAGAATTTTTTAAATACATTAACCATCTTATCATATATTTTTTTTTTAAAAAAAAAGTTTTGTAAAGTTAATTTAAGCTGATGTTGATTTTGTACAAATTGTTAGAATAAATGGATGGAGCTGTTTCCCACCATTGTTGCTAGAGCAAAAACTGTTCAAGTTATAAAAACAGGCGTTTGCGGTGCAAGCGGTTCCCTTCACCTGGTATGCATGGATTTGATGCTACAATTTTTTAATTCCCACATTATCTAGAATTTATTATTGAACACTACAAGTACCAGAAATTTCTGTGATTTAGCTTATTTTCTGTTTTCTAGATAGCTTAATTATTTGTTACTTGTTATCTGCACAGATGTATGCAGAATTGCAAGTTCTTTCCCCATTGTTGCCAACTCGAGAAACATATTTTCTTCGCTTTTGCCAACAAAATGTAGAGGAGGGAACTTGGGCTATTGTCGATTTCCCCCTCGATAGCTTTCACGACAACATCCGACCTTCCTTTCCCCTGTATAGGAGACGTCCGTCCGGCTGTGTAATTCAAGACTTGCCCAATGGGTACTCAAGGGTATGCACTAGCCTAAATTTTATGCTTTTATTGTTTTACTTGTTTGTTGCTGGAGGGCCAGATGACAATCTTTGATAATTAAGCTCGTTTCTCCATTAAGTTCATTTTCTTGCAACTTATGCCCTCGAAATTGACCAAAAGTTAATTTTTTACACTTGCACATTTCCATACAGTTGACATGGATAGAACATGCAGAGATAGAGGATAAGCCTGTCCATCAGATATTTAGCCAGTATATCTATAGTGGGATGGCATTTGGAGCACATCGCTGGTTAGCAGTCTTACAGAGACAATGCGAGAGAGTTGCAAGCCTCATGGCTGGAAATATCTCTGACCTAGGAGGTAAGAGGTTACAATTCTATATTTCTTCCACTACTTGAAATTAATTAAGTTCACCAATTGTATATATCAACTCAAGTATTAAGCTGCATTTAACCTTGTATTAATTATTTTAATATTAGTTATATAATTGTTATCGATTGTGGTATTTGATACCCCATACCAAAAAGAAAACATTATTTCTCCTTTGCTGCTTCCTAAATGCACGCTTTCATGTTATAGCCAAAATTAGTTCCAGTATCTGCTTAACTTCCATTAATTCTGAACACTTACATTCCTGGTATATATTCACAGTAATACCCTCTCCTGAAGCACGGAAGAACATGATGAGACTGGCTCAAAGAATGATCAGAACTTTTAGCCTGAATATCAGCACTTCTAGTGGCCAATCATGGACACCTTTACCCGATTCCCATGATGGCACTGTTAGAATTATCTCAAGGGAAATAACGGAGCCTGGCCAGCCTCATGGGGTCATTCTCTCTGCAGTATCCACAACTTGGTTGCCCTATCATCACTTCCTAGCCTTTGATCTGTTGAGGGATGAACATCGCAGATCTCAGGTTCTGGTGGACGCCATAAAAAAATACTCTTATATAGTTGATCTTTTACTCTCTGCACTTAAGATAGATTGTTTGTTTGTAATAATGATCCTTGTAATAATTAATTAATATGTATATTATGCTGCGTAGCTGGAAGTTCTTTCCAATGGGAATGCCTTGCATGAGGTTGCTCACATTGCCAACGGCTCTCATCCAGGAAACTGTATCTCTCTTCTTCGCATCAACGTAAGCCTTTTCTTCCCTGCATTTATAATCAATTTAATAATACATACATCATAATCAATTTCCCTCCTTTTTTGTTAGTTTTTTTTATTACCAATAACATAAAAAGTAATAAAACTGCTGAATTAAACCTCGATCCGTACTGAATTATATATATGCAGCAATAACTTTATCTGTATTCCATTAAATAAATTTGTATACTTGCGTGTATGTAGGTCGCCAGCAACTCATCACAGCATGTAGATCTCATGCTACAAGAGAGTTGCACTGATCAATCCGGCAGCCTTGTTGTGTTCACCACCGTGGACGTTGAGTCAATTCAGCTGGCAATGAGCGGCAAGGATCCATCCTGCATTCCTCTACTTCCACTGGGTTTTGTCATCGTCCCAGTAGAATCCAGCAGTAGCAATGTCAGTGAAGGCAATTCAATGCAATCTAATTCTGAGGATGGAAATGGAAATGGACATAACAACTCAGGCTGCCTACTGACTGTCGGTCTCCAAGCCCTTGCAAGCACTATTTCATCTGCAAAGCTCAATTTCTCCAGTGTCACTGCGATAAACAACCATTTGTGCAACACAGTGAACAAAATCACTGTTGCTCTTAGCAACACCGCCACCACCACTAGCAGCTGCTTTGATAACGGCAATGCTGTAGGGTCTTGCAATGAGCCTACAGCTGCACCCAAACAAGTTTAGGGTTTTCGCCGTGCAAATTACCTTGATTCTCCCTTCTTCTATCTCTCTCCCAGAGACACTCGTGCATTTTGGTGGTTACAACATTGGACATTTGACAGATTGACTGAGGGATCATTTTTCGCTAATCCCTTTCTATTGGGGTTTGTGGAGGGGAGATTTCGGGTAATCAGTAGGAAAGTAAAGTCTAGGATTGCAAGTAAGTTACCATTACTGTAATGCTAGTAGAAGTAGTGGTAGTTCGGTAAACAAGAGACTGCGAAGCTAATTCGGTCAGTGGGGTAGATTTTCGGTAAATGGGAGCTGAGAGGATGGTTGTGCCATCATTGGCAGAGATATTGGGCTGTGTAGAATAAAAAAAATAGAGGGATGATAGAGGGGAGTCAAGAGCGCACCAAGATGTGACCTTTGCTTCCTGGTAAGGCCTTTCTCAGTGTATTATTGTTATGCAGATGGGGCCTCACCAGTCAGCAAGGGTGGTGGTTCGGGTATTGACTCCTGCTTGCCGGTCTAAATTTTATGCTGTTTTGAATTTAATGCCACTGAATGAATTGTTTTTCTTCAATTTCTTCGTATTTCTCTGTTCTATTTATTAGTTTTAAAACCCGTCGGTTAACCTGAGACTTATTAACGTGGAGGGGCAGAAACTCAATCGAGTTCATAAAAATGAGAGGATGTTAATAATGAAGATGATATTTGATTTTTTATATTAAAATATTTTACTTTTTTAATATTTTAAAAGTTTGTTTGTGTTGAATTTCTTAAGTTAAAGTTTTTTTAGTCTTAAATTATTTAGAAATGTTTTAGATTTTAAAATTATATTGAAATGGTTGGTATTGTGTTTGTATAGCATAATTTGAAGTTTGTTTATNATATATATATATATAATTCCAATATGTAGAAGTCGGGTAGCAGAAAGATTTAAATCCATGATACCAGAGGCAGCATGGCGAAAATTACCGAAGTTTGGAGCTACAAAGAAAGATGTAAAATTGCAAGTTATTGTTGTCAACTTTATGCATGTAAAATTGTGATTTGAAGTGAAACTGGTGTTTTTCTATTGGAGTGAAACTGGTGTTTTTCTATATACATTGCCTTTTCTCTTTAAAAGGCATCGTAAAGGGAAGAAGCTGCTTCCAACACTTTGCCAAAGAGAGTAATAAACCAAGTCCCTACAAAATTTTTTTCCTAACCACAGAATCTGTAAATATCGACATCAAGATTATCGCTTAAATCTCTCTCGATAATTAGGAATATCCTATTTCAAGCAATCATGCACTTTGAGAGGAGATTTAATTAACTAAAAGTAGTCCCCTTTAAGGAATAATTCATGAGAACTCGATTCCTTCCCGTCAGGTGCAAGAAGAAATACTCCATCATTTCTTAGGCTCCAAAGGCATTCAGTGCATCTTAGCTTCACTGCATATGCCCAAAAGACTCCATGCTTTGATTCTCCAAGGTAGACATAGCACCATTTTAACGGGAACATTATATCATGGAACTCAAACGACATGAATTCCCCTGGTTTCATTGTATGCAATTTTTTGTCGTGCTCTCCATCACCGCACATATACTGGATCTCATGAGCGGCATCATTGGAAATGATCACAGTTATTTTTTGAAAAAGTTTATCTACCAACGGTATAGATAGAGAAGATGAAGTTTCAAGGAAGGATGTAAGAAAAATGATGAAAATCGCACATTTTGCAATATTGCATTTGCATGCAGTAGTCATGATATATACTAAACGGCGGTAGAGATTGCTCAACACTACTTTATGTGTTGCTTGTTGATCAAGGCATGCAATGGGAACAATTAGGGATTCCTAGTGTCTTTATATAAGCAAGTCGGTTAAAGAAAACGGATCAAATCTTAAATGCACCAGGTCATCAAATCAACCAAGTCGTTCGTCTGTTTTGCCTAGCTAGAACAAAACAAGTTGTAAACAACTTATTCCAAACAGATCAAAACAGTTTTCTGGCTATATAAAGTCGAAGTTAGTTCAAGAAACAGGGTTTTAACGGCAAGTTGCTAGTCATTTGAAGTGTTGTCTTGCTTTTATAGCTGTGCCCAATTCTTCGACAAGCCTCCTTTAGCTAATTTTGGAAAATCACAACACATATTTGTAAAAATCCAGAAAACTGCCAGCGTGTTCCGCATGATACAGTTTTTACCAGGTCTCCAGTTCCCTAAACATCTGTGTGCTGTGACGACAGGTCCTTGACCTCAAAAGGGTAGCCTGGCAGTTTAGAAATCCACTCCCTCCTTCCTTCATCATGTTGAATTCAAATCTTAGGACTAATATTTGAGAGAATTTATTTTTTAAAATATAGTTAGGTCGATTGGAAAGGTGCCAGAAATACTTGGTCTTGATTGATAGATAAATTAATCAAAAAATACCGCTAACCTTCAAACCACAGCGCACACAATAAAGAATCGATCAAGCATCAAACTTAATTGATCTAAGCTATATGCAGGAGGGTTGCGTGTATCCTCCGAAAAGATTGGCAAGAATTCTAGTTTCAGTTTTACAAATGATTAGATATGCTCGAGCTCTATAATGATAAGGCTAGGTTCCAAGATCTGCCCACCTCCTAACCCACACCCTTTCCACTTCATATGATTTTATCTGTAAAGGCTAAAATTACGTTAAGAAAACCATCAAGGAAAACCCATCACAACAGTCCCGAAGCGAAGGCCCATTTATTGATTGCTAATGAGTCCACTTTCTTATTTTAGCTTCTCAGGGGACAAATGAATCGTCCTATTTTTCATGCCACGAGGGGTGTGTTCAGTATTTCACTAGCTATTTGAAAAAATTATTTTATTAGTTGTTATAGTTATAGTTTTAAAAAATAATTTTTTTAGTTAGAATTGGTTTAAAATAATAGATATTTAATTAAAATTATGATTGAAATTGAGATTAAATAAAAAATAGCTTAATATATTTGGTTAAGAATGCTTTTAAAATTAAGTTTATAAAATAATTTTAAAAAATATATATTAATATTGATAGTTTTTAATTTAAATATTATAGATTTAACTATTATTATTACATCATGAAATAAATAATATTTTATATAAAATATTTTTTAATGTTATATTAAAATATCTATAATTTCATCATGTATAAAATATATCTGTTAAATATTATAGTTTTTATTTTATTTTTTAAATGTGTAATAATATCAGATAAAATATAATAAGAATAAAATTATAATTATAATTAAATTCTATAAATATTATATCATATCTAATTTATATAGTATTATTAATAATGAATACATTATTTCTGCTAATTAATTAGCATGAATAGTGAAACATGCATACACGGTTCAACGAATGTACGCTACATTGTGCTAATTAATTCATATCAACAGTGTGTAAATACGTGTTAGCCAATATTTATTATTGAAACAAAAGCAATCTCTCATTGTTCACGATAATTGTGTTTGCGACACAGTAAAAGGTGGGACCATAAACAATAAAATATGTTTTTTAAAACCAAACATTCAAAAACTACGTTTTATTTAAAATGCAGTCACTGCATTTGCCTTTGTAGTGGTATTGTGTTTTTAAAAAAATTTAAAATTATTTTTATATTTTTTATTATTTTAATATATTAATGTTAAAAATAAAAAATATATATTATTTTAATATATTTAAAACAAAAAATATTTTAAAATCCTTATAATAATATTAAAAGATAATCTTGTTGACTGCAACAATATTTTAAAGATTGTTAATCATGAAAATCTTGGTTTTTCAAAATTTTGTATTCTTTATAAAAATTATAATTTTTATATATGGTTTGGTCTAATACTCAAGTTTTGAGTTTTAATTAGGTTATTAAGTCGGTAAAATCAATTTGTATTTTAAAAAAATTCAAAATAACATCATTTTAATATAAATATATATATAAAAAAACTAATAGGTTGCAACCTGATTTTTGACAGGTTTTACTAGGTCAACTGGATCATCAGGTCAATTCATCAGGTCACACCGGATTATAATTTTTTTTATTTTTTTTAACTTTACCTGGTTCTAGTCTTGGGCTAGCTATATACTGGATAAATCTAAATTACAATGAAAACATAATAAAAAATTATTTCAAGATCTAATTTTAAAAATTCCTCGTCTCCAACGATATTAAGTCCCAAGATTTTTTTTCTTAAATAGCATGGCTCTAAAAAACTTATAAAAGATATACATTTTAATGAATTGCATTGTTAAAATTTCTGCAAATAACAGCTCAATTCCAAAAAAGTACAAGGAAAGTGAAATGGTTGTTTATGAATTTTAGTTGAGATTTTTTTTAAAATATTTTTTATTTTTAAATTTTATTTTTAATATTATTGTATTAAAAAAATTCAAAAGTATTAGAAAGTAATCTAAAACAAAAACAAAAAATTTAAAAATACATTTCGATTACACTCCTAAATTCACCATGGCAATGGTACCATGTTTGAAATACGAAAGACATGTCTATGTGAACATGTGCAGTATGAATCTATTTTTTGTACGGGATTGCCTGAAAAGGTATTGTCCTATCCCCCCAAGGACAGACGCCACTTAAATTAAGAGACTGGGGGTGTGCAATATGCCTTGAGTGTCGGACTGAGGTAATAGTGCTTTTCTTTTATTTTATTTTTTAAAATTAGCAATTTAGAAAAATAATGGCAAAATAATACAAATTGATAAAAAAAGTAGTAAAATAATACAATTTGTACATATAGCTAAAAAACATAATATTTAAATTTATTACTATTTATAATCATGATATTTAAAAATATTATCAAATGAGTTACGTATAAAAAAAGATGAGAAAGAAAAGATATAAAAAAAAAGATTTTGGAGCCACACTTAATGGATATTATCAATACCATTAAAAAAAACCAGTAAGACAAATTATTGGTATTAAAAAAAATCATTAATATTAAATGAAATAAATTATATTGTCACCAATTACAAATAAATAATCCTTTGTCTTTTAATGACAAGTGCAGCATGTTTTAGTTATTATTAGTTATATTTTTTAGTATTGAAAATTTTCAAATAATATTCATGATGATATAATCAAAGTTTCAATATATTTATATTTTAGGTGTTTTTTATTTTTTTCTCCTCTCTTTTTATATGTATATATGCAGTTCTTTTTTAAAAAAAAAATGTTATGATTCTTAATAGATAAAAAGCTTGAATGTCATATTTACCTATTATGACATGTAAAAACTATATTATTTTATTAATTTTTTAAAAACTATTTTATTTTACTAATTAAAAAAAACATGTTAATAAATAAAAATAACAATTTTATTTGGACTCGTTCAATCCCTAAAAATAAAAGAGATAACTATCCAAATATATATATACCACCAATCAAGAAATGAAAAATCAAACATTTTTTCTTTCAAAAACCACCTATTTGTGAGCTTTAGATAACAACCAAAAAGATTTATTATATATTTTTTAATACATCTAAAAAAAGCTAAAAAACATATGGTGCTTCACTGTTCATATTAATAACGAAGCATCTTTATTTTTTAAATTTTTTCTTCCATTTAAACTTTTTTACAAACTAATTTAATGAAATCAGGCCGTTTCTCTTCTTCTTGTTTTTTTTTCCCTCTCAACCCCTTTTTTTTATTTTATTATTATTATTTTTTCAGTTTTATTATTAGATTTTTTTAACAACCTTCCAAGTTCTCTTTGAACTAACCAAATCAATTGAATCACGTTAAAGTAAATTCAACAAGGTTTAATTTTAAATTTAGGTTAGACAAGAAATTAGATAGAAAGGGTTTTTTCACTCAATCTCATCATTTTTTTCCTAAATTTTCATACCCAGACTATTTTAAGAGTCATCTGGGTTATATTTGGATCGATTAAGTTGACTAGATTATATTAGGGTAACTCTTATGTGATTTTATTTTAAACCCGGGTTAAATAAAGAGTCACATCGAGAGGTTTTTTCCTTTTAATTTCATCATTTTTTCTTTTAAATTTCATCCTTAATTATTTTTTTATCAATTGATCATATTATCTTTGAACCAATCAAGTTGACCAGATCACATTAGAATAACTTTCACATAATTGTTCAAAAAGTTGAGTTGAGATTTTTTCTATTAATTTTTTTAATTTTATTCTTAATATTATTTTTATTAGTCAATTGAGTTATCTTTCAACCAAACATGTTGAACTAATTTTTAAATAATCTGATTTTAAATTTAAATTAGATAAAAAATCAAAAGGAAGATTTTAAGATTAATTCACTGTATCAGGTTTAACAATAATATCAAATAATTCTCCATAACTTAAATATTTTTATTATTATATTTTTTTAAAAAATCAATTCAACATGCAGTGAAGTACATGCGTATAAACATAGTACTGAGTAATTAGTTTTTCAATCGGATAGACTCGTGTAGCTCTCTTTGATGTATAGTCACAAAACAAATAATAAAACTCCACTAAAACGATTAAATAAATAATCTAATTATATTGGTCATACCTAGTGTCCTGATTAAAGAAACATTATCCTTGATGAAAGAAGCAGATCGGGCTGCATGTCAATCTTTCACACACACACACACATATATTGTCAACTTCATCTTAGGGTAGCAAGTTGATTCGAGATTAAATTTCTCAATTTTTTTAATACAATTTTATAATTCTAAGTTATAAATTTTATTAATTAACATAAATTAATTTAAGTTAATATAATATATTATTATCATACTATTTTAAAAAATATCATTCTATATATTATTTAATGTGCGGTAAATTTTAAATTCATAATTAAAATATTTTACAAAATATATCATTAATAGCCATACAACAAAATATAAAAGGGAATGAAATAAAAAATTATATAAAATGTTTTTTGGTTAAATGATTGAAATAATTTTTTAATTATCTTGAGTTTTTTAATTTTTTATTGATTAGAAAATAATCATCAATATTTACTTTAATTATTTTATTAGCACGCCCCTCAAACTTGTAATAATTTGATTTTAGTGAGTTTGACATATAATAACACCACTTCTATTATTATTATAACCACATCTACTTCTTATAGTGATCACCAACCATAAACTATGTTAATTGATTAATAACTAGGTTGAGCTTATTATATGTTTACGCATCAAAGGGGGCAATAGTGGATCAAATCCCAAGTAAAACTCTCATGTTTACTACTCCAAATTGAGAAGAAATGCCTCAAAAAAACACTTAATATTTTTTATTACAATAGCAGTGAGAGTATTTGAACAATAAAAGTTTAAAGAAAAACAAATCAATAAATTAAGAGTTGATGTATCATTGAAAAAAGATAATAGATAAAATATTTAGTAGATAATAAAAAAATTAAAATTAAAATATTTTAAAATGATTAGGCGAAGCCACCTATCAAAAAAAAAAACTTAATATTTAAAGCAATATATGATAAATTTATTCTGATACTATGTTAAGAAATTATTTCAATCTCAAAACTTAAAATTTTAGATGAGATTTTAATATATAATTTATATTATTTTTTAACAAATTATCTCAAGTTAAAATTTTTTAGGTTTGAAATTTATACATGCTCATCTTATTAATTAGAATAAAAATAATAAAATTCAAATTTATAACTATTTTATCAATAAAATTATGATACCATGTAAAAATTTAAAATAAAAAATAATGTTATTATTTGATAATTTGATTATATGTATTGTATTGAACTTATATAGGGTTTATATAGCCATACAACAAGACATATAAAAAAAATAAAATAAATTATACAAAATACTTAATCATTTCATTTGGTTAAATAGTTGAAATAACTTCCTGATTACCTCAAATTATTCAATTCTTGATTTTTTTATTGATAATAAAATAATAAAAAATATTTATATTTATCATTTCTTTGATAAAATGAGACAAATTTCAATAGAGGGGTTGATGTTAAGAATGGTGTATTATTTACACCATATTGTTTTTAAAATAGATTCGTGTATGTGTATAATTTCGTGGTGACGGAGACAAATTTTAATTCATCTATCCAATTATTATAAAGCTAGTATGAAAAAAATATGAATATTTATTTAGCATAAGATTTATGTTTTTGTTTTTAAGACTTGTAATATAATTATCAATACTTAGTGTTTAATCACATATAAAATATTATTTTAAATTTGACAATTTAATCTGATTTTTTAAATTATTTTTAAATTTATATATTTTCTTTTTAAAAAAATATTATAATCCACCCCGCCGCACAAGCACAAATAGGAGTAATAACTTTGCTCGACCTATGCCATCACTGTACGGACTCGGAATGTATATAATATAAAGAAAAGAAAGCTAGAAAGGGCATTGGAAAGTTTAGACGCACTAACAAAAGGGCAGGAGAGGCTGATGTGTCAAGGGGAATTATCTACTTCATGATCCATAAATAATAATATTATGAACGTAAGGAAATAGAATAAACAAAAGTACAACCGACCAAGTGATAAAATGAGGAATCTTCATGTTCTTTTGGAATCTTGCATGATCCCACCAACACATGAATTGGCCTTCCATTTTGTGCCTTATCAACAAAACAAGAGAGGGATGGGTAAACCCTAACAAGATAAAAATAAAAGAGTACCTCGAGATGTCTATATACTCGAAACTTTCCAGACGCGGCACAGAATTGCACGCTGCAGTTGAATGGGAGAACCTCGGGGAGGTTTTTGAATTCACGACGAGGAAAGCGGAAAAGAGGGCCTTCGCTATTCCTTTCCGTAGACTGCTTCGTCGAAGTAATTTCCTGAAAGAAGCTATGTAAGGAAAAGAATGATGATTGACCAGGGTAAAGACCCGAAATCCTGAGGATATTTTTAAAAATTAGAACAGCTTTTTAAAAGTTTCAGCGGAACAATACTATTTTAAAAAACATTAATAAATTAATATTTTTTATCTTACTATTCTTTTTAAAGCACGAATAAAATAAAACTTTAATCATCTAAATCAATTAATTTAACTGGTTTAATCTAGTAATGTTTAACATAAAAACTATTACGTTATGATTTTTTTTAAAATACATTTTATCCATCAAGATATACATATGTATCCAACTTGTAAATTTTAAAACAAACTCCAATTAAAATATTAAAAAAATTATTATTTACACTATAATTATTATTTATTTTTTCATATTAATGATTTAATCAAACTTGAAATAATAAATGATTTTGAACGGTTACATATAAATAAGCTATAACCAAATAAAAATTTATTCAAATCAGATTGCTTAGCAGATATATCTATTAATCAATAAATATATCTAGATTTAAAAGGAAATGGATCATGTCAGACCGGAACAACAATTCAAGATAGTCATAATTTTTTATATGATTGTCAGATCAGTTTAAATTTTTAAAGAAATTTTTAGAGATTGTTTTCTTTATTATAATTATTTTGTTACTATATGAATTATCAAATATTAAAAAACTCACGGCTTTTATAAAATTTTTGTTGTTATTTTTTAAATTAGTCTATTAATCATACTAGGTGATTAGAGTTTTATCTTATCATGCTTAAGAATAATAATATTTACTAAATCTTATATTTTTTTAAATATGATAAGATAAAAATATGTTATTTTACTAAAATCTCTTGCTACAATATTAATCCGCCAATCGTTTTAATCTCGTGCACTAATTGCTCAATCTGTCCACCCCATAGAACAAGTTCAACGTTCAAATACTTGGCCAGATGAGTTTAATTTGGTTGCAACAACTTTTCTCTCATTTCTTGGCTCTACCAATATGGCCAATTGACCTTCGGTCTCGTGTAAAATTTGATTTCTTCTTTCGCGTGTGACTTGGTCATATTTAGCTGTATGATCTTTTCTCATGTGTCGGCTATTTTTGTTTGGAGTCTTTTCAAGTCATTTTCCCTCCATGTTTGTAAGCTTTGATTCGTCTCCACCCGCACAATTCAGGCCAGCTAGCTTGAAAATTTTGATCATGCTCTGAGAAAGTGAAGTTTGCGGAATAAGCCATGGAGTTTGCTTGTGCCTCCTGGCGCCACAGTGTCAATTCAGCTACATATCCCCATTTAAACTTTGTGCAAAGGAAAATAGAATGATCACAATAAAGAGGGATGGTAATTCAGTTTCAAGAATCGTATGCACGTAACATGTGTTGATACTGACATATTATGTAGTTATGTCTTCAAGAAGAATACACAGAAAATATTACAGAAGCCCAAAATTGATCCATTTCACTGGAGTTTGTTTATATATCCCAACTGTACATTACTGAAAAAACAGGATATATATCCTTGAAAACATCGAGAAAGAAGCAGCTTTGAAGCATCTCTGTGCACGTATATCGTAGCTGTGCGTATTCAATTGCTGGAAAAATGGCACATAGAGCTAGTATAAGTTTGTGATGGAGATCCAGGCCATGTGCAAACACATGACGTTACAAACATCACAAGCCCCCTTGCACATACATTAATAAAATATTTACGTCAACTTTCTTTCGAGAAGATGCATTAAAGTTAAGCCCTCTCTTCTTCCGTTTCTATCCTGCTAATGTGAGGATATGCACATAAAGATTTTTTTTTATTTAATTTTTTTTGTTTTAAAATTATTTTTATTAAAAAATAATATAAATTATATTTTGAAATCTAATCTAACACCTCACTATCTCTATTTATTTAATAAAAATTAAGTATAAGATAACATGAACATCTATAAATTTTAAATTTAAAGGGTTTTTATTTTAGAGGTGTATTAGAGAATAATATAAATTATATTTTAAAATTTCATATAATAATTTAAATTGTTGGGTTAAGATGATTATTTAATAATTTTAAAATAAATTTTTTTAAAAAAAATATGAAATTTTAAATATGCCTGAATCTCCTGTAAACTGTTAATAACCGAGCTGCTTTGATCTGACGAATTGATTTTTTTCCTCCTTCCCTTGAAATCCCCCCTTAATTACGTAGCAACATTAAAAAAATAAAATAAAAAAAGCAATCCAAAAGCCCAAATGATTGGTGCTCCTCTCGGAGTAATTTATTAACTAAATACAAAGGTAATCCTATCACCTTGAAAAGTTGCTATTAAATAATTCCTACATAGCTAGATATGAGTGGGAGCACATGGACTTCCTCAACAATCATAAATGAAGCTGATTTGTTTAGCGTACAGATAGGTTATAGGCTTCAATGATATGTGACCACTTTTTCGGTTGACTTTTTCGTGGTCTGCTTTGATCCTAACATCAAATTCCTTGAGCTTATTTATAGGCAATAATGGGGATTTTGTTAGTGTGAATGTGCTTGGTACCTTTATTTGGCTTTATTGTCCCATTCCCATGCCTTTGACATGTATGAATTGCTTCTTAAGGTGGTGTTTTTTTTAAATATTTTTTTTTATTTTTTAATGTTTTTGAATATGGTATCAAAAATAAATTTTAAAAAATATTATTTTAACGCTAATTTTAAAGTAAAAATAATATCAATTAGTAATCCATGGGCATCCCATAACAATTGCCACTGTATACATCCAAAATAATTATTGATCCAAAGGCAGCAAAATTAACAGGTATAATTTATCATGTTGGCGAAAGACTGCATAGGAGAACATTACCATTGTTTTGAAGCATTCCCTCCGCTATGTTAGCCAAACAAAGATCGTTCATTCAACTTAATGAATACCTTGATTTAAATCTTCAAATGCAATAGTTACGTTATAGGCTGCTGCTGAGGGCATCATGCAAACGGGTTCAAGCTATAGATTAATTTGGTTAAGGGAGCCAATTTGTAATCAACGCCACAGCAAACTCAGAGTCTCCCCATTATTTTCCTCAGGCTTTAATGTTGTTTCCGTGGCACATTCTCAACATCAAAGCAATCCCAAAAAGAAACACATGCTAAACATGCATGTAGCTAGCTAGCTAGGAAGTGTCTTCTGTCAACTAGTGCAAGCATGTCCGATTCTAACATCTCATTTTCACCTTTTATGTACAATCTGTAACTTCTTTTACAATCTAAGAGCTCTTTTCCCCCGAGATCCTGGACTTCCAGACTTCCACACTCATATTGTCATCCCAATTATGTCCCATATGTGCTTGTCTGTGTCTAGAGACACGATGCATTTATGTCATATGTTTTGGATCACCTAGCTACTTCTCTTAATCAACCTAGCCTCGTTATTGGCTTTGAATATCGTAGGGGGTCAAGCCACCTTTGTCTACAGTACTGTATAAGACTAGGATTAATCTATACCTTATAGAGGTACGTATTTTATCTAAATTAACACACCTACTTAATTTGCAACCAAATTGTGGGAAAAGGGAAAGCATTATCAAGTGTGATGTTGTTGGTGCATGCTGGTGCTAATTCTATATATAAAACATGATAAGGTTGCATGATTGAACTGTAAATAGAATTTGTTTATGTTGTGGCTAAATGGGAGTAAATTGCTTCTTTGAATAATATTCCTCGAGCAACCAGCCATGGAGAATGAGCCACCCTTTCCCAAGGAAGAGCGAGAGCGATCGATATCATCTAGATATATTATTTTTTTCTCCCTTTAAATGATGACATCCAGTTTGATTCTTTTCAAGGACGGCATGTGGCCTAAATTAATCTTTGTAGACAAGACTTTCTTTCTTTGCGCAGAAGAGAGGCCTTGGATTCGAAAATCAGGTCACGTGGGATTTGCCGGGTTAGGCCTTTAATTAAAAGGAATATCGAGGAAAAAATTAACTAATGGATACCATATATAATTCTTTTTTTTTAAAAAAAAAAGGCATAGCGAAATTGTAATAATAAGGATTTTTTTTATCCTAACAATACGAATCTTACTTTACTGTTGCTCCATGAACAATGATGTGTTTGTAGATGGGGGACCTAGTTGGGACGGGACATGCACGGCATCATTTGCCCTAAAACTAAATAAAAGCACAAGATCTTATAAATCAGGCAAATTTTATTATATTGAGTTAATAAGCATAATATTTGGACACATTCAGTACTAGCGCATCATCTTTCAACATACTTCACTATGATTTAAAAATGGACAGTTAAGGAACAAAACCTTACAGCTCATAAAACCAGCAAAATCAATCTCAGAGCCGACAGAAAACAAACAGTACATGGATCTGGTAGTTACATGGGCACCATGCCATTATGCTGGAAATCGAAAGCATGGTATTAGACATGGCTTTTCCACTTTTACATTAGAAGAATTTTTTTTGTTCCTAATCTCTCAACTAATCACATGCTTAACTTAAATTCAACTCTTATCGGCTTGATAAGTCACTGGCCGGTGATGACCACTGGTTGTCTTGTTCATCTACCCGGGCCCAGTCAACTATGCGTGTGCCACGTAGACATTGCCCCACCGTACCAAAGTTGCTGTATAGCTCGTGTGATGGAGTTTTCGACAACCACATCTTTTTTTCTTCTTTTTCCTGTGTTATTAATTGTTAGTGGACTTTTTTTAATATAAAAAAATACAAATTATATCTTAAAATTTTATTTAAAAATTAAAATTATTAAATTGAAATTAAAATTTTTTATTAAAAAAAGTATATAAAATATTAAAAATTTAAAAATATTTCTTTGTTTGTTAATAAAAAAACAAAACATGATATATTCTCAAAATCTCAAGAAATCTTCCATGAATTACCAATAATTTTAACTTTATTTAATTATGCCATTGAATTTTTTTTATGAAGAGTTACCTTCCTTCAAATATATTTATTTATTTATATTTTTAAATTGATTTAATATGTTAATCTTAAAATTAATTTTTTTTAAAATAAAAATTATTATTTTAATTTATTTTTAAATAAAAAATACTTTAAACCAAATTTATTATCATAATACCAAATAAGATCGAAACATGATTTCAACCACTTAGCAAAGTATTCACTCTAGCAATACATTAAAGGCACTATTTCAATGGAAGAAAATTTGGCAAATACCTAAACCATGACCAAGTCATTGTTAATGTTTTTCTTTTCTTGCAAGTCACTTTCCCAAGATAAAAGAATGATGTAGATACACCAAACCCACTATTTTCTTTGTTGAATTTCTTGTTTTATGACAACAACAAAAAATCGGTATATCCTTTGGTTGCGTAATGCATTTCCGCAAGTAATTTATTTGGATTTGAACCATGAGAACTATGAGAAAGAGGGGGATTCAAAATAAATGTACTGTTGTTGGCTTTATTTTGTAACAAGTTTTTAGAATTTAGGTTGATTTTGAGTAGAGTATTATAAATTGTTTGATTTTAATGGCTGTTTGATTAAAAGTGTGTTTGATAATATGATTATGATTGTTTTTTAAATATTTTTTTATGTTAAAATATATGTTTATAATATTTTTTATTTTTTAAAAATTATTTTTAATATTAGTACATCAAAATAATTTAAAATATATTAAATTTTAATTAAAAAAATTTAAATTTTTTAAAAACACGAATTTGCGCAGCGTTCTCATTTGATGGCTTATAAATTATTCCGGAAACTATATAACTTCTTTCCATAAGAATATGGGATCTATGGATGGAACTCTGAAATCAATCAACGAAATGGAACCAAAATCAAGAATTTTCAAGACTCGGGGATTAGACCATGTTTGAGGGAACTCATTTTTAATTTTAGGAGGGATATGCAAATTCTTGTGGTATTATTCCTTAACTAGTTTACTTGCATGCTAACCTTGATGTAAACTCCCTACCGGGTCTGCTCCAAAGGGAAATCTTTTTGCCTTTTTTATTGACCGCTTGAGCTAAGCTTCTCGTACAGGTCATACACCTTTTTGGCTCATCAACTTCCGGACTAGCTGGGCATGCTTTAGGAGCAGTTTGGGAACGTGTAGAATAATAATAATTATTATTATTATTATTTAAAAAAGATCCTGATGCCTCTTTAATTTTTCTTATTTTATAAAGCACACAATAATCGATCACCACGACTCGGATAGACACGTGGCTGGGGAAATAAAGATAATATATAAAATTACAAAACGTATTTTATTTATCTTGATGCATGATTTTTATTTTATTGATTAAAAATTATAAAATAAGTAATCCTGTCCATGCACGATTGAAAAACTGAACAATGGCTGTGAGAGGTTTGGAGGTTGATAACGAGCGTGCTGTTCGCTTGGGCATTTTTCGTCGATGGGAGAACTTCCGATCAACAGAATCTTGGCCTCCTCTCTCTCGTCTCTTTAAAAGAAACTCCTGTGATATAATTACCGAAATGCCCTCACGTGTACAAACATCAACACGATAGAACGAGGTGCTCAAATCCTCCCAGCCTAAACGTACAAGCAAAGCAGTGATGCATCTGCTTCGGGGAGTTCTAAAGGATCCTAGTAAAGCTTAAAAGAAAAGAGATAAGATTACATATTTTGAAAAATATTTTAAAAATTATCGTAGTTTAAAAAGTAATAGATGATATAATTAATTTGTAATAGCAAATATAAAGAGCGACTCTCTCAAATTATAAAATTGCTTTATAGAAGATTCAATAAAAAAAAAGAGATAATAGGAAAAAAAAAAGAAAAGAAAAGGAAAAAAATCATATAAACATATTGAAATTTCAATGGCGATATTGCTAGCATTGTTAAAAAAAAATTATAAATTCAATGATATCAGATAAAGTTACCAATAATAATCAGAATAAAATATATGAGTGGCATAAAAAGCAAGTGAACCCCGATATTTTTTGATGACTTGTGTTATCTACTATATTCATTGTTTTTAACCTTCGCTTGACCCACTTGGTATGTCTCTTGGGTCATTTTATTTTATTTTTATTTTTTTATATCTCTTTATAAATTATAAAGAGAAAAGAGAAAAAAACAAATAAAAAAAATGACATTAGAGGCAAATGAAACTCCAATAATGATATCATTGAAAATATCTTGACAAGACAAATTCAATAATATTAAAAAAGATCACAAATGATAAACATAGTGGATTACATAAGCCGTTCAAAAGTTTCAAGGCTCCATTACTTTTAAGTTGCTCGTGTGACTCGCTCTAATCATTGATGGTGGCATTTCCTAGTATCACTGAATTTTTCTTATTAATGTCTTTTTAACAGTATCGATGATGTCATTATTAAAGTTTATGCATGTCTTTGGGATCTTTTCTCTCTCTCTTTGTTTTCTCTCTTTCTATTAAATCTTGTGTGCAATAATTTTACAATTTGAGATAGTCACATATTACATTTGCGACTCGCAGATATTATTTTTGATTTTCTAACGTATGTTATTTATATAAATATTTTTTACATTGTGTTATTTTATCAATTTTTTACCATGTTAGAATCTTAAAGAACTCCTACAATTTAATTATTACATTTATATTCTCGTTTATTAATACCATTTGAAAAAAAAAATGCCCACTCAACACAATTTAATTATCATATATCATAGTTTGGGATAAATGATTTTTTTAGAAATCACGGTTTGAAATAGTGACTTCTAAAGTAATTATTTAAATAAGTTGGCATAAATTTCAAGAAATACAAAGAAAGAGAAAAAAATAAAGAAAAAGATCCTGTAAGCACATCAAAACTATGACTACAATACCATTGATACTATCATAGTGATCTCGGTGAGATGAATCCAATAATATCAGAAAAAATCACAACACATGTTTACTAGAGTGTGTTTTTGAATTTATCTTATCAAAATCTTTTTAACAGTATTGATATGTTGTAATAGGAGCTTTTGTGTGATTTTGAGGTGTTTTCTTTCTTTATTTTTTTTCTCCTTTCCATCTTTTTTTATTATAATTGCTCACTTGTCTTTAGATAAAAAATGTGATTTGCTTCAACCATTGTCAAAATCTTTATAATTATATAAATGATATTATAATTGGATCTTCAGTATGTCTCACAAGTCTTTCATTTTCCTTTCCTTTCTTTTTGTCTTCTCTCCACGTTATAATTACTTAATTTTCTTTAGACAAGGAGTATGACCTATTACAATCACCATTAATAACTTTCTTTGTTGTTAATGAATTTATTTTATTAAAATATTTTTAATTATACCAATAATATTGTAATAGAAGCTTTAATATATCTCTAGAGTCTTCTTTATTGTAATTACTTACTTGCATTTAGATATATAGCATGATTTTCTTTAGTCATTGTTGATGATTTTTTTTTGTGTTGTTAAATTTATCTTGCTGAAATTTTTTTATAATATTAATAATATCATAATTAAAACTTTGATGCACTTTCAAAATATTTTTTTTATTTATTCTCTCTCTTCATGGACATTTATACCTACCTAATTTTATAAATTTTTTTAGAAGTTGCTATTTCCCATAGTGTTTTTTTTAAAAAAAATCACTATTTTTAATCACAATAATTCAATAATTGTTTTTAAGCTATGTTATTTTTTTAAATAATGCTATTTAAAAAAAAGATCAACATACTTTTAGATTATATATCTAAAAAACTTTTAGGTTACTGTGTTTTTTTTTTCATCAATCTTATTCTCCATTTAAATAAAAACATTTTTTTTTGTTGAAATGTTTTGTCAATCTAATGTGAATGCTTGCCCAATCACATGATTTAAATAAAATAAAATGCGCGTGTTTTTCTAAAAATATAACCTCTCAAAACAAGTTTTGGAAAACTGTAAAAATCTACTCGATCAATAAAATTATGTTGTTATTTACATCACAACATAACACAACTCAACTATAATTATTATTTTTAAATATATAAGTTTTTTTAAAACAACTATTGTTAATTTTTCTCTCAACAGTAATCTATTTATATTTCAATAGAATTTCTTAACTTATCATGTTAATTAATAATTATAATATTATTATTAAATTTTAAATTAACCACACTTAAGGAGTGTTTATTTGATAGAAAATGATATTCTAAAAATTATTTTTTAAACTTTTTTATATTTGTTTATTAATGAAAAAGTTGATTAATAAAAAATACTTTTTAGTCAAATAAAAATTTGACTTAGTTTTTAGAAAAGTATTTTACTTTTATTTTATGTAGAAAACACTTTTTAGAAGTTGTGAAAATTTTAAAAATATTATATTATTTTCTGATTATATCAAATTTAGTACTCAAATTTTTAATTACTATATATATATATTGTTTTGATTTTTCTTTCAATTTCATTCCTTATAATTTAATTTTTATATTAAATTCAGTCTTTATTTTTATAATTATTTTTTTCCTTATTATTTTTTAATTGAAATTTTTTATCTATCAAATTTAATCCTTATTTTTTTTAATTGTTACTTGTTTTACTTGAAATAATCTATGAAATTATAATTCTTATTATCTTTATTTTTTTATCTTTTAATTTTATTAATTGTTAGATTTGATCTCTATTATTATTTATTTTATTTAAGATAATTTATGAAATTATATTTTTTTTAATTTCATTATCATTCAACTTTTTGTAATTTGTAAGATTCGTTTCTTATTATTTTAATAAACTTGAAAAAATAAAGCATTAATAAGTTATTTTTCAGATTATTTTCCATGACATAATTAAATATCAAAAAATAATTCATTTATTTTTTTAATATTTACTTTTTAAGATAAAACTACTTTCCAGAAAAAAAATGGAACCTTAATTATTTTCATTGATAATTATTATTTATGAATTAATTTAATAAATTAAGAAATCCTATTAAAATTTAAGTAGATTATTATTAAGAATAAAATGGTGTTAATCATTTGAAAAATCTTACATATTAATAAATAAATAAATAAATAAAGATGTAATGTCAGAAAAAAATTAATTTATTAAACTATAAAATGAATTTCATATTTTATAAAATTAATTAAAGTATATATAATTTGTTTTGAATATTCATATTAATAATAAAAAAATAGATGTCCTAGCTGGTGGTTCGCCAGAAATCACTTAAATAAAACGGCCAAAAAGCGTGAAGTTCAAGAAAGCATAGTAGACGAGCCATGGAGCCGGAGACTACTGTATCAAATATTAATGTGGAGCCGCCAAGAATACATCAACCTCTTCGTTTTCGCTGACGGTTGAAAACTAATCATTAGACCAAACCTCCGCATAACAAAAACAAAACAACCCACCAATCACCGCTGGAGAGAGAAAAGAAAATACCGCCAAAACAACTTCCTTTTCCGCTACAATTGTTATCGGATACCGGCACTGTAGGTTTTCTCATTTCTTTCGCCATTTAAATTTAACTCTAATTTAATTTTTGTGATAACAGAGCCCGTTTGTTTTTTTAGTTAAAATTATTTTAGAAGTGTTTTAATAGAGTGTTTATAAAAAAAAATATAAAATTAATATTTTTTAAGTGCTTTATAATTATTTAAAAAATAAAAAAATTAATATATTTTTTAATTTACAGAATATTCTAAACATAATCTTCAACTTATCGTGACAGAGAAAGCTTTAAAGCTGGGAACGGTCATATACGGGTGCGTGAAACCTGCTGAGCTAATTCCGTCCTGGCCACACGGTGACACATAGTTGCTTAAAACTGCACTCCTGTTTTCCGACACATGCACGATATTTCAGGCACGACTAGTTGGGCTTCGGGGTTGGTTTCACTAAGTTGACGGAATCCGGTGAGAAAGATGACGGTGTCCGTGGTGTTCATGTAAAAAGAAGAACGAAGACAAGGACATAAGTGTCACGTGAAAGGTAGAATAGCTAACTTAGAGCTGGTGGGTGGCTATATTCTGTGCAAAGTCGACCGCTGGAAGGAAAAAGTACAGGCGGCTTTGATTTCATATACTGTATTGTTCTTTTATGTCACCGTTCATCCTACGTTATTCGTTTGGATGAGCGGTTCGATCTTGTCATTGGAAACGTATAGTCACTGTACCTTTCCACACACGATAATTATGTCTCTCTGACCCCTTTCTTTTCTCTGACCAGAATAGCAACCAGAAACTCTCCGATAACAACGTCAAGCGAATTGTCTCAAATAGCCTCACAGAACATCACAATACCGGGCGCGATCCATTTTCTAGTTCGTGGGATAGAAAAAGGGTAAAAGGTCTTCCTCCCTTTGAAATCTTGAAATATTTATTAAAGTGTAATCCGTCTTTTAACAAACTATTTGATAGTTCAATGAATAATATTTGTTTATTAAAAATCTAAAAACAATGAATGAGACGACATCCTTTTAACTTCAAATTGACTCAAGAATTGATTTTATCATATAGTTCATTCAATACTTAACCATATCTTAACCTATGCTTTAATAAGTTTAAATATCTTTTATCCATTATAAATCCCTCCACAATGTTAAATAAATTATATTGTAAATTTATATCTGAATCAAATACTTCTCTTTTTAGCATAATGATGCTGTATGAATTGTGTATAGATGAAATTATTTTTATTTATTGAGTAGATTTTGGAAATGAATGTTATAAATTTAATTTTTAAATCTTGATTTTGATTTTTCCTAAGCAAGATTGATATTACTATTTGAACAAAACATAAAAAATTGACATAAAGGTAAATTTTGACTGCATGATAGCCAAATTCTATTTCATGGATAGTCGGGAAATAGAAGAGATAAGCTTGCGGGTAGGAGTTTGTGAGGGCTAAAATGGTAAAATAATCTGAAACGGTAAACGGGAGATAACAATTGAAGTGAAGTGAAAAAACGCCCGCGTTTTGGCCTGCAAGGGGTTTGGCTGAAACACCTAACGACCGCCACTACTTTCCTCAACATTTCTCTCTCTTTCTCTTTACTCCTTCCCATTTTTTTTTCTTAATTAAAAAAAATTGCAGTAGAATTTCGAAGCATCGCCAGTAAAATTTATTTTTCCACTATAAACTATAAATTATCCTCTTTATGTCCTTTTTTCGGTTTTCGAAGCCATTCCTTTCTTTTCTCACTCTATCAACTGTTCGTTTTCTTTTCACTCGCTCTCTCTACCTTCTCTCTCCTCACCTTCCACCGGAAAACAACCGTTTCTCGACGGAAACCGCTTATCTTTCCGGCCTATAGCCCCGTATCTCGCCGGAAAACCACGAATTCGGATTGACTGATTTGTTTAGTTTCGTGTCTCTGACTCGGTTATTGAAGACTTTTTTTCTGGATCTCTTGATGTTGGCTCTGTTTGTTCATGTACGGCACGTTTTGAGAGAATGTGGCGTGCTTGATTGGGGTTAATGGCTTCGTTGGAGAAGATCGTGATCTAGGGTTTGGAATTGGTGTATTTTGTTGATTTTAGTTTCGTTTCTGTTGGCTACGATTTGATTAAAACGGAGGCGAATAGAGACCGACTACGGAATGAAATGGTATATGATTTCTCTTTGCATTAACATTATTAACCTAAGTATTTCTTCATCCTTTTCTGCTTACTTGTTGATGTTCATAACATTTTGTTCAGTAGTTGTGGAATTGTCTTATTCCAGTTTCTACTGGACAGATCTTACACGTTGTTCTACCATGCACTGATGTTTGTTATTTCCGGAATATTTTTTCTGGAATTTTTAAGATTCTCAGTTTTCATTGATTTCTTAAATTGTGCTTCCTGGTTATTTGATTCTTCGAGGCTTCCTTTTTTGTTGCATGTTCTGTTACGCATCAAAGATTATTTGATAATTTTCGGGAGAGCCTTTTTTTTTTTTTTTGTGCGCATGGGTGTTATAATGGTTTTTTTTTTTTCTGAATGAGTTTTTATAATTTATAAAATTTCTTCCTTATTTTTAAAATTTCAATTTAATTTTAGGCGGCTAACAAGTTGCATGCGAAGATGACGATGTGATGTTTCCACTTTTTTTATAATAAATCTAATTTTTTTGGTGCTGTAAAAATTGTGAATGAAGTGTGTACGCGTGTATTTGTTGAACGTTCAACTTTGACCGTGCTTTGATTTTCCGCTGATAAAGATAAAAAGAGTCTGAGTTGAAAAAATGACTGTAAGGAGTTGATATGGTCCTAGATCTAGTTGGGTCAAATTGTACTTTTATCAGCTTGAAATATTCCTCTGTTTTTTTTTTTTTTNTTTTTTTTTTTTTTTTGACTCTCAATTCAACATGGGTCCTGTGAACACACTTTTTTATTTTTTGATTGGGGCGATAAATGATTAATTCATACGGCCATAATGGTTGACTCTGTAACACATCCTTTGGGGTGGAAATAACTAGGGAGTATTGAATTTCTTTTGAGCTATACAATTGACATGAATGCAGGGTGATTTCCTATTTGTGACATTTTCGCATTTTTCAGTTTAGGTAGATTATTTGTTCGGGTGTTTTTTTTTCCCCATACATTGGTGGTTTGTTTCTAAACTTTGACATGATTTCTTGAATCTTGCATGAAGGGATGATTGGCTGTAGCCCGTTATGAATTGTATTGAAGAAACCTTTTTTTTATAGCAGAATGCAAATTTCGGTTGAGATAAACCATGCAGATGTTTAGTTTCATGTTTGGGAAAATGCATGATGAAGTTGTGCTTCATGCTGGTTGCATTCATGCATTAGAGGTTTATGTTTTCTCGCATCTTCTATCAAAATACATGTAGCAGCTTTTTTTTATTTGTGTTGGTCACAGATTACTTCATTTTGTTTTGACAGGTGGAAGGAAGGGTATGCTTGTCCAGAGAAGCTAGAAATGGGCTAGAATACTTAAAGCATAGAAGGCTTCAGCGAATGAAATCAGAAAGTGTCACAGAAACTGTAAGTGTTCCCAATATGATGAGTAGAAGCAGAGGAGATAATTTAAGGGCTTCAGCATCATGTGGTGTTAGGGTACATGGTAATGCAGAATCATTATCTCGGTCTGCTGGTGCTTCAAGTGGGAAGGATGTGTTTTCAAAGCCAAAGATGGATAAGTTTGACACGAGTAATTTAGAATGGACTGAGAAAATTCCTGAATGCCCTGTCTATTGTCCGACAAAGGAGGAGTTTGAGGACCCCTTGGTGTATTTGCAGAAAATAGCTCCAGAAGCTTCAAGATATGGTAATGGCTCTTCTTGAGTTCAGCTTTTCTTCTAGTTTTGATTATAAGAACATGAAAAATTGAACTTCTGGAGACCATAAAATCCTGCTGTTTTCTGATCCAAATTGGTGAAAGTTGTCCTATAAAAGTTCTTCCTAAGCATTGTTATGTGAAAAAGTAATGTGGTCATGAAAAAGGGTCATTTAAGACAATTTCTTAAAACCTTGTTTGCAATGATGCTGATGTGGTCTTGCTGGTCTATCTACTACTGTAAATTGCATGGAAGAAGACTGCTTAAATAGAGGTTTATGTGAAAATCTTAAAATTGGTTTTTGGTTGGCATATCTTCTCTTTACAAAGCCTGGATATGTCTATAAATATAAAAGCAAGCCGGCCATGCTGTCTATTAGTTTTTTTGGTTTCTTTTTTAGGTGAAACAATCTTCTTGTCTTTACTTTAACTGTGTGGATCAGAATAGTTCTATTTTCTAAAAAATGAAGAACACCTGAATTCTTAAAATTGGTTTTTGGTTGGCGTATCTTTTCTGTGCAAAGCCTGGATATGTCTATAATATAAGCAAGCAGGCCATGCTGTCTATTAATATTTTTGGTTCTTTTGTTGGTGGAACAATCTTCCTGGCTTTGCATAAATAACTGTGTGTATCGGAGTAGTTCTATTTTCTAAGAATTGAAGAACACCTGAATTCTCAATGTTGAGCTACCAGAATGAGAAGCTGGGCACATCTGATTTATGCATTCCCTGCTTCATATAATAGTGTAATGGACACATTCTTTCTTCTTTTTTTTGTCAATGTCATCCGAATGTCAAGTGGAAGCACTCTTTGTTCTCATCATAATACAATCCTCTGTGAAATTACACTCATGGAAATTATGAAACTTAGGGAGTACTGCTGCTTTGTTGTCACCAATGACAGGTTTCTGCACCCATTTTTTCTCAATCAAATTAATTTGATTTATATCTTCTTCCATTTTTTTTTCCTAATGTACAGGTATATGCAAGATTATTTCTCCTGTGAGTGCGACAGTTCCTGCAGGGATTGTATTAATGAGAGAGAAAGCAGGATTCAAGTTTACAACTAGAGTACAGCCTCTTCGTCTTGCTGAGTGGAACACTGACGATCGAGTCACCTTTTTTATGAGTGGAAGGTTAGTTTTATTAATTCAAAGAGATATAGTTTTTGACTAGAATGTTCTCTCTGGTTTTAAATATGAGTGGCACTTTTCAGAAATTATACATTTCGTGATTTCGAGAAAATGGCGAACAAGGTTTTTGCCCGTAGATATTGTAGTGCCAGTTGTCTTCCTGCAACATACTTGGAAAAAGAATTTTGGCATGAAATTGCTTGTGGAAAGACAGAAACAGTTGAATATGCATGCAATGTCGATGGTAGTGCCTTTTCATCATCTCCCAGTGACCCGCTTGGAAATAGCAAGTGGAATTTGAAGGTGTTGATTTTGCTTTTGCTTTTATCATCTCCTGTACTTTATTCTTATAGAGGTTCATCTGCTTAATTTAGCCCAAGGGAAATTTGAAGTAGTGGAGTTGGTCAGGAGTGCAAAACAAAAACAAAAAGATTTCAGGGTGGGGTTTGGTAGTAAAATATAAAATACCATGATCTAATGGATAAAATCAATCCAACTGGAGGTCACAAGTCATAATATGAGAATTTGTTTTACATGAGTGTGCAGCATGAGAAACCCTCACCATTACTCTCAGCAGATGTCATTGTGACAGACAATGGAGTCCCCATCTTTGGAAGGGTGTCAGAATTCTGGCATTTTGGTTCTGTTTGAGCTTCCTGGGTTGAAAAGTGGGAACCATGCACTTGATCTCTTCTGATAGCCTGATACTTGTTTGTTGCCGCACAGGATAAGACTATTTTATTGTAGACTGGAGAAATTGTGCCCATTAGGGACACAAGTAGTTTATAGTAGACTTGATATTTTTTGTTCCTTTGTGAATAAAGAGGAAACTATTCTAAAAACAGTGTTCTCCTTTTTACAGTATGTCCCCTTTATTTGTGAAAAAAAGGAAAATATTTTAAAATAGCTAGAAAGATCATCCCCTTTAGCTTTCCCGCTTAAACCCCCTTCCTCCCTATTTTAATTATTATTCTACTGCTGTGGACCTAAAGTTGCTTCTAGGGAAAAAATAGTTCACTAGTTACCATAATTGACTCTGAATAATGTCATTTCTTTATGTTTCTTGAGTTGCACGTACAGCTACTACCAATTATTGTATTTCATCTTTCTTTGTGGTTTCAGAATCTTTCCCGGCTGCCAAAGTCCATTTTGCGCCTTCTGGGAACAGTTATTCCAGTAACTACTCAATATTTTATTTTCCTTATTTGTTATTGTACTTCATGTCCCTGGGTGACATAGCTTGCACTTATTTCAGGGGGTAACCGATCCTATGCTTTACATTGGAATGCTGTTTAGTGTGTTTGCTTGGCATGTGGAAGATCATTATTTGTATAGGTATTATTCATACACAATGCTTGTTCGGTTTCAATGTATTCTCGTGTCCTTTCTCTGCTTCATTTCTAGTGTTGGTAACTTGTTTTGTTATCACCTTTCAATTTATTTACTGTTGTGGCAGCATCAACTACCATCATTGTGGAGCGTCAAAAACTTGGTATGGAATTCCGGGTCATGCTGCTTTAAAATTTGAAAATGTGGTCAGAGAACATGTGTATAGCCATGATATTCTATCCACTGATGGGGAGGATGGAGCTTTTGATGTACTTTTGGGGAAAACAACTCTGTTTCCTCCGAATATATTGTTAGAACATGACATCCCGGTTTACAAGGCTGTGCAAAAGCCCGGGGAGTATATAATCACTTTCCCTAGAGCTTATCATGCAGGATTCAGCCATGGTAAGATCTTTTTTCTTTCAGCTGAGTTGATAATAGTAAGATTTTTAAATGTTTTTAAAACATAACATCCAAACTCGATTTACAGTAGAATGATTCTTGTATTTTTCCTTCTGTGTATTTGTAGGTTTCAACTGTGGTGAGGCTGTAAACTTTGCAATTGGTGATTGGTTTCCTTTGGGGGCTGTAGCGAGCCAGCGCTATGCACTTCTCAAGAAAGTTCCTCTACTTCCTCATGAAGAACTTTTGTGCAAAGAAGCAATGCTTCTTTATACAAGTCTGGAACTTGAAGATTCAGATTATTCCTCTGCAGACTTGGTTTCCCATAATTGGGCTAAGGTGTCTTTCGTGCAACTGATGCGATTCCACCATTTTGCTCGCTGCTCTGTAATGAAATCGAGAGCATGCACTGGCATTTTGCCAAATACGAATGGGACAATCTTATGCACCTTATGTAAACGAGATTGCTATGTGGCATTCCTTAACTGCAGCTGTGACTTGCATCCTTTGTGCCTTCGACATGGTATAATTTACTTCATATCTTCCATAGACAACATATAAGCCATCTCTTCTTTACATGATAAGTCATTTTCGATTGTCTTTTAATCACTTTACAATTTTGCTGGTTGTACTGTCCAGATTTCTGTTCACTTGACTTCTCATGTGGGAGAAATTACACACTGTTTTTGAGGGATGATATTTCCAACATGGAAGCCGCAGCCAAGAAGTTTGAGAAGGAAAATGGCATATTAGAGGAGATTAGAAATCAAGCAAACATTGGTGATGATTTGTACTCTTATCCATTATCCATTAAGTTTCATAGTGTTCCTGAGGATGGGTACACTCCTTATTGTGGTAAAAGCTTTGATTTTAATTCTGAAACTCCTGTGATAAGTCGGGAATGTTTGCAAGAGTTTAGAGAATCCAAAAACAAATATGGCATTGAAAATTTTAAACCTGAATACTCAGAAGCTTCCGTTTCTTGTGCTGCATCTACTCTGTGTTCTCTGGGAGAGACAGTTGAAAGCTTTTCTACATCTGACAATGTATGATTCACCTCTCTTATTCCTAAATGTGGCAAGTCCTACTTAAGATGCTAGTAATGAAAAATGAGGTGTTTTTAACATTATGATTAATGGATTTTGTTTCTATTTTCCTCAGGGAAAGGTGCAGGCTGATTCCAATGCAGGGAAACTTGATTCTAAAAGGTTATTTGAGGAAGGACTGCACCGCAAACATGGGTCCTCGGTATCCTCTCTATCACATGATGAATTCCTGAGAACCCAGCAAAGTAATCTTTGTGGGTTAGAGGCTAAACCCAGTGTTGATGAACAAAGTGATGATTCTGACTTGGAGATATTTAGGGTTAAGCGCCGGCCTTCTCTGAAAGTGGAAAAAAGAGTTGTGAATGATGCTTCATCTTCAAAGAATTATGAACACCAGGTATGGTGGTATATTACTTTGCACTGTGTATATGGTAAATTCCTTTCAAGTCATGTAAGTAATCCCGTTGGTTTAGCCATCTTGTCAACAGGTTTAGATTAGGAACTTAAAATGTATTTAAGATAAAATTAACTCATACATCGGAGAGTTAACAGATTATATAAAGATAGATTGAGCCATTAACCCATGATTTATACTCATAGTTCATCTCTTATATCCTTGTGTTTTAAGGATTCTCAAGCGGTTTCTTTTGAATTTTATGATTTTTTTCTAGCTCTCTCTTTTGCATTCTGTTTTTTTCCTTTTCCAATATACTTTACCTGTAAAAAGAAAAGAACTTCTTATTTAAAGTAGTATCTTTCCCTGATATAATTTTCTGGTGTCTGATTGAATCTGGGTTAGCAGATAAAAGGATTTTGGAGGTTCGCTTATGGTTTGAAACAAATGATCACGGAACTGTTTACTCCTTTTCTTTATTGTTTATCATGGAAGTGACATTAGATTGTTTGAATTCTATGGCAAGGCATAGTGTTTTATCCCAACTTGCACTCATTAGCCTGGTATGGAACCATAAATTAAATGTTAAAGGATGAACCACTCGCGCCGAAAATTTGTTTTCCTGAACTACTATGCTCCAATTTTGTTTCAATCTCGTATTTTGGTCATTTAAACAGGGGCTTAAAAGACTGAAGAAACTCCAACCTGAAGGAAGATATGGGCAAAGAACTTCATCTGAATGCTGCAGAACTGACGGATCAAATCGCAGTTCTACTTCAGGTTCAGATTATAAGGAAGCACCAGAGAGTTCTTTAAAGGACAGGTTTGCCAGGGGAAGTATTATTCCAATCTCGATCAAGTTCAAGAAGTTGATCAATGAGGAAGCAATGAGTAGACAGCGAGAACAACACAGAAGGGACCGGTTCCAGCATGAATTGGGAAAGACTGTGGGGAAACCCCCCCCTATAGAGATCGGACCAAAGCGTCTTAAAGTCAGAAGCCCATCATTTCTAGGTTCAGAGAGCAGATTATATTGACTTTATGATCACATGATTGATGGGAAAACTGGTTGGCCGGCCCCTGTAGTATTATCCAGAGCCTGACTTCGCTAACTTTTTTTTTTTTTTTATCTAAACGGGGTTCTAACAACACGGAATATCCAAAAGATTGATTATGGGAGCAGCGGCAAAGATTAACCAACTCTAGGACATACTTATTCTTTGTGCAGGCCTCCAATTAGGGTGCTTTGCATGGATGTTGATTCTTCGGGTTCTCATGCCTGGGTGTTTTTCCGTCTTTTGGCAGGAGAACGAACCTGCTAGCTGACAGTAGAATGTGATTAGTAACTGTAAATTGTTTTTAACAGTCAAATTAATTCTTGCAAGTGGGTATTCCACTGCTCCTTAATTTAAAGTCAAGTCTGCTGCTACCTCAGGTTCTTTATTCTTTTTGTAGCAATGGACACCTTGAATAAATGTAGTTAAGTACTCTCTCTCTCTCTCTCTCTAGATCCGAGTCATGCTTTGTACATTGTTTGATGTTTTGAATTTGTTATATTTTTTCAGCTCATAGCCATTCCATTCATTACAGGTTTCTCATTATCTTGATCACTACTACTGTCTGTGCCACTTGTGTTCATGTTTGAATGTTAAGAACAGCCTTAGGGCAGACTGAGGGCATGATGACATGACAATTGGCAGCGCTGCATGTGTCAACCAGACCCGTTTGGATGTGAATTTATTCAGAAGCAGGTGGGCCACAAAGGTCTTATGTTGTTCCTTGTCTTTTCCCAAAAAAAGAAGAAAAAAGAAATGGAAAAATGTTGTTTCTTCACGAAAGCTGGTAATGCCTGGGGAATCTTAGGCGCTTGCAAGTTCCTTTCAC
This sequence comes from Populus ilicifolia, assembly GCA_015708895.1. Taxonomy (NCBI): domain Eukaryota; kingdom Viridiplantae; phylum Streptophyta; class Magnoliopsida; order Malpighiales; family Salicaceae; genus Populus; species Populus ilicifolia. Next base: position 273,586 of record SRLM01001230.1, on the reverse strand, counting down.
AGAGGCAGAAAATGAACTAGTTATGCAGACAAGCCTCCTTTCCGGCCTGGACTGCCTGCTTGTGGAATTAACGAGTAACAATAGGCTTCTTGAATTGAATGAATGGGTATGCTATGATGGGACGATTGGCCTGATGACTCCGGTTCATGTTGTGTCTATTTCGAATGATGAAAATAGCTATTATTCCCGGACATTTCTCATCTCCTGTCCATCTGTTTCGACGAGGGCACACCATTATGTAATTGCTGTCATCAAAACCATGACGACTTCAAAGAAGTTGGCGAGTTATAGTGATTGGGACTTGGGATGGGAAAAAAAAGAGATCGGAAAAGAGAGGCCGCAGGGCGGAAAGTAATTAACTCCTCTTGTTATTTGAATAATTGGAGAGGAGATGGGAAAGTTTTCCAGACGGGCAAATTAAAAGATGAAGAAGCACCTTCAGTTCAGTTTTTCCTGATTTTTCTATCTCAATCCTTGTATTTTGGACAGGTAAGAAACGTGATAACCAATGGGCACAGAGCCACCACTGAACCGCAATCATAAACACAAGCATTTAATTCTACAAGCAAAAACAAATTCTAGGAATGGAAGCGCAAAAACAACCAATTGGGTTCTACATAATTATGCGCTTCCATTCCTAGAATCTGTTTTTGCTTCTAATCGTCTTACATTAACACAATTTTGAAACATTATTTTAATATTTATCTATTAAACATTTCTTTTGGGATCATCAGATCAACAAAATATCTGATGAGGTGATTCCTAACCAAATGGGGTATTTTCATGGGAAACCATGTTTTTCAAAGGGTGGGATGCAGTGTGGCACTTCGTAAGGTGGAATTGCCAACTTTATAGGGTGATAATTCAAGAGGATGGACCAGGAAGTGTAAGCAATTCTTCAAAATGCTCTTTAATCCAGTACATTAATGGAAGGGTGAAATTTGGTATGAAAGTTTCTTATCAGTAAATGATGATCTGGCTAATTGGTAAGAATTCTCACGGCACAAGGTTTGGTATTAGATGAGAACAGATTTGTTGCCCATGTTTTATCGCGAGCCTGGTAGTTTTTTTATTAATGTAATATGAGAATATTAGATAAAAAAATATTTGAGTATTTGCTTAAATTAGTAATTTAAATAATAAAAAAAACTAACTGATAAAAAAATAACAATGTTAAAATGTAAAAAAACTAGACTTGAGATTCCTTGAATTATTAAATAATTTAATATTAAAAGGTAAAACTATAAAAAGATAATTTTTGAAAAACAAAATATAAAAAACCCTTGTTAAATTTGATGACAACCATAAACATAGTCTCATATAAAAAAAATAAAAAAATTTGAATAATAAAATTAAAATAAATTCATTTTTAAAAAATCAATTTACGTTAACATTTAAAACTGATTATTCTAGTTATAAATCCAATTTTAACCCTATAAAAAACAAACTATAAAATATATAAAAGCATAACTACAAAAAAAAATAAAAAAATCAATCAAACTCGGACGACATCTGGTTTAATATTTAAAACTCATAATTTGTAAAAACATGTAACTAGGTTTAATAAAAAAAAACTTCTAAATAAAAAAACATAAATATAAAAAAAATAAGGATAAAATTTGATAGAAAAAAATCTAAAAAAAATAAAATTATAATTTTTTTTTAAAAAAAATTATCCAAAAGAGAACAAATAACAATAAGAAGGAATCAATTTTGAAAGATTAAAAAAAATATAAAGGGTGAAATTTAAAAAAATTATAATTTAATAGGTTATTTATACATTAAAAAATAAAAAAGATGAAATTGAAAAATATTTATAATTTTATAGATTATTAAAAAAAAGTAATAAAAAAGGCATGGACTAAATGTAAATAATAAATAAATTATAGGGACTAGTTTGAATTTTTGAAAAGATTGACACTGAATTAGAAGTGGTGTGAAAAAAATAATAATTAATGTCAAACCCAAAACGTGTATGGGTAAACGCCATCCCATTGTATTATCGGCACTGAAACTTTCTAAACATTGCCATGAAAGATGTCGATTGATGACTAGACAATCTTTAATGTAATTATATTATTTTAAAAAAATTCAAAAAGCCAAATCACTCCCTTAATAATAATAGACATTATATATATATATATATATTTGATTTTAGGATTAATTTAATAATATTATTGTTAAAAAAAATGACCAATTTAAACCTACATACCTTTTTTTTTTTAAAAAAAAAACAATTGTGTTAGGATAAAAAATCACTTTGTCCTTAACGCCTACTTAAAATATTTAACAAGACAATTTTATCATATTCGTGGTAAACAGTAATAACTATAATTATAAAGAGAAGAAAGGTTTTCTTAAAAATTAAAAGAAACGAGGAAGTTATCTTTTTAATGTAATTAAATAAAATCATATATTCTTTTACAAATCAGAAATAATGAATCCAGTTTGCAAGATACTTTCTTGAAAAATTAAAGCAATTTGAATGCTAGTTAATATGAGTTACAGAAATTTAAAAAATAAAATATAAAAAGATATTTGAGCGCGTGATTATTTTTTAAGGTATTTTTTATTTAAAAATATATTAAAATAATAATTTTTATTTTTTAAAAAATATTTTTCATATCAAAACATATTAGAATAATTTAGAAAACTAAAAAATTATTATTATTTTTTAAAATTTTAAATAATTTTAAAATCACATAAACAAACATCTGCTACTCGAATTAAAGACGTTGGCATTGTTAATTTCTTGTACAGGCAGGAATTAACTAGCAACCAGTTCTATATTAGGTGGGCCACGAGCTACTTTGAGGTCAATTAACTCGCATTAAAATTTGGATCCAACTCGCTGTAGTTAGTGTTTAGGATAGACAAGTAGGTCCATCCCTAGGCCTTTTTCAGCGCTGGAAACTGTATTTGTAGTAACGTCCTCCTTGTTTTCACATATCTTCCCATCTTTAAGAATTTAGATTTTCTTTCCTCGGTTGTTGATTGTCATTTATCAACAAAAACCTCTTCCATTGCTCCAATGGTCAAGAGGTTTTTGCTCCTGTAAATGGTAGCCTGCGATGAATTTTGAGCTTGCACAAAGCTGGCGAAATTGGCTAAACTCAAATGATTTGTACCTTCATTGCAGTAACTATATATAGTTTCTACCTATTTTAACTAAAATCTTATTCCCACGTCAAGATACCCTGCAAGGACCAACTGGACCCTCGTAATCTGAGGCTGTGTGGTTTGAGCAATGCACTGGAAATTCTCTTGCACGCCATAATTCCCGCTAGCTAGTCAGCCCTGAGCGCGTAAAACAGTGCGGGCTGTATGGCTTGTTAACTGATACTTGATTAACGCAACATAAGAGGAATGATTAATTAAACAGATAAAATTGAAATATAAAATTGTCTGACATATATATTGTGAGTGCTGCTCCCTCAAAATTGAGCTTCATAGTTAAATCAACGCAAAGGAAACTTCTTGAAGGGATCCATTTTCAACTAGATTATGCGTTTATCTACACTGTTCAGCTTATTGAAATTACGTTAAAAACGCGTTAGAAGGTGTTATATGCATATATGACGGTAAACCAAACCATATTAATTTACACCTTATAGTTGGATTGAAAGTGGCAGCTAGTCGTAAGTAAAGTATTGTGATGCTGTAGCAAGTACAAAATCTGAATTCTTGTTCTCCTCATCATGAAAATGGGTTTTTGATATTATAATTATAAAATATGGGAGGTGCATTACTACTCAAATGCACTGTGGATGGCATATGAGCAGTGCTTGAAAAAATTTAACTTTGATCCTCAGAGTTTTTGTTTTTTCAATTCAATCCCTAGAGTTTTATATTGCATTCCTCAAATATCAGTTTTATTATGTTTTAGTTTTTGAGTTTTGTTAAATGAGGAAGAAAGTTATTAGTAAATAAAGAAAAAAAAAGAATCTTCGCCATAAAAAAATTACTCTTATGGGTTTATTATAAAGATGCGAGTGCAATGACGATAATAATAATAGTAGTTTTTTCTTCATAAATTATATAAAAAAAGAAAAAAAAATTGAGCTTGTAAAGATTTTTTTTGTATTTGATTTTGTTTAGAGTGATCTTAGGATTTTTGGGGGTAATTGAGGTGATTTAGGTTTTTAGAATGTTTTAGGGGTATTTTCTTGTTAAAATAAAGTGAAAATTAAGCTTTGAGGATAAAAAAAGCTAGGACCTAATTTTCCCAACGGTGGTGGCCAAAAGATTGTAACACGAGTCAAATAAAATTATTGGGATTTTAATTTTTTATTTTTATTTAAAACTAGCCTTTAAAATTATAATATTTTTTTCTTTAAAAAACATGCTACTAATAAAAAAAATGTTTTTGTGCAAAAGAAAAAATTAACAAGAAAATAGGAACTCTGCCTCAAAAAATGAATCTGAACTTGAACTTCATATGACTGTGAATATTTATTTTAATTATCTTGTATTATTTTCTTATAAAAAAACAATATTAATTGTTAATAAAAAAGATATTTTTTTATCAAAACGAAAAAAAATTGTATGAGTGAGGAATAAGGAATTAAAATTAAAAAATATATTTTCTCCTCTATATATAGTATAAATACTTCAAGCTCTTATAAATATTTATTTGAATTATCATATAATATGAAATAAAAACTAGCCTTTAAAACTGCCATAATATAGAAAGGAGAAGATTTATCGCAACTATGCTGGGCCATAGTTCTTGCTTGGTGGGAACCTACATGCTTCTTTACCTTGATTTCCACCATTGGGCTGTGAGGGGCACCGTCCTCTTTCCTACAATCATTCTTACGTTTCTGGAAGAGAATAAAACTGAGAGGGAAAATGAAGAATAAGAAGGGAGCAAAGGAAATCTTAGTTGATGGGTTCCCGTCAAAATCTAGAAATATTCTTTCCGTCATCAATCTCTCTAGATTTGCAGGGAACTTATCAAAGCTTGCCTTTGCTCCAAGTCGCTGCAAAATATTCAAAATGTTTCCACTCATAGTTCATGTGTGAATAGGAACCTATACCATTTGCTGGGACTCAAACAGTGAAAAGGAGGCATTTGCTGCTTTTCAAGTCTTAGTATGTGAGATTTGTTTGCTCATTCAAGGAAAAAGCTACCAGGAATCATTTCTCTTTCAAGGTATTCAAAAGGTCTAAACATTTGGGAATATAGTATTCAAGTCTTCCACTAATTACACTTTAAATTTTTAAAAAACCTGATCAAGAAAGTAGCCAGCTATTATCGATTAAGTTTGAAATGACCATAGCCGGCCAAATCTTGTAGCCCTGTTTGATTTGTCGCATGCAATATTGATCATGGAAAATAAATCCATGGCTTAGCTAGGTTTAGGCTGCAGCCCCAGGGATCTAATATCCTAAATTATATTTCACTAATAGTGTACATTTACAACGATTTTATGCATGCCAGAATCTTTGTTGTTTCAAGTTCGATCTATTAGAATTTTGCTTTAAGCTTTTTTGCAGCTTTCTATAAAACTTCATGCTTTCTAGACTGAACATTTGTGAAATCTGACTAAGCCCTTTTGTGTTAAAGAGTTCAATGTTTAGGGACCCCTTTATATGTACTGATGAACAGATAAAGAAGCTCTAATATTTGAAATTTGTACAGAAATATTCTGAAGTCATATTAGATGTATAAATAGAAAAGAAATGCTTGGTTAGAATAGTTATAGCAAGAAATTCGAAAGTTTCAATACGTCCCTTCCAGCATCATGTTGTCTCTATTCAAGAAAATACTTTCTACATAAAGCAAACATATCTTATAAAATGATTGACGTTGCAAGGCTTCCCTAGATTTTTTTTAATTATTAAGTAATAATTCATCCAATTTATAATGGCAACCTAAATGAAATATTAGCCTCCAATATATATATATATATATATAAACACCGAAATTGAAATTGCAATTCAAGCCACGTTAGGGTGGGGCTTCAACTAGTCTTGAGAAATATTCAAAGCCTAGGTAAATCATGATCACATCGTTGCTGGAACTTATGGCTTCGAGGAATGAGATTTTCAAGATTGTGACATCTTGAGATGCCTTATGAAGTCAAGACGGTGATCATAATGTAATTATGCTTTAATATCTTGGGGGAAATTGTACAAACACCTCCATATTGATGCAATCACATTTGCACAATGAGGAGCTCGAGACGATTACTCTTTTACGGTTTTACCAAAGGACTACTGTACTCTTAANGTATAAGAGACAGTATATATATATATATATATATATTTGGTAATATCAACGTTATCTCAGAAACGAGTTCTCAACGGTTAATTTGGGTTCGTATTGGGCTGCGCCTCATCAAGCTTTATCTAATGATGTATAACATTATCAACATTTATATCTAGTTTAATACACCGTGTTTATTTAAAACTCTAAAGTTAAATATATTTGAGCTAGAACAGTGCTAGAATTGATAATTTTTTAATTAAAGTATACAAGATCTTGAGTTGACAAGCTCTTTCATATGGTTTAACTCTTGGGAATAGCTGCTCACTCATAAATAGCGTCTAAGAAATGAAAAAGAAGAAGCTATAAGATCATGTATCTTGCTCTGTAATTAATATAGCAAGGAGTGGGGAAACAAAATGGAACCGGCCATTTAGTATAAGATAACCATGCAACTTAAAGTATAATATTGATCAAGTTATTAATGCAAGATTCCTCCCTTGACCTCTAAATACATCTATAGCCTAGAAGTTTTGAACTGACAAAATTAGATGCTTCGACACTGCACAGCTACATTAAAAGAATCCCTCAAAACATGCAAATGTTCAAAACTCTAATACCTTGTTACCGAGGAAAGGTTGACATTGATCCCATTCTTAGTTATAATATAATCCCCACCTCCATTATGTAATAAACTCGGTTGCTTCTACAGAAAACAAGATGTCAGTACTATTGTATTTCCGCTCAATCGCAACTACAAGTTGCATAATATAATTCTTAACTAGAGATATGCACATAAACAAACTCAAAATAACAAATTAATGTAATATAATTTCGTACATCGCTTCCAATGTTGTCGGGAACCCTAGGAAAAACCAGATTAACAATGTTTTGTCATTGTCTTTGCCATAACTTTTAATTAGTACTCTTCCTTCGTTTTATACAATTTTCTTTTTGCTTGGTGTTTTGGGAGATCAAATGTCCTTTTCTCCTTGGAGATCTCCATGGTATCTTGTTGATCTCAAGATAGACAATACGGCGATGTCTTGATGTTAGTTTAATGCAGTCAAAGATGGAAAAGAAAATACATATAAGACCAATTTGTGACCTTCCTCATCACCCACAAACCAACAAAAAAAAACTCAGCACTCCATGTTAACTCCTATGATAATCTTGAAAGGCTTAATTTGTTTAGTGGAAAAATTTTGGAACTTATTATGAGAGGGTTTTTCGCCCTATATTGGTTAGATTCTTGAGGATTGTTTTTCTTGTCCTTTACAAATCCTTCAATCTTAGATGCGTTTGAGATTTGATGTGAGTTAATTCGGCACAATCTTAGTCAATTATTTTGTATATTAAACTAGCTAGATGGGCCAAAGCAAACGATTCTCATATACCGGGCCAAGTTATTTCATCACGGGCCTGGGTTCATGAAGCTTTTTCTTTTTTCCAACTCTCTTGCAAAAGAAATAAAAACAAGGAATTATCCCTTGGCTGGCTCCCAGGATTTTCATTTTTCTTAAATCTATCTAAGATCCCAAGAGAATATCGTTACTTGAAAAAACAAAAAACAAAAACCAGAAGGTTCTCTCACCATATTGAATGAACTATGCATGGACCTTTTTATGAGCTCAGTACGAAGGGATATGTCTTAAAAGAGAGCTTTGAACATCTGTGAATGAAGGAGAAGCGGGCGCCATTTCTTATCCAGAAACAAAGTCAAGGATGGATGACCCAAAGAGAAAGGGAACCAAAAGAAAAGGTTAACATGGCGATGGTAGCGCTCTCCCATGCTCATACGCAAAGCCCCTTAAAGAAAACAAAAGTTAGGCATCATCTTTCTTTTTATATGCCCAGCATAACTGATCCTTTTTTATCATTAAAAGGGGTGAAAAAAAAAAAAGAACTTCTGTTTCTCTCAAGTTGTGCATATTGAGGATACATCTTTATTTTCGATTTCGAACTTGTCCAAATCTCTTTTATCCAACGGTTAAATAAATCTAGCTATTAGCTTGGATGAATCAAGAAAAAAGAAAAAACCTATCAGCTCGGATAACACTAAATACTATCAAAATCTTCTTTTCATATATTGCATCTCTGGCAAATTAAATCTTATAAAGCAATATCCGATTGAACCCTATATCCATAATTCTTTTAATTTATCTATGGGGTTTCTTCTCTTTTCTATCTCCTCTCTTCTTTATTTCTGTTTTTATTTTTATTTAATTAGTAAAAGGCTCAATATATACGTGTGTGTGTGTCTGAAGTGGATATAATTTTGCTTTGGTGCCCAAAATATATCAAACTTCACTATCAATGAAGCCTCACTTGGAATATAAATTTCCTCCTATTATTTATTACATGTAAGTAGTCTAAAACTTCCTTCACTCTCTATATTTTATTCGCCTTGTTTAAACTTTTGAGATTTGTTTTTTAGTTTTTATTTATTGAGATTACATTTTAAACAAGACATCCATAATCCAATATATCCAATATATATATGATGATGATAATGATGTGATAAAAAAAAAACATCAACTAAACATTAAAACAACTAGAGGAAACAACTTCAACTTCTTCTTTTTTAAGTCTCATATTTTATTTTATTTTTTTTATTTAATTTTGTTGATCTTTTATTTTCAATTATATCTTTTAATATTTTATTAATTTTGAGTCGGTCTTCATATAATTTATTTTAATTTGATTTCTTTAAGGTTATTATGATTTCAAATAATCATTCTAATATTTAGTTGAAGCTTCATTTTGGTTGCACGTTATCATATCATTAAGTAAAAAATAATTTAAAAAATAAGATCATTAAAATAGTAGAGTCCATGATACGAACTTCATGAATTTAAAGGGTTAAACAATGAAGGAGGTGGCCTTTTTTTTCTTTTCTTTTTTAATTTCATCTTCCAATCTTTTTTCTTTGGATTGAGTCCTTTTTGCCTATTTTATTTTTTAATTTTTTTCTTTAATATTTTATTAATTTTATATTGATTGTCATAATTTATTTAAGATGTTATCGTAGTTTCAAACTAATATTCTAGTATTTAGCTAGTTCTTAATTTTATGAGTATTTATTTTTTTTATTATATCATTATGTAAAAAATATTTTTTAAAAAAATGAAGTTGTTAAACCTAGTGAAGTTAAAAAATATTTTAAAAAAACCCAAACTAATTTGAAAAATAGGTCATGAGATTAAGATAACTTCATAAAAATAAAATTAAAATAAATTATGAAGTTTAGTTTCTAATTAACTAAATATTGATGAATGTGATTAAACAATTTAATTAAAAAGGGATAAAAAACTCAAGTTAAGCCAATTTAATTTACTAAATTCATGACCCGGATCATGAAAGGATAATAATCTTTTAAAAATTAAAAATAAATTATAAAATTCAATCTCTAATAAAACCTAAAATCTAATATCAGAGGATTACAAATAAAATTAAAAAAAAAACACTTTGTGAGAAGGTGAATAGTGATTTAATCTTGTCGTATGGATTTTGTTAATTATGTAGCTAAATTTGTAATAAATTCAATATTAAAAAAAATTAAGAAAAAAACAGAAGAAGAAGCATCGTAGAGGTGAACAGTGCTTGGTGTTATATATATAAAACAAAGCTGGTTTTGTTTTTATGCATATAGATATCTATCCTTTTTTAGAACAAAAGGTACTGTTTCTCACCTATATCGTTATCAAAATCAATAATCAAATACAACATTCCATGGGTTTTTAAATCCAAGACAATATCAGTGGATGCGAAACAATTAATCCTGCCCCATTTTTATTTTATTTTTCAATGCAAGTCAAAAGCTAACACCTTTTGGTTGATTTTCGGAAGTACTTAAATGGGTAATCCCAGTATGTATGAATTAATTAATCAGTAGAGTACAATGTTATACCGACAAAAAGAGGTCATATTTGAATACAATGCCACTCGTTCAATCCTAGGGCATTGTCAGATTGACGAATGCATGTTCATTAACTTAATATATATAGTAACAGAGGGAGAACATTATTAAGATTTAGATACAAATTGATTAAAAAAAAACTTACAATGAAAATCTTGAGCATTAAACTACCTCAACACACAATCTGAATATCTAGCTAAATCAATACATGTATTTTGAAATCTAGCATGAAGTTATTGAGCTAAACAATAAAAAGTTATATCATAAATTTTATTCTGATAGGATTAAACTATTAAAAATGAATTTATTACTGATAACCCAAATAAACCACAAGATACTGTAACAAATGATTCTATTCTTGAATAAAAAAAGTTGTACACAAATTATATTCAATCCATTGCATACAATGATTCCATGCATGTTCATTCAACTTATTATTATTCGGAGTCATGAATGCCACAAGCTATCAATCACACTAACGAAAACGTATTAATTAATCTTACGTGAAAACTGAAAGATCAACAAGTTGATTCCAATTAAGGACAGAATCAAATTGTTTCCAAGCTCGATCATAGATTAAATTTTCAAACAAGGACTAACTAATGAGAATAAGAATCATCATGAGTTTGGCGTTTCACTTTTATATGATTTATAATAAAATAATCATTTAATTATAAACACACACACACATAGTAGTGAAGCAGAAAGCAGGAGATAATTTAGCATGTAATATGACTGTGACTCCACCTAAAATCCTACTTCTCCATATAAGTTTATTTTGTGATATGGAATTAAGACTCTTAATTTATTATGCTTATTGAAGGATCATATATATTGATAGAGAGGAAACATGAGGTGGGGTTGGGAAGAGAAGAACAATCAAGGGATTAAAGAATATTAAAGACTCCTTTCTAAGTTTGGATATCATATTTGAAATGGAAAATTACAATGTCATTTCAAAATGGAGACTTGGGGGATAAGAGGACATGTTACACTCTCATTGGTTGACATGTGGAATCTAAGAAAGTCTTAAGTTTGAGCTAATTAATATATTTATTCCAATTATATCCTAAAGTCTTGAGATAAATATACTTTACTTATTGGATTTACAAGCTAAATAATATACTGAATTAGATAGTGATGTTAACCAACTAATTAAGTAAAGACCACAATAAATTTTTATTATTATTTAAAATACATAATTATTATATCATTTCAAAAATTAACAACTCTATTTTTTTTCGTGATATTTATTTAAGTGATAATCACGTTGTAAAAACTAAGTGATAAATATCAATTTAAAGAGTCAATATTCCATGACTATCGTTTGTTACGTGTACAGTATTAAAGCTCCCACCTCACCTTTCTATGGTTTTATTTTTTATTATAGATATAGTGAAGTGAGTAATTGTTTTAGTGGATAATATCAAGGATAAAAAGATAGTATTTAAATTAAAATTCAATTAATTGCACAAATATTATTCTTGAACACAAATTAAGCCCATAACAAATACAACAAACTTCAATATCAAATATTTCTTTTATAATACGAATTGAACACTATATATTTTTGTTAATCATATGCTCTTGGGTACGCTATTTCCATCTTCCTTTATAGATTTATTTAATGCTAAATCTTATACTTTTTTGTATAGAATTTATATCCATTATTTTTTAATTATAAATCGTGCTACTCAAACAATGGTGGGAAATTTGTCTAGTTGATATGGAATCATGGATAATTTAGGTTTAGAAGACAGAAATCATAGGTGCTACTAGAGCTACAAACTCAATAGCCTTGATTAGAGTAGTAAAAATATTATTCAAGCCTAAACTTCTCTCTCAAATCGGCTAATGATATATTAACACTAAACGTTTTCCTTTTTTATGATGAAGGAGATTTGCTCACTCCATTAACTCTCAAATCAGTCCAGTTTTTTAGATTAACTACTGGATAATATTTAGTTTCATTAAATGTACAAGTTAGTCCAAGAATTGAATAAAAAAGACAACCCATATTGTTTCCAAGGCAGATTAATGAGTGACTTGTTACTAATCCTTTTTGTCAGAAAAAATTGGCCATAAATACCGCTCACGCTTGATGTTTCTTTTTAATTGGAAAGAAAATCAAGAGTGCGTCCACATAGAGGGTGTAAAGTTTATGTCATTGTTGTTAGATGAATTTATCGGCTGAATACCATACAGAGGAGGTAGTTAGGAGCTGATTTCTTCGGGGATGTGCGTAAAGGTCCATTTTCCTGTGATCCTAAGCAAACTTTAGCCCTTTAGTTTGTATGCACAGTACTTGTATTCTTCATCGATTGATTAATATTAATAGTTTGATTAAATAATAGCTAGATTGCTAATTACTTTAAACTATTTTGAAAACTTTATTAACTGCAAGCCAGACATATTCTTCTACGTGGTAATTAATTAATTTGGCAATGTCAAAGATCCCTTCCTCTGGAATACTTACGCGAGTAGGCATTAGTACAAAGCTATACCTACATTGGTCTAATAATCCTTGAAGGACCAGACTGGGTTTCTTACGAGAAAACACCATTGCAATGATGGCGATTCGAAAGTTAAACAGAAAAGAAGTAATTGGTTATGAAGATTGGATTCTGATAATGGATCACAATGAGTGGTTTAATAATTAGGAAATTAACAAACCCTAGGATGTGAAAAAGTAGTCAATATATCAATATATAATCATGCTTATGGGCTATATATATATAATTGGTTGGAATTTTAGGGTTTTGTGAAAAGTAGCACCCACCGTGGTCTGAGTCCAAAGTAGAGTGTGTGAATTAAAAAGTTTAGTATGAGTTGTTGAGTAAGAAATGCACACGTTAGAGTTCACAATAGAAAGAAGATATAGCAGCAGCAGCAGGAGGAGGAAGGAATCAAGTCCCAAACTTAATTTATTTACTATCCTCTTGTTCTCCCTTTCTCACCCTAGCTAGCTAGTTCCCTACCCGCACGTCCACAAAAGAAACACCCTCTTCTTTCTCTCTGTCCCCTCTTCCTATAGCCCCTCAAGTGTCATTTTCTCACTTATACCTCACACAAAAGAAACAGCCATTCACTTCATACCTTGTCATTTCTTCTCTCCATCATCAGCTCAATCTCGAACCCCTGCAACTACTCCCGTCAATTTGATCCAAAGAGAGAAAACCTGGAAATCTCACCTGAAAATCTCTCAACCCTTTTGCTTAAATTGTCCATGATGACCCTCTATACCTTCGTCTTAATTTCTTGATCCATAACAAATATACTCTCCTACTGCACTGCACTTACAAGAAAACGTAAGACAAAAGGAAAAAAAAAAAGAAAAATTAAGGAGGAGATAATTAGGAGGCCAAAAGGGCTTGTTTAGCTGCTTAAAGATGGAGCTATTCCCAGCACAACCAGATTTATCTCTTCAAATTAGCCCACCAAACAGCAAACCCACATCAACATGGAGGAGAACAGAAGAAGAGATGGATTTGGCGTTTTGGAATAGAGCTTTAGACTCAAGAAACTCTATGTCTTCAATGGAAAACTCCGATACCTGTTTTGAGCTCTCGCTATCTAATCCAAGGGTTTCAGAACCAAACTCCAACCATTTTCACAATATCTTGCAAAATACTAACAATTGTAATGGTAACAGTCTTTTCCACTCCTTTCAAAAAAACCAACACACACACCCCCATCACAAACAAAACCGCCTCCATAATCATCATCCAGTACTGTTTCAGCAATACCAACAAGAAGGGCTAAGCCAAGAGCTTGGTTTCTTGAGACCCATTAGAGGGATTCCTGTCTTTCAAAACCCTCCTCTTCCTTTCTCTCAACAAACTTTAGATAATACTTGCTCTCAAGATGCTTCTTTGGCTACTACTAAAAACACCAGTGCCACTACTTTAAGTCCCTACCGGTCTCAAGGGTTGATGAGATCAAGATTCATGTCAAGGTTTCCAGCAAAAAGAAGCATGAGAGCACCAAGGATGCGTTGGACGACCACTCTCCATGCTCGCTTTGTTCATGCTGTTGAGCTATTGGGTGGCCATGAAAGTATATGCTTCATTTTGTTTCTTTCTTTTTCTCTAACCGTCTTTTCTAGCTTCTCCTTTTTATCTTTTCAGATTTTTTTTCCTTTCTTCTTTCACCTTTCTTGTTCATTTCTTTACCATCTTCAATAACATAGATAAAAAAAAAGGAACTTGGAAAAGAAATTTAACTCATGTTTTCCTATCCTTTTCCTTTCTTGTTTTTGGGGTTTAGGGGCTACACCCAAGCTAGTTCTTGAGCTTATGGATGTGAAAGATCTCACTTTGGCACATGTTAAATCACATTTACAGGTAATTAAAGCATAATCTCAACTGGTTTATCTCCCTGCTTGCAGTGTTTAAATTCCTTTTTGTGAAATAAAGAAAGAAAGAGATTTTTGAAATTGTCGTTTTTCTTATTGTCTTTATTTTCTGTCTTACCTTCTAACTAGACTTGTTGGCCTGAGCTAATAGTGTTAAATTGATGCAGTGTTAAATGTACTTCTAAGCAGAATTTGCCTTTTAGTAGCCTACATTACAGGAAGGGTGTTTTATTACATTAGGTCACAAATTCCAAGGTTGCCCTGCACAGGGTCTCTCAAATCCTTAAGCACTTCTTTTCTACTCATTTCGGAAGAATGAACGAGAGAGAGAGAGAGAGAGAGAGAGAGAGAGCGAGTGGGGTATTATCGATTTCAGGAATCAAGTAAGACCATGCCCCAGGAATTCAAAATGAGTCCTAGCCAATCCGAGACAAGTTTGCACTCAGTCCATTTTTATTACTTTTAAAAACATTTTCTCTCACATTGAATGGAGGAGTAAAAAGAACACAGAACAAAACACCATCATTTTTCAATGATATGTTTCTCAGATGGGTTTATCAACCATCTTTTTTAACCATGGTTAATCTCATTCATGCATGCCACATCCCATATCTACATACATGCATGCATTTAGTAGGCAAATAAATACATTCGGTACTTGCACTGAATATCTCAGATGCATGTATCCCAAACAGTATTATTGATCTCCATTTCTTGTTTTACCCTTTTTTGTTTAAGTTTTTTCGCAATTCTTTGTGCTCTGTTAATCAATGCCCAGAAAGCCTAATTTGATGCTTCATCAAAAAATTAGTCTAATATTGGTCGTGAAAATGTAATGAATGCAGATGTATAGAACAGTAAAGACTGATAGAGCAGCAGCAGCTCCTTCAGGTTAACTGTACCTCCCTTTCTATATTATCTTTTATTTCTTGAGAATTTTCAGTGATGAGTATCCAAATAAATATTCAGATGCAACAATATTACTTATTACTCTGCATTATTTTAATCAATGTTCCTTAATTAAGTCGGTCTTAAATATTACTGACTTAATTTAATTTCCCTTCTGCTTTTCTCTGTTTAATTATCATGTACAGCACAATCGGATGTGTTTGATAATGGATCATCTGGAGATACATCAGAAGATTTTATGCTGGACATTCAAAATCCTAGAGGGTTAGATATCTCAAAGCAACAGGGAAGACCAGGTGCTCACCAAGACAAGGACTGTCACGCTCTCTGGAGCAATTCTTCAAGGTACTACCACTATACCATGCTTATTACTCCTTTGTCTACCTTTTTTATCTCATAGGTTTGTTACAGAATGCGTGCTTCATTGGATAATATAAGGGCAAATCATAAGAAAACAATAAAAAATAAATGGAATTCAGAACAAGCATAAGGAATTTGTAATGCAGTTCCCAGTTTCTAGTCGTTTTTATTTCCCTCTTCTCAGATCATAAGGTAACAAAGGCAAGATTTAAACCCGAAATCTTTCCCCTCTAACAGCTGTTTTAAGTGCTAGTTAGGGAAACTCAGTAACATTGAGTGACTATTTGCCCTTTAATTAATTTGCCATTTGGCAACCCAGAAGTCCAGAATGGTCTTTGGTTATTTGTCATTGAATTATTTTTCTTTCTAGCTAGATGGAAGTCCCAAGAAAAATCAAGACAATTACGATTTCTGAAGTAGAGTTTGGAATACTTCCATGTAGTAAGGACAAAACAGATGAAACTTGCATGGATACTGTCGTCGTACTGGGTATCCTATCCTCCTTGTTCTGGTTTCTTGATCTAGATGTATAATGATTAATGTAAAATTAGGATTATATATGCATGTTAGATTCTTAAATTAAGTTGATATAAAATAAAAAACCGAAGTGCTGTCTCTAGGACCATACCCTGTCTTCCTCTCTCCAGTCCACATCTCAACCTTCTATTATATAAAAAACGGTTGCATGCAAGAAATACAAAAGGAGGAAGAAATGATTTCACTGCATTTTTCTGTCCGTCCATGACCATCACGATCACTGAAACTCCCATGATGGGGTAATTATACTCTTCCTTGTATCAGTGGGTGAAAAGGAAGTTTAAAAGAATCCACTCACTCTCCTCCATTATTCCAAGACATGAGAGTCCCATTTGACAAATCCACTTATAAAAATGGGGATATCTCTTTCCTTTGGATTTTGTGGGCTCAGATAGAGAGAACTATTAAATGGAGCCTATGGTTAGAATACTTAGTGTCAAAGCTAGACCCTGTGATGGTCCCATTATTGGAAAATCGTGGCGCCAGAGTTTTATGCCCTTTGAAACTTCCTTGCTATCGGTTGTTATGTGTAATAGGCTATCACATGGGTGAGTTCAACTTTATCTACAACTAACACAGAAATAAAATGTAAGAGTGAAGGAAACTACAAAAAAGACAGCAAAAGATTGCTTTCTTTTCTTAGTTTTGCCTTTTCTTCTCTGCTTGGCTTCCACTGATAGGAAAATATTCTCTCAATCTGCTGGTTTGTAGCAGGGAAGCTTGGTTGCATGGAAAATTAAAGGATTCTGGTGGAAACTTACCCTTCCTCGAGGTACCAGATTTTCAAATCTTTCTTTCCTATAATGTCCTTGATTTTCAAGATGCTGTGTCCGGCACGTAAATGTTCTGTTGTTGGAATGAATCAAGAAAAGCCGATTGTTTATTCTCTTTCTCCGTCATGCCATGCCCGTTGGAAAGAAACAAGAAAGGCAAGGGGCTTTCACACTCTTGATAGCTCAGGTTATTCGTAAGCTGAAGGGGTAGTTTCGTAATTCTCTTAAAAACGATTTAAGGAAAGGAGAATAGGTTTTTTTCCCTTTGTAGCAATAGAGAATGGTTTTCTTATAATATAATGTGAAAAGCTTCCTGGCCAAAGAAGAGGGGGGGGGGAGGATGCAAGGAATTGAGCACATTTCATGCTCATGATTAAACAAAACCCTAAAACGTAAAAACTGAGCTCTCCTTTGAGTCTCCAACCCCATTTTGTTGACCCGGATTCATATATGGTTCAGATCTATGTACTAGCTATAAGAGTCGTTAAGTAGAGTCAAATATGTAATTATAAAGGTAAGATCATATAATGCTAGTAAATAATTGTCCTGTTAGACAGTGGTATTGGGAAATGCACAGTGGTCACACTCTGGCAGCCTTTCAAAATGTTTTCCTAGCTAGCAAAGTTTCTTTTTTCTTTGATAAATATTCTATAATTCCCAGAGCCATTGATTCCTTCCTACGCTTCCCTTGTGCTTCTCTGCTCTAAGTAATTTATTGCCCTAGCTACTTTTGTTTTCTTTTCATGGTTTCTAATTTCAGTTTTGAAATAACTTTTCTTTATTTTTCTTCTACAACAGAAGGACGTGGATCCAAAGTGCTTGAGCTATGATAGAAATATATCAGATGTAAGCGCATCAACCCTTTCAGGGACAAGCCTCAAGAAGCCTAATTTGGAGTTCACACTGGGCAGGCCACATTGATGTTATTTACTGTGCGCGCTACTCATTTTGAAATCATTTGTATCTCTGGAGAGGTGCTGGTGAAGAGGATCAGTTACCCAGGAGAGAAAATCGGAGAAAAAGTAAAGAGAGAAGAAAAGTAAAAGAAAGAAAAGAAAAGGAGAGCTAAAGAAAGACAAGGAAACAAGAGAGACAGAAAGCAACAAAAGGTGAGAGAGTGAAAAAGGCATGTCCTTCACATCAAGCTTTGCGATCCAAATCAACGTTTTATATTCCTACGTACGTCAATATGAAATCTAATTGATTTTATATGCTTTCCACTCTCAGAGAAAAAGAGAGTGAGTGAGAGAGAGAAGGAGATATATTTATATATTTATATATAGAGAGAGAGAGGGAGGGAGGGAGAGACCTTTAATCATCTTAAACCATGAAGTGATCCTTGGTAATTGTAATGGAGCACTTTACATTTATATAATTTATTTTCATATGTTTACCGAAGTGTTGGGGCTCTATTTCCATTCCTAGACGTTGTCACATGCTTTATACACTTTATGCATAAAGGAGAACAAAGACTTTTGAGCATATGAGCCAGGAAAATATTGATAAAAAAATGCATGACAAAAATATAAAGTTGTAATATATATATATAAGTTATCTGCAAGAAAGATAGTTTTTCTATGCTGCATGTCTTTTCAAACCATTCTCTCTCTCTCTCTCTATATATATATATATATTTGAAATTAAACAGTAACTTCTTCGAACAACAATCTATGAATACATCTTAATTAAGCATGTAAATCTCTTATCAACCCATCGAACATTAGTGTCAGTTCCCAAGAGTGCTTTTACTTGTCAAATCTCATGCTTTAATCAATAGGGATTTCTTTTATCTCTAAGGGAATTCATTTCCTTTCTGTCCGGCATTATGCTTTAGCACATTACATAAAGATATTGACACAGATAATGCCGAAATTCTAAGCCTTTTATGTCTATTCTAGGAACAAAACAGTTCTTGCAATCATTAACTTTTCCAGTGCACTTTAAATTTAGTATGGATAAAGCATAGAACTGTCATGACAATTTAGCTTTGCAAAAAGATGATCGCACCTTACATGCCATTTCACCACGCACATAGGGAAGTTTCTGTGAAGCTGCTGAAAAATCAATTTGTAATATATAGAAATGAACTTTAAAGCTCTTAGATATGTGGAACTTTTGACCCGTCTTATTCTCCACTTGCTAAAGCGAGCGAACAAGCCTTGCACGTGAGCCTCCACATTTAGAAAAATTCAATTCAAGTTCTGTTAAATCGCAGCAGCAGCAGCAATTTCGACTATTCCAATTCGAAATCTCAAAATTATGCCATGGAGTCCTTTTATTTTTTGGGTGGTTGTTCTAAACTTTTTTTTTCTCTAGTCCCTTTACTTTTGATCCTTTTAATGACCCAGGCTTTAATTTCTTTGCACTGCTTTCTCGCCTTGGTGGCCTTTTAGCTTCCCAAGTGCATTTTTTTCCCTTTTCTTCTCTAACATGGAACATATATAGTACAAGTCCAAGAACAAAACTATTTCCACACAGTAGCACATTCAATAAAACTTCTTAGCTGGGTCAATGACTTGATCCCATTTATAAAGGACATTAAAGAATACCGGGCGGTCTTCTTTTCCTTAATTTCTTTTAGTTCAGATCTTGGGAATGGTATTTTAATAGAATTATTAAAACTGTAATAAAATAAACAATTTGCAGAGTTCGGTTAAGATATGCATTGTATTGAAAACAAAGCACAATACAATTTAAGATATCATTTATTAACAATAAACGAGTCGTGCTACTAGATCCCATTAAAGGATGATCCACCAGCTTCAACTGATGTGAGGCTCCTTAGGCCACACAAAAACACCGTCCAAAGTTTTATCAAACGACGTACGTTTACAATAAACTATAAAGCTAGCTCTATGAAGATCTATATCTTCTTGTTTAAAATTTAAAAAAAAAATCAAGTAAAATATCTAATTTTGAAGATCCAGATGTATAGACAAAGAAAAACAAAAACAAAAAGCCAAGAGGAAAAAGGAAAGAAGAAAATGGAGAGGGGAATATGAAGAAAAGACATGGGATCGCTGCCTCATATGAGGATCAATATTAACATGACAAGTCATTCAATAATAGAATTTAGGAGAGGAAAAAAATCTTGGCATCCTGACATTTTAATTTAAAGAATACCCAATTGAATTTACGCATATGTTTGATTTTATTATTGACATGTTAAAGCAAAATTATTTTTACATGTTTAAGTACAATACAGTTTAAGAGAAACATATATTTTTTAGGCAAAATAAGACACCATTCAATAATTTATAAAAAAAAAAAATTGGATGCCCTGCGATTGATCACATTAGTTCATATTGGGATCAGTTGCATGAAAAATTAATTAGGTGTTTATCATTGAAAATAGTTATTAATTATCGGTGAAGTGTTTAGTGAATGTTATTGATCCGTTAGCCAAAAATAATTTTTAATGGAGAAAACAAATGCTTGATTTGTATTGAATATGGTATATGTTTGCTGACTTAAAAATACGACGAAGACCCACAATCCTCTCTCTCTCTCTATATATATATATATATATTGGTTCATCATCCTCAAAAAATATATTTTTTTATATAAAAAATAAACCAAAAACAAAGTTAAACATAGTTGTTAACTAGCCTATATAATTACAATCATACAATCAGTAATAAAAAAGATGAATATATATTTTTTAGTATATACCTTATCATTTCTTAATATATTCCTAAAATATAATTAATTTACATGTTCTAACCTAATTAATGTCGTTAGAGATGCAGAAACAATTATATTTTAATTTATATTTTCAATCAATGAAATAGTCAAACAAACTCAATGCCTTCATTAGAAATTCTTTTAATTGTATCTAAAAGGTTCGTACTTCATTTTGGTTTTCACTTCCACAAAAAATAATTTTTACTATATTAATATTCCTTGCATCTAAGATATGATGTGCATAGAAAAAAAGAATGTAACACCCTCAAATATAATGTCATGAAATCTCAAACATTTCATTACTAATATCAAGTATTGAATAATATATTTAAGATTATGGATTTAAAAAAAAATTGGCAGGGTTTCCTCTATTTTTATTGGTACCAAGTTATCGACAACACTTCAATTATATGTCATTATATGTCATTACAACTTCCATTTTGATCCAATCATCTTGGATCACATCTCATTCATTAAACAATCTCTGAACACTAAATTATACTTATCAATATATTCAAGTCTCATAGTATCAATTAATAAGTCAACATAGAAGTATTACTAAAACAATTTAAAAGATAATCAATTTTATCACTATAAGTTCATCAATTTAAAAATATATAATATTATACCTTAAACTCCTTAAAGAGTTCATCCCTATAAGTTGAACCAACTTGTTTTCAATTGTCATGGTCCTTTAAAATTTGACCTCAAAATAAGTCCGATCTCATGCCCACATTATGAGTTATTAAAGCTTTAAAACATACTAACAATTCAGTTAATGACTCCTATAGTGGCTAGGCAAGTAGGGTTGAAAAGCAATTGGAAGAAGTCTTTGCATAAAAACATGACAATCATGACTTTTCATGCCTGAAACCTTACATTGTGCCTCCTTTACACACCGTGAGATGTTTAAAGCATAACCATCAAGAAAGGGCAATTCTTTCATCTATGACAACACTTCTTGTTGTTGTTTCTTGAAGAAATAATAAGTGTCTTTAGGTTTGTGAACCCAACCACTCACATCATGTTGCAAATTTAAGTTTGGCTTCTAACAATACAACTGAATATCCAACCTAGCTTTTAAATTCTCCTTGTTTCTATCAGGACAATCCATTACTGTATAAAAAATGTTGTCAAAGAAATTTTTTGCAATATGCATGACATCAAGATTATGACGAATTAGATTTGTATGCCAATACAGAAGCTTTTAAAAAATGCTTTTCTTCACCCAATTATATTTAACACCAAAACCTCGAATTTTGTCATTATGAGATGAACTTCTAATATATCCCACCGTCAAATTAGACACTTCAAATAACATTTCTGAACCAGATCAGCGAGGTAAGGGAGGGAGTCATTCTATTACTCCTTTCAAAAACTTATCTGACTGATATCTATATGCGTGATCCATAGGTAAGAATTGTCGATGACAATCAAAAAAGGTTATTTTCCCTTCATGCTTTAACCTAAAGGCATTGTTATGCTCCATATAATAAGGACAAGACAACTTCCCATGAGTACTCCAACCCGATAGCATAACATAAGCTGGAAAATCACTAATGGTCCACAACAAAGCTACTCTTAATTGAAAATTTTCCTTCCTATATATATCATAGGTATTAACACCATCAAGCCATAACTTTTTCAACTCATCAATTAACAATTGTAGGAAAACATCAAGCTTTTTCCCCGGATTCTTCGACTCGGGAATAATCATTAACAAAAACATGAATGGTCAGTTCATACACTTCCAAGGAGGCAAATTATAAACAGTCACAATTACTGGCCAACAAGAGTAGACATTTCAAGACATGTCAAATGGACTAAAATCATCAATGCATAATCCTAATCGAATATTTCATGGATCAGATGCAAAGTCTTAATGATCGGTGAGATGGGCTGCCTCTACAAAATCAAAGAAAGCAGAAAAGAATATCGACTGGAGGTAAATTTTTTAACATATTTGAGTCATTAATCTTCCCCTAAACTAAAAAATTTAAAATTTCTCCTCTCTCGGCATGTTTGGATGTTTAAATTCATTAAGTGCACATGCATTATCTATAAAGCCTTGAAATAAAATAAAAAAAGCATTCAAAAATTAATTAAGTAAAAAAATCAAATTAACTGATTATAAAATCCAAAACGACTATTATTCAGTTCATCTTTAATTTCAAAAACTTGAAATTGATTCATCCAAAATTAAATCTAAAATTAAAATATTAATATTTTTATTAACCCAAAATTAATCAAACTCGCATTCCCCAATCAGCCTTCTTTTGCATTTATGCTTCCTAGCCAACCTTCCTAAGACACATTACCAAAACTTTGTATGGAGAAGATAGAAAGCTTTGCTAGGAAGTTGGCTAGCACACATTCCCTGCTGTCATATAAAATTTTTACCATAAATTTTGCATAAACTTTGTCATCCTTTCTAAGACACATTACCTATATTTCTCCCCTGAAAAACAATACACATAACCCAGTAAAACCAAAAAACCTAGAACCTTATAAAAAGTCACACTGCTTCCATATTTAATAAATAATTTGCAATAGATTTACAAAATTATTCTATAAAATTAGTTTATAAAACAATATATATTCTCTCTAAATTACAAACATAATCTCTTAAAAATGAGTTTTTTATTATACCATGTTTGCTCCCTGCAAGATAGAATTTTTGGAAGCGTAAAGTTACCGGAGAAAAAGTTAAGAAAACAATAAGTTATGTTTGTGGAAAATAACACATGACAGGGATATGTAGAATTGAAAGGGACATATGGGATTGGCTCATAGAAAAGGAATAGAAAGGGAGATATATTGGTTAATTAGGTTTTTGGAGAATTATGGAAAGGGACACAAGATTGGGTTGTTCAGGAGAATGAAGAAAGTTTGCAGCTATGGGGTTCTTTTTTTGTTGTTTTCAAGGTATAGATATATAGACCAATAAAAAACTAAAATGTTATTATTATTATTATTATTATTTTATAAAAGTTAAAAAAAATAATATCAGCAACCATGTTAGCAACGACAAATCCATTGCTAATTTGTAATATATTAATTTATTTTTCAGTATCTGATTTTTTGTTAATGAATTCGTTGCTAATATTAAAAAAATTAATATATATTTAATCTGTTGCTAATCAGTTACTAAAATTGTATCTAAATTATTCTGATATTAACATCTGATGCTAATTACCCTTTTTTTTAGTAGTGTCCATTTGGGCTTTGGCCGAACAAGCTATCCCTTTTTTTAATAAAAAAAATTGTTCCATCATCTAGCAGCATGAAATTTGAAATGAAAAGTGCGCTTAAACCATAAAATTCAAGCAATATGCCAACTCTTAATGACCACATCAATTTAACAAGATCATTAGGTGTGTACTAATGGTCAAAATTAAAAATATTCAATTCCTTCTCTATCAAAATGAGTGGTATTTTCTAAACTCTTTCGAACATTACATATGATAAAAGGATAGCTCTATCATAAGTATAATAGTGTGTTCTTGACTTCTTGTTGACTGATCGATCATTTAATATGCAAATGATTGCTTACAATATTGAGAATAATAATGTTGAATAAAATCTCTCAGCGTTAGTCTTTGATAATTAGAGATTTGAAGAGAATGATTGAAATAGCTGTGAGGAAAAAGTCTAGAGTATGAATAGAGAAGACTAGAGCATGAAGTCCTTTATACAGTGATATTCTTATCAAAATTTTGTTCTTTAGTCAAATGTGTCCATTCTATGAGTACAGAGTTTTATGCTTTTAGGCATATATTAGGCCAAATATAATGCTTAGTTTGTGAAAAAGTTTTAATTCTTACAATTACTAGATAATATGAAGGGATCTAACTGTTGGTTGTCCTTCTTGATTTATTGTCTGCACAACTGGCGAAGCATCTCAAATTAAAGAACATATTTTCAAAAATATTCAAAAGTACTATGGAGGTTGTTGATTTGTGGGAGGCTCGTTCTCTTTTATCTTTTTTTTCTCTTTTTTTTGTTGTTTTTTTCATTCAGAAAGGACCCAAACTGAACTACTACTCTCCCTGTAAAGTTGAAAGCTTAGTTAGTGTATCCTAATACTGAATCTTCATTATTCGAAAACTAGCGAGGACATTTAAAAATGGCTATACATAGTTTTCGTTGTTCTGCTACAATGTTCATGCTGGGACCTTGTAGACGTGTTTTTCATATGTTGCTTGTTTCTGCGAGCTACCCTTTAATTTGTATCTTTTTGCCGACCATGTTTTTGCCGATTGGCATCATTTTAATGCAATATATGGTTTATCCAAAAATAAATAAATAACAAGTTTGATTTGTGTCAATCAATGCCCTTAACTTATTGTATACTCAAATTCATCATACACTATCGAATTATTTGTCTATAGCAAGGAAAGAGAGATACGGTTAGGAAAACCTAATTCATCACTTAAGGTAATAGATCAACAAATATCTATGTTACAGGATATAAGATTATTATTTACCTTATACTGCAAGTTAGATTAATTTTTTTTAATGCAAAATAATGTTGGATATTGTTGATATTTTTCTAGCATAAAAAAAATGTAAACCATGTTAGGGTTGACTTAATATGTTTCGGTCAACTTGACAGGCCGGAAAACAACTTGACGAATCTAAAAAAAACTCGAATAACTAGTAAAAACATAGTTTGACAGAAAAACTTCAAGATTATATTTTTAAAAAATATATATATTAAAACAACAACAATTTAATTAACTCGAGTTTAACCTATCAAATCTGCAACCCTAGTTATAAGGCCATGATAAGACCAAAAAAACATAATTGAAACAAATAATAAAGTTTAATTCTTAATAAATTTAATGTTTAAAGATGAAATTAAAAAATATTAAATTAAAAAACAAACACAAAAAACAACCTAAGTCAATCTGAGTTAACCCACCAAACTCCAAACATATGTTATATGACCAAAACAACCTCATGCAAAGAAAACAAAAAAAAATAAGTCAAGTCATTTTTGATTCAACAACCAAACTTGTGACTAGGTTATATTATTTTTCTTTTATTGGTAAAAGGTAAAAGTCAGGCAATCACATATATGAGGTCAATCTAGAGTAATTTACTAGAAGAAATTCTATATCTAATCAAATATATACAGATTAAGTTCTCACATGCAAATCCATATAATCAAGTTAAAATTAAAAAATTTGCTCGAAGAAAATAAATTAAAACAAAGACAATGTATTCTTATTTATATGCTTTGTATTTTCAATCTTTCAAACATATATATTCATATACCATATAACATTACCAACATAAGCTCTCAAATCCCATTACCATCCTTGTTCCATTTTCCTTTATGTTTGAAAATATGCTTTAAGTTTTAGAACGATAGGCCATGACATTCAAAGAAAAGCCTTAAGCCAAATACCAAATATTTGGGATGTCTAATAACACATACACGATGCATGCAACCTGTATACATGTAGATGACAAGTATCAGAGATTGTGCATGCATGATGTATGCACGTTGCTGGCAGTTAAACATGGGGGACCATGGGAAGTGTTTACATGTAAATGTGATTGCAATAGTTGCATTATTTATGTTATTTTTCTTTTAGTTTCTATTATATGTGCTCTTGCTATTTAAGCAGCCACAGTTGTTATCAAAGCAATCAATTATTATCTCAGAATAAGAGTACTTTCTCACCAAAAGAGAAAACTATGCATTCTTTGTCAAAATAATGCATTATTTATCTTAACAATTCATTATCTATATTGGAACATATCATTAGTATTAGAGCCTGGTTATTATTTTATGGGAACCAATAAGGAGTGCATCGAGTTGTTGGAATCATGGCTGAGTGAAGTGCAAAATGGGCTACATCTAATGAAGCTTGGCATGATAGACAAATAATAGCATATGAAAAAAACTCTTAACCATCTCTCTAATCTACTCCTTGCAAACTAGGGATCTCCAAATCAGGGTAATCCACATCATGAAGGCCATAATAAAGGACGACTTATTGTATCATCTAAAATAGCAAAGCTTGAATTCCCTTATTTTTCAAAAGATGATCCAATTGAATAGTTCAATCAACAGGATAAACCGGTTCTTTAAGTTCCAAAATACCCTTAAAACTCAAAAGGTTTCTTTGGTTTCCTACCACTTAGAAAAAGAGGCCAACTAGTGGTGGTAGTGAATCCATAGGACATTCCAAGAGGAAGGGCGTGTTCTTTCGTAGATTAATTTTGAAGGTGACCTTTGAGCTTAATTTGGCCCTTCAGAATGTGAAAGTTTTTTATAAAACTCTTTCAAGGATAAGACAAGAAGAATCGTTACGTAACTATCAACGAGAATTTGAACACTTGAGTAATCGTGTATGAGGTTGGACACAGAAAGCTCTTGTAAGAATATATATATATATATATATATATATAGGTGGATTAAAAAGAGACATTTCAGATAGGATCTGAATGTTCAAACTACAAACTTCAAAAGAAGCCATTAGCTTAGAACGGATGAACGATGATTAATTTACATTTCAAAAAAGATTTATCAAACCTGTTATATCAGTGTGAGCACCTCTAGCTCTTCCACTTAGCAACCAAGCAACACAGCCAACCCTTGTCAATTCTATCAGAAGAGCCTAAAATTTATGTTTTGCTTGTAATGAATGATTTACTACAGGACACAAATATTAAAGGTTAAACACACTTATGTTGGAAAGTTGCAATGGCAATGATACTCTGTTATATGATAGTGATGTTAAAGAACAGCTAAATTAAAAGAAGTATAAAGAGCTAATTGGACCATCAATTACGTTGCATGCATTGTCAGGATGGACAACACCCAAGACCATGGGAATAATAGCTAAGATTGGATCCTACAACTGAATCAGAGGCTAAATTAAAGAAATTAGAATTTTATAGCTCAATTCAGGGTCAAATTGCACTAATATGAGACTATGGACCAAAGTGAAAAAGACAACCAACTTTAGAGCTGTTGTTTGATTTTTGGTAGGGATGCAATTGCATTGATTTTTAAATCAAAATTGTAATTTTGGACTTGATTAAACAAATTACAAATTAAAGACCAATGTGAACCCTGACATATTTTTTTGTATTTTTCTTTTAAATAAAACAGTGTATTTTATCCAAAACGACATCGTTTTATGCATTGTTCATATAAAAGAAGAAGAAGAAGACCCAAACGGTGTCATTTTGAATGGCATTATATGTCTTCTTCTTCTCTTAGACACGTGAAGTAGGGGAAGAAGAAGATTTTTTTTCTTTCTCTGTTTTTCACAGCTAGCTCTCTCACTCTCTCTAAAAGACGCCGACCAACCCTACTTGCCCAAAGAAACTTTCCATGTGTTGGAGGAGGGTGGAAGGGCGACAGCACTGTGGTCACCCCGGTCTCTCTCTTCCCTGATTTTTCTATAAAAAAAGGGAATAGAGAAGAAAAGAGAGAGAAAGGTAAAGAAGGGAAAAGAGAGAAGGAATGCCAAAAGAAAAAAAAAGGTAGAGAAGAAAATAAAAAATAAAAGAGAGAGAGGAAGAAAAATAGCACCGTCAACCACCATGAACTACCAACGCCATTGCTTGTTGCCTCCAACAGCACAGCCAATTGTTGTAGCTCCCACAAGTTAGCCTTTCTCTTCTTCTTTTTTCTCCTACTTTATCCCTGTCATTGCCTCCACTTTTCACACAACATATAAACAGTGGGGTGGCACTGTTCACACGGGTTAGGCCAGCCTGTGTAGTTAAGCCAAATCTGGCCCATTTCAAAAAATATATTTGAAAAATATATTTTTTTTTAATATTTTTTATTTCCTCACTTTTTGATTTATTTTTTTTTGCCTAGCCTCATAATATATTTTCATGTCATAAAATAAAAATCTTGTATTAAAATACCCGATTTTCATCAAAAAAATCCTAAAAATAAAAAATAAAAAAATAAATTTTTTTTGTGCATATGGACAAGTGTCTCAAAGCTAAAAAAATCATATTCTGTTTTTCAATCACCAAAAAAAAATATTTTAGCATGCACTTTGGTTTTAATAACTAGTTTATTAAAATCAAGAGAACATTGGTCAAAATTGTAAAAGCAAACAAAAATTTTATTAAATTCATATTTTGAATATTGAATTCTTTTTTTTCAAACACTAGAATAGTTAGGTTTTACCTCATCAAAATAAAAATCTTCTTATTGATAAGGGTTTTTCTTGAATTTTAGACAGACAAGACCAACTACTAGAAACGACAACAAAATCTTAGGTTTTGATCTAACAAATAAAACAATACAATTTATCTTAGATGGAGCATAATTAGGATGCGAATATATTTTCTTTACTCAACCAGTCTCTGTACCTGATCTCTAAAACTAGTTAGGATTTATAATGGTCAAAATACTAGGTAGCGATTTCTAGTGCATATTTTATTGATAAAAAACAAGAATATCTTGTCTCTTTTATATTTTATTTAATAAACTATACATTTGTTTAAATATAGATTTTTTAGGTAAGAATTTCTTGTTTTCACATGTAGACATTTATAATTTGTTTTAGTGGTCGCTGATCTTCATAAAGTGTGCAATAATGATAAATAATTTATTTCTTTTTTCCTCCGGTATATCCTGACACAACTCAAAAACTAACTTAACAGCTTAAATCTTGGCTGATTAGTTTTTTATTTTGTCGGAGAAGCCCATCTCTACCGAGTGAATTTACCAATTAAGAGACCAAAAATAGAAGCATTATTTATCGCAACATTCTTCTGACTCTGCCCTAAAATGTGATCCTGTGGTCTAGGCCCCATAAGTCAGTCCTCTAACCTAATTTTTTTTTTTAATTAAAATTTCAAACCCCATCCCATTATGTATGCAATCAACATCTACAGCGTTGAGATAAAATATTTTTTTTAATTTGAAAAGTATTTTAAAAAAATATTTTTTTATTTTAATTTTTTATATGGATATTTTAAATTATTTTGATTTGATCATGTTAAAAAATATAGTATTTTAATATATTTTGAAATTAAAAAAAATATACCCCGTGTAATAACCAATGAGAGTGAAAATAGAAAAATGATTTCTCTCCATTCGTTTTAGATTTACACAAGTCTTTTAACATGCTAATTCTAATTATATATAAAATAAAAATGCGACAGTGCTTATATTAGATTTACACAAGACTGTTGATTTATATTATTTTAGTTATAACCAATACAATTCTAACGTTCACTCCTTGTATTCACTTCAATCACCATCAAGAAACTATTAAAACCCGCTCAGACAAGAAAAGTTAGATGAGGATTTGAATTTGTTAACTGCTCAAGTAACGGTCGGTTCTCTTTTTTTAATTAAAAAAACTGAGAAATAAGTAAATTGTTTGTGTTTATGAAATTCAATTATAGAAATAAAACAAATTTGAGACCAAATAATGTTTACCACGTGTCGTCGAGAGAGAAAAACACTTTCAATAATCCAGAATGATGACAGTTAATTTAACTGGAAGAGGGCATTTTGAACATGCACAACGAGAGATACAAAGGAAAGAAAAGCAGTAGCGTAGCAGAGACTTGCGACGCTACTCAACCCCTCTCTGGCTACTCTCTACCTCCTGGTGCTCCCAGGCCGCACTGTTTCTAGTGCATGACACCCGAGAATGTAAAAAAAAAATATTAAATCATCATTGCACTATCATTAATTGACTCATGGTCCACCACTCTACACTTGTCAGAATCACGTCTAATTGTTGAGGACAGTTAAAAGGCCTGCCAACCATCAGATCTTGCTACCTGCCCAAAGAATGAAAGGGACTTGTAACGATGATGTTCGTTGTTTTTTTCCCTCTTGTTTCCGTTCACCAATGCCGTTTCATGAATTTTGCAGCTTTTATTGAGCAGCTCGAGAAGCTTTACTATTATTGCTGTTGTTGTTAGTATTCGAGGGTCAAAAGGGTTGGATTGAGGGCCCTACTTGAAGGGTGGTATATCCATGCAGCATATTTAATGCTCTGGTTATGCATGCAGATGCAATTGTATAGGACCTGTAAATATTTGTCATTGAAGAGGCTTTTCAAATGTACAAATACTCTTTTTTTTTACAGTAATTTATTTGTTTTCAACATCATTCTTTCTAAATTCGCCAATATTGTACCACTGTTCTGCCTTCTGCTTTAGAGAATTTGGTCAACTAGATGGAAGGAGGTGAGCTGCAGATTTGAAAAGGATAAGGTATAGGACGACTATAGTAAAGTCGTGTTTATGTATATATGGTCCTAATATTTTCTTTTCATATTGGCTGGATAAAATGAGACATTATCAGCCTTGGGGGATCCAATGTATGAGGGATTAAAAGGCTTATATCAAAGCCCATATATTTATATTATGTAGCAATTACGACGCGTAAAATGATCAGTAATAATTCTTGTGAGTGTCCATCAATCCAAACACATCCAACAAGGAAGACTAATGCATGTAGGATCCATCACAATCGTCTCATCTTCTCTGAAAAATGAAGATTTAAGGAACTGCAGCACCATCGAAGCTTGGTTAATTTGTTTGTCGTTTTACAGAAGCGCATGCATGGCTTGAACACCACCTTTCATGGAAATCACATTGTTATGATTCAGTTATACATCAGCTTTCACAGCTACGCGGTGCATATGCGCATGTACGACTCATCCTCCACGAGTTTGCTGCCACTGAGCCATTCACAAATAAAGTATAAAGATATATAGACGAGTAAAGAAAAAGATGCCAAATAAATGACTTTTCAGCACTGCTTGAGATTGAATAACTTGTCAAATCCTTTAAGAAATATAAGCGCAGAGTTCCGCTTGAATTTTGAAGTGATATACATCCCTGTTTTTTATATATATACACACACTTGTGGTGTTCTGCTCCTGGGTACCGTGATTTATCTGCAAAAACTGCTCCTGAGATTGCTGTTAACGTCACTTGCAAAAGACTAGAAAGAACTTGTTTTATAAAACATCAGGTAGTGGTCATCTCTGGGATCACTCTTGTAAGATAAATGTATGCAAATTTGTGACATATGCTTCTTTTGGTTGGGTTGCCCAAGGAGAAGGAAAAGATATGGCTTTCATGGGCATTAACCCCAAAAAAAAGAGTAAAAGGGACTTGCCATGGCTGTTGTTGCAATCTGGAACTTTTGGAGATGTGATAAAAGATTCGCATTATTTTCACCCTTCATACTGAGGAGGGATTTAGTAAAGAATCAGGTCGTTTTAACCTTCTGAAAAATCATGTAAAAAAGATGAGTCATGCCTTGCATGATATATGATAACCACAACACCGGCTATTGTTTTCCACGATTTATCTTCAAGATGTTCAAAAATTCAAGATACATAAATAACATGTTATTTAGAGTTTAAGATAACAGTTAATCAATATGTTTAATTATTACTTGAATTTCTTCTTTTTTAGTTTAAGAAATTTTAGATTTATTACAAAAACCTGAATAATTATAAAAACATTCTTAATCAAAAACACTTAAAAATCCTATAATAATAAGGTCAGAATATATAAAAAAGACAATAAATAATTTAAAATAACATTAAATTCAAAAAATAAAAATATTTAATTGATTGTTAACTTCAAACTTCAAATAAAAATTATAATCATATGTTTCTAAATTCAACTTTCCATATGATTTTTTATTTTTTTTGCATTGGGGAATTTTATTTTATTTTTATTTTTATTTTTTTCCACCACTTATTCCATCGGATAAAACAGTAATGTTAAAGAAAACGAGAAGCAAAAAAAAAAAAAAAAGCATTGCAAATTGGATGGATACGAACAGACACCACAAAGTCGTCATGTATACACACAACACGAAAAAAACAGAGGGGAAACAACCAAAATCCCATACTCAACGTCAACTACTCTACCCTTTGTTCTTACAACACCACGCATGATAAGGCGAGATTCTCGCGGGAACCAGGTGGCATCATCTTTTCCTTTTTTATTTCGATTTTTCCATTGGAATCAGTAGGATTTTGTTAACAAAAAGCATATAAAGTAGAGGTAAATTTGTTTTTATCCTACACACGTGTCAGGAAAGAAGTTGACATGTCAAAGGTAGAGTCACGGTCAAAGGCACAAGGTCAGTTCAACGGCACAAGAAACGAGGCAAATCATTTTGCAATCCATTGCTTTATGATTGACGCCTCGCTGACAGATCTGCAGCATAGCTTGCAAGAGTCAGTGATGGCAGCTTTGTGCTTTCACTATCTATTACGGGCAACAAGGGCAGCGTCCGGTGCGTGTGGGGTTGATAGAGACCATTGCTTTTGCCTTCCCTTCCCTCCATTTTAAGGGCACTCCTGTCCTGTCCTTGTCTGCCCGGCTTTCAAGACGGGCTACAATGTAACGTCTGATGTTTAACCATCACAGGACGCCAGATTGTGCACATCTTATATTACTTGTCAGCATTCCTATTTGTACATTACGTAGGGCGCCCGTTTTACTAGCATTTTGTCAATTTGTATGTCTGTGCTTTTTGGTTTTTTAACTGTAAATTAATATAATCTGAAGGTCTAAAAGAAATCTATGATGAAAAATAAATGCTCAGAACATACTTTTACTCTTCAGATTCAAAAATAAAATAAAAAAAGGTGCTTTTAATAGTAGAAATGAAAGAAACAATAACAAAACAACATGTGATCATCATAAATTGCTAATGAAAATCTTGAAAAATAAAAGAAGAAATGCTAGCACCACTTCTTGCTTTGAAACAATCATTCCCTAATTCATATGATCAAATTTATAACCACTTTATCATAAAAAATTAATAAAAAACAAGCTTAAATTCACCAAATTAATTAAGATGTTATATAGAGACTTGAGATATATAAAATGATAATATAGCATGCTTGTCATTAACAAAATATTTTTTCATATTTTTAAATTATTTTAATATAATAATATTAAAAAATATATTTTTAATATATTTTTTTAAAATAACTACCATCACTATTTCAAACAACTCCATATTTCTCTTACCAAAATAAATATATGCCTAGTATTTATCCTTTCTCGCTACACCATCACTTCTTTACAATGGGCCTATTGAGTCCAGTCTGGAATTTTTTTTAGGAATCCTAGAGAGTTAAAAAAAGGGGGGAGTGAATTACAAAAGTGCCAACATTCAAGAAATAAACCGGCATATTTCGCTCCAAAATAATATTAAAATTAAATCGTTCTATTATTTTGTGAAGAACCTACGAATACTATTGTCAATATGGGACAATATCAAAGAAGTCGTTCAGAAATTCCTTCCAAGAATAAGAGGGTTGGGCATGAGAAATTTGTGAGTTCATATATTGAACTTGAAGTTCCTCAAATTCAATGGTGGTGAATGATGCTAGCTCCCAGGAAACTATTTCTTGGAGGAAGCTAGGGTCACTTCTGATGAATTCTGATTCTCACTCGGAGTTTCTTTTTTTATCTTATCTTATTCATTCATATTTACTAGCCTAATTTTTAATGCATGGAGAAACATGCTGGCTATGTCATGAGGACAACCATGCATGAGAAGAGTCGTTATACTAGGTCAGTGAACATCATTAATTTGAAACAGGTTTTCGTGGGACTGCCATCAGGACTGTTTCGGATTGTCCTTCAGAAACAGAATCTCAGTTATGGTAGTTAGTGGTTAAAGAGCAATAATTTTGGTCCAGGAGGACTTATTATGGACGTTAGTGGTTGCGAAATTATAGATGGCAAGCAAGCAGGAGTTCTGGCACGACAAAAATGGGGGGTTCTGTCGTGCTCGTGGACCCAAGATCCTGGCTAAATTAGCCGAAAAACAAGCCCAACCTGCGAATCTGGACGAATGGTAGTTAAACTAGGCTCGGCCCATATTCTTATTTTACTTTCAGAAAATTTTGCTACAAACGAAAACCACAATCGTAATCTTTTTCAAAATATTTCCAGAAATTACTCTTAAGAAGAATCGCAGCCACATGATTTTCACTGACAGGGTTGAACTTGCGGAGAGGGCGTGTGCTAATCGAAGCATGGAAAACAAATTTTGAACCAGTACGCATCCGAGAAAGATGTCCTAGATTTGACTTAAGTGTAAGAGTGGAGACCCATTTGACGAATCTCAAAGCTAGCCTCTCATGAACTCGCCTGTCTGAAGCAAGGCTGGCATTAGACTTGGTATTTTTAGCATGAGATGAAGAAAAACCTGGGGTGTTTTGTTCGTTTTGCCGAACATTCGAGATGGCGAATTACGATGATTTTAACGCTAGCTTGCTCCATTTTCTTAGCATTACATTTTAAGTCAATGATAGATTTCCTAGTTGGTGGGTTTCATCGATAAGGGACCCTTTTATTCTCAATAAAAAAGAACGGCTATCTGCTTCAAAAAAAAAAATAGGCTGGTAAAGACTTGCCACCTTCTGTTTGGCAGTCCGCCCGAGAGCCACGATCCCTCAGTCTAATTTTGCTGCGGTACTCGACGACCAGCACTTCAACTATGACAGAAAGGATACAAGCAGAAACTACATAAACGACATGCCTGAATCCAGGGACAACAGGTGGCAACATGCGATTACTAGTTGCTTGGCACTGGATGCCATAACATTCTTCAAGGACAAAAATTTTGTTCTAAAAAAAAACCTAAAACCCTTGTCATTTTTTTTTATTATTTTTATGAATAGCTCTACCACATGTCGAGAAGATTGAAACCAGAGTAATCCATATTTCAGGCAATATGCTCTGCCAGAGCAAGGGTTTTGCCATGCCTCTTCTTCCTCAGCTCATTTGGAACTGACCCAAAAACCCTGCTTCCCTCTGGCTGACCTTCCTTATGAATAATCACTACTGCATTGTCATCAAACTTGACCTCAATCCCATCAGAACGGCCACGCTGTATTGCAGCATGCACAACAACACTTCGCACCACATTGTCTTTCTTCAGTTTTCTATTTGGAATAGCTTCCTTTACAGATGCAATTATGGCATCCACCAAACTTGCCCCTTCCCCTTCAAAGGTCGTATGCACATCAACTTTTTTGCCCTGGGGTTATCCACAACCTTGAGAACAGTCCTCATCTGTATGAAAGTCCTCTGTTGCTGTAAAAGTACAGCAGCAGGACATTCAGGACATGATCAGCAAGAGGAATAACAGAGAAGACGTAACTAATCCTAGCAATAACTGATAGAGAAACAACCTTTCCCCCACTGTTTTAAGTTCATTCCAAGAAAACAAGGCACAAATGTAAATCTCTCAGATTGAAGGCAAGAAAACATGGCTTTTTTCATGAGAACATGTCTCTTCCCAGCCATTCACATAGAAAATAGCAGAACTCCTTCACAATTTTAGAACCTAGCAAAAGCCGATTTACTTGACAGCCTCTTGCACATCTAAATGCAACTTTTTCAAGTATATAGGAAATATACCTCACAAGTTCTTAAACTTCCACAATACAAGAATGAGCATTTAATTAAATCAAAGTACACAGAGAAATGATTTAACCTGAGATAAGAAATTGCTTCATGTCATTTGATTGGATGTGCTCAGTAAACTAGTTACATTGTTGTCAAGGCCCCTGACAATCGATGGCCCACTATTTTATTTTCCGATGCATCGTACAAAAGATCCAGTAAGTAGATAGGTAAAATTGTCACTAAATCTTGCAAAACAGACTAAATTCTAGGTTTTGATGAAAAGAAATCAAGGGCTTAGCATCACCATGAAGCTAAAAATAATTAAAAAGGTAAAAAGAGAAAAATGCACAAGGATGCTAGATATATCCGTATTTAGCAGATTTCTCATATATTCAATTTCTTTTCATTGCTACTTGGCAAGTAATGACAATCTAAGAAGCAAGCCATTGCTAGCCCATACAAAATGAACCAATAATTTTCCACCCTTATTGTAACTCAAGAGAATAACCATGTGATAGTTACAGTGACATACAACCTTGGGATGTTATAGAACATAGCAGACTTTTATTGGCCAACTCCGGAGAGGAGATTAGGTGGCTTCCACACCAAATTTAAGCTGTGTTGCACAAGACATTGTAGCTTGAAATAAATTTTTTTTATGTGCAGGGGAGATGGTTCTTGAAATTTGCCAAGTGAATGCTCTTTGAGCATCTCACACTATTAGGATCCCCCAAATCGAAGTGCTACATGTTCACGAGGTAATCTAGAACTCAGTCATAATTCCTCTAACAGCAACGTTCTTTGCATTATAGTAAGTTTAGGTCTTCCAAGTGCTTTTTTCTAATTCTTTCAACCACCATGAAGAAGTTGAAAAGAGAATTATGTTAGTAACTGTGGTTTCATGATTCAACAACTACACTGTACATTGGTAACACTATAGCAGCCAAAATTCCTAAGCATCTAGTGTTACTTGATCCTCGCTATTGCGCTTGCACCTTCACTAAGAATGGAATTTTACAAAACTAAATGCTAGGGAACAAAAGACGCTTAAAATTTCTTACAGTAGTAAGAACAAGAATACAAGATTTCATTTGAAAACTTCTCAAGACCAACACATAAACAGAGGTTATTGACTTGGAGAAGTCAACACTCAGAGGTGCAGCTGCATGTCAATGAATTGGCGGTGAAACTCAAGCTGCTGCGAGTAAAATAGGTTGCGATGATAATAAAGAAGTGATGGAGCAATGCTGGCACCAGAAACAGCTGTGACTGAGGCTCTCGTGGTGGGGGTAATTTATAATCACTTTGGTTTACAATCAAAATAACTCAGCCATACCTTATCGCCAACATAAGCATTGCATGTATTTTAGTTTACCTCAGAGAAATGTTAGCTTCAAAGGTTCTTCATTATCAAAATCTAAAACTCCGACGACGCCACATGTCTCCCAAGGATACCTAATTCAACAGGGGAAAACACAGATTTACAGGCAGACAGGTTATAGTCTCATCAACAAGCTTAAGATGCACAAGACCCAGGCTTGATGAAGAGTCTTTGAGCTGCAAACAACTGCTTTCCGTGGGCATAAATTTGAATATAAGATCCCCAGAATCAAATAACCCAATATCCAAATCGGCTAGAGTAGTTAAAAACCTTATAAAGCCAAGGACTCCTGTTATTGTATCGTAATCGTGAACATCCAAGCTCCATAACTAGGAGAGGATTAAAAAGTAAGGAGAAAATCAAGATTCTAAAAAAGTGAACAACGCAAAAACTCGAAAATGAAAAGGAAAGAAAGGAAACCCAACAGCGTCACACTGTAACAGGGAATCACGTACCAACGAGAGGATTTAGAAACGAGACTGGCGGCCATTTCTCTACGCAATACGACAAATCTTGGCCTCGAACGAGAAGAGAGCTGGCGAAACTTGCTAGTGATGATTTCTTGGAATGTACACTGTGCTGTTGAGGTTTTCTCTCTCTTTTATTTTATTTTTCAATATTATGAGCTTGGGCTAGGTCCTTCTCTAGAAAGAGCTTGGGCTGGGTCACAGTCTGAATTATATACTGTATTTACGGCCCCAGGTTGGACAGATTGAATTTACCCATTTGATGTTTATTTAAAAAAAATTATTAGATTATTATTATTCTATAGTTTTAATAAATTAATATCAAGAAATTTTAAAAAATAAAAAACTTGTTTTAACTTGTTTATTATTATGGTGACTAGTGGTTTAGCTTTTGAAGTTATAAAAAATGTATAAAATTATCTAGTTAAATAGATCTGGTTGAAAATATGATTAATTAATATATTTAATAAACGGTGGAAAAAACAACTACACCGGTACTAAAAAGCTCCATATTAGGGATACTGAGTCTTTTTTTTAGCATGGTACCTGTATAAATATTATGCTTAGAAATGTTTGGTTTGTTTTTGTATTATAATCTGTTTTTTAAATTTTTTTTTAAGACATTGACTTTATATATTTTTTTAAGATATTTTAGATGGTTTTGATGTGATAATATAAAAATAAAAATAAAAATAAAATATAAAAAAAATATAGATACATTTTCAATTGAAAAGACATTTAAAAAAAAATTATCATATACTATAATATAAAATATTTGACTAGTACTAGGCTTTATGTGTAATTACTTTTCAAACGAGACTTGTTTTTATTTATTTTCCGATGTAAAGATTTATCTCATGATAATTTAACTAGATATATACCTTTCCAGACCTGTATTTTAAAATTCATAATTAAAAATATTTTTTAAAACCAATTTTTTTATAAATAATAATCATAAAAACTACTATAATATTAAACACGCGAAAATATTTTTATCTAGCATGATATACAAGTTATAATTGATGATAGCATTTTATTGATCATGCATGACACCAGTAAAAACAACACACAGAAAGAAAAACAAATATTTATAAAAATACAGTACAAGTTAACTATATACTAGAAAAAATATCATAAACAAAATTACAAAAAATAATTTATAAAACAAATAAAAAATTTAAATCAGCAAAAAAAAAATAACAAATTCTGGACAATAATTTCTAAAAATTATTTAAAATACTTTCTAACCTTATATAGCTAAAAAATATGACAAAAATAGATTCTTTAAAATCTCCAAACTTTTAATTCAATGTAGTAATTGGATTAAAATGCGCACCTGTTGTTAATATATGAATTTACGATCGTGCATTGACAAAATAACCTTCTGCATCGATATATGATTAACAAGTATATATTTTTTTTAGAATGCATGGCTTTTTTAAACACGGTCTTAAAAAGAAGTCATCATGTAACTTAATACCGATAATGCAATAGAGCTTTGACTTTATATTAAATTACAACCCGTTTTATACTTTAATAAATTATCTAATATGTGCTCAGCTGTGGGTTAGAAAATTTATTTCTCATAAAAAATTATATATAGAGGTTTTTTTAATGCATTTATATAGTTTAAAAAAATCCAAGTTCGGATAATTCTATATATATAATTAAGAGCTATGTGTGCAGATAAAAATAAATAAATATTAATGGTACCTAAAAATACAATTTGAAAAATTAAAAGATATATATGTTAATATATTAAATATTCAAAAAAATATTTATCCAATTATATTTTCTAAATTTATTTATTAAAATAATTTTTTTTATTCAAACAATGATAGAAAGTGACACAAATTAAATTGGTCAAGTGAAATAAAAAAGAAAAAAAATGCTGCATATATTAAAAATATTATCTAAAAAATTTATTTATTTATTTTAAAAAATAAAGCTAATCCATATAAAAGATTAATAAAATATAAATGAACTATAAAAATTATTTAAATTTAAATGCATAGCTAAAAAAATCATCATTTAAATAAGCTATTCAAAAAAAAACAAAAAAAAACAAAAAAGAAGTGATGTTAATTTAAATATAAATTAAAATAATTTTTAAAAAATACCGTGTAAAGTATTAAAAAAAAAGAGTAAAGCAAAGGCCAAAGAATGCAAGGTTGACAATCTAGGCTAGCCTTGTTTATTTTTATCTGGGTTCATGCATGGGCTGCCTTGACATGCTCACATGATTGGGCTTTTAATTATTATTTTTTTGCAACTGGAATGGATAAATATTTTTAAAATAAATAAATAAACAATGCATTATTTTATTTGCTCTAATTTCAGTTGTTACAGGGGTTGGAAAATCGGTACTTAAATCTATACATGGTCTAAAAAACTCTAAAACATCACACTAGAAATCAAAAACAACTTAAATCCAAAAACTAACATGAATCCATATATATTTTTTAATGAAATTTAAAGGAATAAATACATTTAACATGGACTCCTCTCATAAAATAAAACCATTTAATATGAATACAATTCATTTTGGTTGCTTAAATCGATATCAACAATATTTTTACTAATTTATCATTGGAATTCAACCACCTCTCTCTCTTCTTTTAATCAAATTTGAAAAAACATAAAAATAAACTATTGTATTGAATTTAAATTGGAAATATATTGAATGCAGCAAAATTATATAATTTGCGTTATTTTTTAAGTTAAATGATTAAAGTAGATCCTTTACAAAATGTATGGCATGCCACATATATTTAGTGTCTTTTCATTTTGATCCCTTCTCTTTTAATTCTATTTTTTTTATAAAAAATAAAAATTAACTGATCTTCAATTAAAACTAAATTGTAAAAAAAAAGATTTTAAAATCAAATTAAAAAAATATAAAAGCCTACATAATCTATCCACAATTATACATGAAAAGGATGATAGGGAGCCTTGCATAGTTAAAAAAAAACATATTTTTTACAATAATATTTAATTATTATTTTTTCAGAGTCATAATTAGTTTACAGTATCATGTTATGTTGAAAGCTAGATTAAAAAAAATAAAAAATAAATACACGAACATTGCTAATGTATTTTTAAGTATTGAAAAAAATTGATGATTTTTTTTTAAAAAAAAAAAGCGAGACCATGGGGATAGAAGAAATTAAAAGATATAAAAAAAGAATTATTTTTAAAATCTATTATTAATTTATTCATGCTTCGCCATGTATCAAATAAGAAATACTAGTCAGATTGAAAGTGAATCTTGATCGGAAAAAAAAAACATATTTACTTGCAATGTTAATGTTTTGATCAGTTTCGGATAAAATTGAAGACATGTTGTTGGGTCCTTTCCTCGTGGGTTTTTAATTATTAGGTTAGAGTTGATGTTTGTATAACTTGATTTACCAAGCAAGTCACGATGCAATGAACCTAGCAAAAATTTAATGTTGTTTAAAAAAATCAATAACAACATTTCAATGGTATTTTTCAAATATTTAAATAATAATATTTTAAATTAATTTACCAAACAAATAATCTAGTTGAACAACTTTATCTCCTAGAATAATTTTTTTATATAATTACACGAAAACAAAAGTATGCATGCGCAGGAAAACCATAGAATTTACTTGCTTATATTTACATAGAAAAAGAAAAAGAAAAAGCGGAGAGACATGCATAGAAAAAAGAAACCACGTTGTTGTCTGTTAATTTTGGACCTGAATCTTCAGAAACCAGCGTCTTTTGACCGCAGCATTTCTTCTTGTAACAAACTACGTTGTTGTTTGGGCGGTTTATTTTCGGGATAGAAATTTTTTTTGGAAAATAAATTTTAATATAATGAATTATTTTTTATATTTTATAATATAATAAAAAATAAATTAAAAAATATTTTTTAGTATTTTTTATGTTATAAAAAATAAGTTAAAAAAATAATTTATTAATATTTTATTTTTTTCAAGTTTATTAAAATAATAAGAAACAAATTTTACAAATTAAAATGTTGAATGAGAATGAAATTGAAAAAAATTCAAAAATTATATCAAATAAAATAAATAATAATTAAAATAATAGAGATCAAATCAAACAAATTTGATAGATCAAAAATTAAAATAATAATAATTATTATTTAAGAAATTATTTCAAATAAAATAAATAAAAATAAAGATCAAAATTGATAAATAAAAATTTTCAATTAAAAAATGATAAAAATATAATTAATAATTATAAAAATATAAACTAAAGTTAATATAAAAATCAAATTATAAAAAATTAAATTGAATATATAACAATCAAATAAAACACTTTTCTAAAACTCAAATAAATATGAGAAAATTTAAAAATCATTTTTTACCTAATTGACAAGTCGTTAGTTTTGAACCAGATCTCTGGAAACATTTATCTTAATACAAATACACATTATTCTATCATATATATAGAAACCAAACTCCTTAGCCACTCGAGCGCAACAATTTATTCGAAACAAAACGCATTAACAATATATTATACAATTTAACACAAGTTGTCCTAGATATTTTAGATATACCACGTCGTGATCCATTGGTACGATAAAGCAGTGGTTATTTTTTGCATGGTGTAATAAACCTAAAAGAATCTCAACACTCTAACAAGGTCCATGTAAAATTACCTTCTAGATATCCTACTAGTTACATACCCACCCGATACTGTAAATCAATTTATTTTCATAAAAATATCAAAAAAATTAAAATTTAAAAATATTAAATCCTTTTATAAAATTATATTCAAGAATCTTGGATTTAATTGCAACATCTAATTTAAAAGTAATATTTATAATATTAATAATAACATTAAACATATATGACTCAAGTTTAAGTGGTTTTAGTTGCAATACCAAACATAATAGCATTGAATGTAGGTCGACTGCAAGATCGTGTCATAAAAATGTGATAATTAAACAAATTAATTAAAAAAACCAATAGAAAGAAAAAAATCAACGAGAAAGAAAAAATTTGAATCAACTGGGTTAATTCGTTAAATCAAGTTAACCTATCAAACATGAGATTCGTGACGTAAAGATGTGATAACTAAATAAAAAAATTAATATTAATGAACTAATTTAAAAAAAAGATTAATTAAAAAGAAAAGGGCAGATAGAAAAATATCCACGGGAAGGAAAAAACTAAACCATCAAACTTGAGATCCGTGTCATGAAAATCTGATAATTAAACATAAAAACTTTAACATTAAAAAACTATATATAAAAATAAACTAAATGCATAAGCTTTTTTATTGTGGATTGTACCATGCTATTCACGGTAAAAAACTTTTTAAAAAAAAAAACAAAGGTATACATCACATGTTATTTTTTTTTATTACATGGAGAATATAAAAAAATATTGAGATCTAAGAATGTTAGGTCTTTCTGCAAAAATATACTCAAAAGTCTTGGGTTTAACTACAATGCCTGATCCAAAAAGACTATTTATAATATTAATAATAACATTAAACTTACATGATTTAAGTTTAAGTGAACCTAACTTCAACATCAGACTTTGAAGTATTGTACGTGGATTTGACTATAGGTTCGTGTCATAAAAGTATGATAATTAAATAAATTAACTAAAAAGATAAAGAAAAAACCGATAAAAAGAGAAAACTGATGAAGAAAAAAATAATATGAATTAACTAAATTAACTCCTCAAACTTGGGATTCGCATCATGAAAAATTGATA
The DNA here is from genome assembly GCA_015708895.1 of Populus ilicifolia. Taxonomy (NCBI): domain Eukaryota; kingdom Viridiplantae; phylum Streptophyta; class Magnoliopsida; order Malpighiales; family Salicaceae; genus Populus; species Populus ilicifolia. The sequence continues at coordinate 229,866 of SRLM01001230.1, read as the reverse complement.
ACTAGATAAATTAAAATAATTAACAAGTTTATCAAAAATCAACTGAATTAACTCGTCAAGCCAACTTAACTCATCAAGCCAAGTTAACTTGTCAAGCCAAGCTAACTCACCAAGATTGGGATACGTGTCATGAAAATCTGACAATTAAATATAAAAAAATTTAACATTAACAAACTAAACTAATTAAAAAAATTAATTAANTAACTCATCAAGCCAAGTTAACTTGTCAAGCCAAGCTAACTCACCAAGATTGGGATACGTGTCATGAAAATCTGACAATTAAATATAAAAAAATTTAACATCAACAAACTAAATTAATTAAAAAAATTAATTAAAAATAAAAAATTCAGATTAACTCATTATACCAGGCTAATCCATTAAAACTGAGGTTAAAAAAATTCATTAAAAGAAAACTTATAAAACAATTAAAAAACAAACAATTTAATATTTCATTGAATTTTTAGTATATATTATAACTATTATACAATATAATATATTAAAGATGGGAATGTGATTATAATATAATATAATAATTATAATAATGCAATATATTAAAAATAAAAAAGTGAAAGGCGTGGGAAAGCAACAGTAGCTTTCCCGCGCCTTTTAGTATATTGTTAATTTTTTATGAAATTTAACCGTGTTCAAAACTTAAATCACATGGCTATATGCACACCAAAAAAAGAAAGAAAGAAAATGTTTTCGGTTGTTCAAAAGGCGTCCATCGAAGGGACTGGGTTCATGTTTAAATAAATATATTTCAAAAATAATAATCTCCATTTTTGTTCTGTAAAGAGAAGACTAGCAGCTTATTTTGAAACTGGGTGTCAGGAGGAACCCCACCGACCGTTGTGCCAAGACCGTATCGGCACGTACCCCTCATTAGTTTATTTATTTATTATTTTATCATTCCGTTGGCATCAAGAAAAGAAAGATTGACATGAAACATCTGGCAAAATTATCTTGGAAGCCATGGGACCCACCTATTATTCATTAAAATCCCAACACCACCCTCCTCTTAATCTCACATTCCCGAGACTACCCTCGTTACTAATTACACGCCCTTTTCAACCCCGACATAACTGCTCATCACATCTCACCCTTTCCTTAGTTTAAAATAAGCCGACACACAACAACTTTCAAACACCACGTAGCCCTAACATTATATCTCCAAGGAACGCTGGGGGGCATTTTGAGTGGTCTTTCTTGCTTTCCGCGCAAGGAAATTAAAGACACGCGCAGCAGGGCGGTGAGTTGATTCAACTCATTAGAGCGAGGGAGGACCACAGAAAACCAAAAAGTACCGCCGACTTACAAATATTACCCCGTCAACGCCAAGGTTTCTCTTAGGCTCTTCAACGGTGTCGTATAATTGCACTGTTCTTCTTCTTGTGAGTTAGGGTTTTCTCTCTGTCTGATAAGCGCACCGATCTTTCTCTTTATGTCCTTACAGAAATTTAGAAAATCAAACCTCGCTAGATCAAAGTAATTAGTCTCTATGTATCGTTTACAGGTAATATTGTTTCTATTTTCTCTCTCCCGTCCTTTTCCCTTGTTATGATTCTTTGATCTTGAGAGACAATCGAGTAGATCGGGTTTGATTTTCACTTTTATCTGTTTTTTCTAGTTTGTTTTGTTGATTGATGTGAGTTTTATGCGTTGATTTTGAGGATTTTTTTTGTTACCTGTGGAATTTATTTTTCACCTTGGATTAGGGTTTTGATTGTTTCGAGGTTGAAAGTTTTATTTTGTGAAAAATTGTGTGATCGAGGTAGATCAAGGTCAAGAGTCTTAAAAAAGGTTAATATTACTTTTTTTAAAAAATTGAGATGATTTTGGGGTTATGATCTGTTTGTTTCTTTGGAGTTGAATCGTTAATCCTTTAGATATTTTTTTTCCTTGCTTTGATTTAGTTTTTAATTCATAAAACTCTAAAAATTAAGAGAAATTTTGACTAAAATACTGAAAAACTTAGGGGCTGTGGCTGAATTATATGGAAGATTTGGGTTCTGGTTTTTGGGGTTACAAGAAGATGAATTGAATTTGTTTTCGTTAGAATTAATTGTGCTTTGCTTTGATTATGTATTCCAAATAACTGAAAAGTTGAATTTTTTGGTTGAGCAAGCAAATATACTGAATTAAATACGTGATTATCTACTTAAATTAAGACTCCATATGGAAGAATACGAGTGTGTTCATGTAAGTGCGTATGCCCCCCTGTTGAAAAGCAAATTAGTTATTGGAATTTGAAGCAAGGGTTTGTGTTTTTCCAATAATTAATTGTGCTTTGCTTTGATTATGTATTTCAAATAACTGAAAAGTTGAATTTTTTGGTTGGGCAAGCAAATATGCTGAATTAAATTCACGATTATCTACTTAAATTGAGACTCCAAATATAAGAATACGAGTGTGCGCGCATGCAATTGCGTATGCCCCCCTGTTGAAATGAAAATCAGTTATTGGAATTTGAAGTAAGGGTTTTGTGCGCTGTTATTTCGATTGTATAGGAGCGGAGCTACTCAAGGCAGTAAAATAAATAACGAAGTGGCTACATCTGTAATTTTGATTCGATTATATTGAAGGGGAACATGTACAGAATGAACAGTAACAGCAGTATTATTATTAGGTATGCCTTTCTTTTTGCTTATTATGTCCATCTAATTGTTCTCTTGATTCTTTGTCAACACTTTGTTATTGAAATCTGAAATCTCTTTTTCATGCAAGCATTTTTTTTGGAATTATATTTCTTCTTGATGTGAGTAGTGGCAAGATTTGCATGGAAAAGTTTTCTGCTACAGGTCTCACAATGTTCACCATGCATGTTTGTCAATAATCTATTATGCAAGCATTTCTGCTGGCATTTTATGCTGTTTTCAGGGAACTTAGTGTTTTATACTTCTATGGCATGTTCTTCATTCAGTATATATCTTTATTAGAAACCCTTTGTGCCAGGCTTCTCTTATATAATTGAGAAACCATAATGAAGCCTGAAAAATCTGGAAGTTCATTTATTGACCATGTGAATGGAGATATTCTGACAACGTTCAAAATAGCAGCCTCAAAAATACCAAGTTAAAAGAAAGTGTCATGGTCAACGGAAAGCTTTCCATGCAATTTTCTTACAGAAAGTTTTTAGCATGCTGTTCCTTGAACCAATGCATATTAGAGAACAAATCTACTGTAACATTTTCAGTCCTCTGCTCTACCAGCTGTGTGCAATCCCAAGCATTTGCGACACATCTGGCTCTTCATTTCTTTAAAACTCATTGGTTCATTTGCCTAAACCCTTTTGTTGGTGGATAGTCTTGACTCATATGTGATTTAATTTGTGATAAAGAAATAGGTAAAACTTGTATGCTCAAAGCTATCAACATGTGTGGTTTGAGCTGTGATAAAAATAATAAAAAGGTGATTTTTTTTTCACTCTTAGCTTTGCTTGCTTTTGTCTAATATTTTGGAGTACAAAAACCAAATATTTCTAGTCTTAAAAGTATCTGTTTGGTTGTTCAATTAGGCTTTCCAGTTCAGTGACTAGAACTTCTTCACTGCCTCTGAGTATACATCCACTTCTAGGAAACACTATCTTCGGTTATATTTGTGGTAAGAGCTATGACCTCTTGTGTTGTTGGCCAGAAGAATAAAGCTGCCTGAAGGCACTAATTCTTTATTGAATTAGTTGATCCTAATTATTCTTTTCTATCCTCCTGTAGTCAACTTGTTTTGTAACTTTGAAGCGTGATTGTGATTGTTTAATGAATCGATAATTCATTTGTTATAGGTGTGGATGCAAGTTACTAGCAGATATCTATATATATTAGGGAACAGTTACTGCAACTTCCATGCGTTTAGTCTTTGAGTGAAAGTTGTTTTAGGGTAGAAGACTGCATGCGGAGTCTCTCATTTGCTATAGGCATCAAAGCAGGTTACTATTACTTCGACATGTATTAGGAGTGGCTTGTACAACTTCCCTATGGTTATTCTTTAAATGAAAATTGGTTCTGGTTAGGAGACTACATGGGAAGTATTTATTTTGTAGAATATATGTGGCTTGAATGAAGATCGTTGTCATATTTATAAATTGATTATTGCTCCATAAAGCAGATTGTACCTTTTTAAGGTAGATAGCATAACATGCTCTCCTCTCCATTTCATCAATCACAATGGTTGTCCATTTAGTTAGACTATGATGTTGAACTGTTTTAAGTGCTCTGGCTTCTGTTCTTCTGCTTCGAGATCCAAAACTATGTGCTTTTCCAGGTAAAGAGTACCAAAGTGATTTGCTACTTTGTTAACAGTGTGGCATTTACTGGTATATGTATCACACTGGAGTAATTGCATCCTTGTGCGTGAATTGGTTTGTAGATCTGTATCTTTTGTGTATAATGTGGTGCTATGTGGATTTTACATGTGATCAAATATCTTGACAAATGTTTGTTATCCAGGATTTGCCAGTCATCTTCAATGGCATCGTGTCTTTGAAACTGTTTGGAGGCTAGTTTTGTTGCTTCTTTTTAGCTCTGAACTTTTGGATTTAAAGTTCTTGATAAGAATTAATATAGTAGGTAGAAATGGAAGCCAGGAACGCAAAGGTGTTGGATAGTAGTCCTAGAGTTATGCTTGGGCTGAAGAGAAAACGAGCATCCCGCTCTGCAGCATATTTTTCTGGTGCTTCTCATACGGTGTTGCCTGAGTGGCTTACTCCGAATTCGATCCATATGCCAGGGAAACGCAAGAAACTGGATGGAAGCCAGAGCAAGCCTTGGAGCTGTGGGCATTCTTCTAGACGGTCTTTACTTTGGTGCTACTCAAACTTCATGAGGACTGGGGTGCCACAGCGTCTGATGTGTTATCAGAATGAGGAATGGACTGATTTCCCTAAGGATCTTCTTACTTTGGTTAGGAAAGATCTTCAGGGGAAGAAGGCAGTTGTTGAGGTTGAGTTGGAGGGCCGCCGCTATGTTATCGACTTCTTGCACATGTTGCGAATGGACATGAAGACAGGTATTCAGCAACCAATTGCCTGGATTGATGAAGCAGGTGGCTGCTTCTTTCCAGAAATCTATGCTGGTGAAGATGAATCTCATCTGTGCTGCCAGCATGATTGTGTGAAAGATCAAGGGTCCATTTTTAGGGAGCCTCTTGGGTCCCATGAGATCAAGCTGCAGCTTGAAATTGATATAAACGGAGGGGATCAGTCAAAGTTGGAGTGTAGTGGAGAGTCAAATGGTCTTGTCAAGCATATCCAAATTGCTCAAAAGCCTACGAGCGACCACCATCTTGTAGAAGTGGGGGATAGTTACAAGAGGAAGACTGGTGAAAAAATTGTTGAATCTAATGAGGAAAATCAACGGATTAAAGCAAATTTAGTCTCTGGGACTGAATCTTTTACGCCAATGTTGGATTCTGATACTGTGAAGAAGATCTTTGTTACAAGTATGAACCCTTTTGGTGGTGCAGACATAGTAGATATTTCTCGCTGCTCTAGTACTTCAATGCCAGTTCGATTTGAGCTTTTCCAGAAGCAGACTGAACTAACAGTGAAATATCGTGGAGATGCAAATGTTCGATATGCTTGGCTTGCTTCTTCCAAAGGAGCGCTCTCCACTATTATGTCCTATGGGCTTGGACATTGTGGGCCATGCACAACAAAGTCCGAACATGGCATTGGCGTTCATCTCTCTGCAGCAAACTTTTGTCACACCAGGTTGGATGTTTTTCCTGTTTTATCATTTCATCTAGTGTGGGAAAAGCCAGCTGTATTCTAACTATAACACCAGTAGATCATCATATTAAACAGGGAATTAAGTTTTTTAAGGTAAAATGTTCACTTTCTTCTAGACAGTAGCTCTAGATTGGCTAGAAAATTGTCCTCCTCTTTTAAAAGAAGAGCTCCTTTTGCTTGTCAGTCTGATTTTGGAAAGTTAATTTGGAGATTGCTAAACTTTCCATGCTATTCATGTACCAATGCTATAAAATTATGTGTTGCTACGAATTCTTTTATTGTTCAATACAGTTATCTTATTAGATGTAGCCAAATTACTTATAATAGGGTTGTTATCAGGGGCTCCTTATTAATCCTCTCTTTTGAAGACTGTATCATGAACACTGATAAAGCTTCATTTTTTAGTCTTCTCATTTGCTAAGTATGAAGATGCACATGATTTTTTTGTTTATAACTTAATGCGTTTCACATATCTTCCATCTATTATATTAGTGCAGAGTTTCCTGGTTTGTGTTTTTCTTGTTAAAAATTTCTGAAAAAGAAGAGTTTGAGTTATTTATTCCTTAAACAGTTTAATCCAGATCAATGCTATGTGTTACCTGGAAATGCTTCTTCAAACCTTTTGTAGTAAGAATTACTTAAAAGATATTTCCATGTTTTCCTGCCTTTACAATGTGCCACGTGCCTTGAGAAGTGCATGTGATGCTTTTTTGTGATAGTTTTCTTATATGATTGGTTTTAGCTTTGTTTTTTACTATTGAGGTTCCTTTTCTTTTTAATACTGTGCGCTCTTGAGGTGGATTCAACTTTTGGTTTGTTTACAGTGCAAATTATTGTGATGTTGATGAAAATGGAGTGCGGCACTTGGTATTTTGTCGTGTAATAATGGGAAATATGGAGCTTCTTCAGCACGGGAGCCGACAGTTCCATCCCAGCAGTGAGGATTTTGATAGTGGAGTGGATGATCTTGAAAATCCAAGAGAGTATATAGTCTGGAATATGAATATGAACACCCACATTTATCCAGAGTTCGTTGTTAGTTTCAAGTTCACTCCCAACTCAGAAGGTGATATGCTACTACTTCTAGAGGTGTCAGTTTTGGCACAAACAATTTCAACACACACACACATGCACGCATGTATGGCATATAAATATATAGATGTCTTCTAGGATTTGAATGAAATCCTTGCTCTTGTTGGATGTGTGTTCCTCAATCATTAGTGATTTGTTGGATGGAGCATGGCCAATGTATTCTGGTGGTTGGAAACAAGTGCCATTTCAACAGTCCATCCTCCTTTGATGCTGAAATTTAAAAGGATGCTAGCTTTAAGATGAGGTTTCATCCGTGATGGGGAAATATCCTTTTGGTTGGGTTCTATTACATTCATGAGATCAATCAACTTGTGAAGAATTGATTCAATGACTTTGTCAGCAGCGTTATCTGCAGATGCTGTATGAATGCCTCTGATTTTCTTTTTGGAACTCTTTTAGCACTTTGCTATAGTACCTTGTGTTTTTTCTGCAGGGTTTCTGGTTGGGAGTGAGAGTAAGCATTCTGTTTCTGGCGTGACCACTTCTTCTCATGGAGGTCTGGGATGTTTACCTGTAGAGTCCCCTGCAGTTGATCTGAATGTACCTGTAGAGTCTTCTGCAGTTGATCTTAATGAGTCCCCTGCTGCTGATATGGTATGGGTACCAATATTGTTCTGGCACTATCCTTTTTTATGTATATTTGTTGGGTTTCTTTATCCATTGTTCACTATGCAATACATAGCAGGTGAAAATTTGATGTTTGTTCTGCTTGTTCTATTTGGAGAGATGCATGTTTCTTCATTTACCTGCAAAAGTATGGTCAATTTTAGACAAAAGACAACTGACCTTATGCAACAGAAATGATAAATTATGAAATGAAAGCTCAATGGTTTAGAGTTAATACTCCTAAACTTGGGTCTAAGATAGAGCTGCCTGTGCAATGAGAAGATCTGGAAATAACAGCGACTGTTGCGGAGTAGTACATACCTTGAAAAAGGAGTGTGACTGAGAAGGCTTTTACTATTGGTAATTATAAGGGGTAGATGGTATTTGAAGAACCAAAAGCATATCGACTATACTTTTGGTTTTGAACTGTGCAAGCTAGAATGATAGATGAACTGTTTAAATATTATAAGACTATCAAACAGTTCCTTACATTGACACAAACAAGCTAGAGTATATGGATATGGTTGCCTGGACATCGTATGTCTTATTTGACAAGATTACTAATTCAGTATTGTTGACTAGTTTCACATGGAGCTTTTGGCTCCTGATGTATGTTTATAATTGTGCCTGAGCTACTTAACGGTCAACATTTGTCATCTTCAAGGGAAGCGAAATTCAACACGTTTCGGGTTCTGGGAGATCTCTTGGAAAATCACCAAGTCTGAGTTCAAGCAATACAAGAACCCCTAAATCTCCATGGATGCCTTTCCCTATGTTGTTTGCTGCGATTTCAAGTAAAGTTCCAAGCAAAGACATGGAACTCATAACTAACCATTATGAACTGTTCAGGGTATGTAAAATGGCATGCTCTGCTGTTATCTTCCGTTCTAATTGAAATGTTTATCATGATTAGGTGATCACCTTTTGGTTTTCCTTTTCAGGAGAAGAAGATAAGCAGGGAGAATTTTGTCAAGAAGTTGAGGTTGATTGTAGGAGATGCTTTACTGAAGTCGACAATTACAAGTCTTCAAGGCAAGGTATGTTATAATTTTCGTTCCTGTTTTGCCTTAGATTGAGACATCCAGTGCTAGTCTTCTGGTGGTATCTTTATCAGGTGCACCTTAACTTGCTTAGCTGAAAATTCCTTAGTTTGTTCAGGGGCAGATTTGAAAAGAGCCCCAGCTAAACTAATGGCTACTCAAAATCTAGAACTTCTATTGATGCAGTTTATTCATTGATAGGTTCATTTCAATTTGATTTCAGTTAGAAGTGTAATTTTTGAAACTGATGAACATATGACAGGCCAATTCTGCTTCTGCTTATTTATCTAGTTTGCCCCACTGCTACTGTCCTGTTTGTTATAGGAATGTCTTCTGCAACTGTCAGAATTTTAAGTTTAATGGTCTGAATGTGGTTTTGTTATCGTGGAAACATATTCCATAATTCATGAACATAATCTTTTTAAAGCTATCCTTTCCTTGTATGTCTTTATGAAATGGACTGCTATGAGGAGCATAGCAATGCGGATTTACTTCATCTTCAATAATTCGGTTCTGTATGTGCTTTGTTTTGGGTTGGGGAACAGAATTGCTTTCATCTTCAATCAGTAACTTAAGCTGCCTTGGGTTGCATACCAAGTACATAAATACTGACCTGTGGCTACAGTAAATGTATAAGTTAAGGTCTAAAAATTAAAAAAACTACAGAAAGAATGGTGCTGATAAGCCATCCCTGTCATATAGTATTTATATTGGCAATTCATACACAGAATATAGATAGTATGGGAATATCTATTAGCAGGATTAATATTTCTCCATAAATCCGTGTTCTGTCACAGAATTAGGAGACTGTCCATTGTGTGAGGGAATCTTGATTTTAATCACCTGACACAGCTTTTCTGGCTTTATGCAGTTGCCATCTAACTGTGAAGTCCCCGTGGCTAAACCAGCTGCAGAAGGCTAAGTGGTGTTTTGAGCACGGTCAAAGCACCCTTAATGCTGCTGTTTGTCGGAAATTAAGGTGAAGTTTGTTTGATGCTTGCTTGCTAGAATACGTCGACATGAAGTTGTGAATATCCTGTTAAAGGACTTTTAGGTCTTAGTCTATCTAGAAACTGCTAGGTTATTTCGTTAGTCACCCTTTGTTAGTGATGGATTACTTGACTTGCTTATGACTCTCTCTACTTATTTGTCTTGTATTGCTGATCATGTCCCAGCTTGGTTAATAAACATTTGGATTGTTTTGGTGTGGTGGGGTTTTTCCTTAATTGGTGGCCTGAAGCTACGTTTCAAAAGAAACCGCACGTATGTATCTTGAAGAGACATTCGAACAAATCTTGAACAGCTTGAACGCCGTTCATTGCTTGTTTGTTTGAATAACGAGTTGTGTCCATTTACAAGGGTCCCACGGGAAGAAGAGGGATTCCTAAGGTTGGGGAGTGGTGATCAGTAGTGGGCATCGAACTGGGTGGTTGGTGAGGGGTCTGGGTAGCAGGATCATAGCACAAGAAATGATCCTAAAAAATAGAGTGAAAAATAGCATGGTACAAGAAAAAGCAAGCCTACACCCGCTGCTTAGGAGGTAGCTCGGAACCGAGTTCCGAGCAATGATTTACTAAATTTTTTATATTTAAATTATTTGTTTTCTATGCCGATAGATTATGTTCATAGATTAATTTTGAGGTGTTGGTTAATTTTGAGCTATTGATGTTAAAAATAATTTTTTAAATAAAAAATATTTTAAAAAATATTTTTAAGTAAAAAATATTTTAAAAAGTAATTAATATAATGTATCTCCTATCCTTTCAATAATTTAAAAAATAATTAAGACATTGTTTTGGTTTATAATGCCTTTTTTTCAAATATATAAAAATTTGCTATCTACGTCATCAACCAGCATGAATGCCAATGGCAAGGAATTTCCGTTGATTTTTAATGAAGATAAAAAAAAGCTCCAGAGTAGAAAAAATAGTTCCATCTTTCTTAGCCAAGGTTATGAAATTATTGATGATTTTGAAACTGGTGTCTCTAATTAATTAAAATGTTTCCAACCTCTATTCTTTCTTTATTTGTTTTCTCGGATTAAAAACCATTTTCGATGATAATATTATTATTTATTTAGGCTTTGATTTTTAAATTATTTATTTTATTAAAAAATCAATATGATTTGCCAAGATTAAAAATAAAACATTTCAAGCTTTAATTACGTACTTTTCAATCACTGTAAAATCCCATGAAATTCAAGTGTTATAGGGAATGTTTAAAAATTTAGAAGCTAGAGAACAAACTCCACAAAATAAATTTGGGTGCTATACTAACCTTTTCAACATTTGTTTAGAAAATGTTACGGTAAACCATAAATAGTTATAAGGACACGCATTAAGCAAAATGCATCGGAAAAACATTATAAAGTTTCGTACAGGAATTAATCCTAGAGAATTAAAATATTAAAAAAATATAAATATATTAGAAACACACACAAAAAAAAAGAAAAGAAGAAGCTTAGCTGCGTTAGGCCTGGGTGGTGGGAATGTGGGATGCTTGGCCCATACTTGTGGCCCAGGTGGGGGTGAGAAGAAATACGGGACACCGTGTCATCCACCAGTGAATGACACATTGCTTGTTGTGATAACTCTGATGTCCTTTTGATCATTGAAAGATCAAGGGTTGTTGGTTTTGGTCCCCATAATCCATTTTGTTTCATTTTTCACGCCAAATATCCATAAATCATCTAGAAACTTCTACATGCTCATCTCCAACCTTAAAATACATTTCAATCAACCAAAATCACTAAACAAATAAATCAAAATTTATTTTATCGAGCACGATCTACTCTTTCCTACCATGTCAGATCCTAAAAACACCATCGATAAAACTCTCATTGTTAGGGCAAATCCATCGGCACTAATTTCGGCGAGCTTTTCTGGATGGAATGTAACTGGTCGTTGTTTTCCCTCTCCTTCATGTCTTCTGCCGCTTGTTTCTTCTATCTCGGTGTTCATGAACTGTATTGTAAGACAAAAAAAGTTTAGGTATGAGGCCGCACAAGCCTCAAAACCCAAGAATCAAAGCAAAATAATGAGCTTCGACTCTTTTTGGTTTTTTATTTTAAGATTTTATTGGTTTGATATCTAGATTCGGGTTTTCCAGTTAATTTTATGTGAGGTTTAATTTAATTATTATTATTATTATTAATGCGGTTACTCGATTAAAGGGGTAGAATTTCTCATTAGTATTCTTCATTTACAAATGGTGAAGGTAGGACCGCAATTCTAAAGAGAGTGAGCAGAGTCACAAAGAGCATGGCGTCAAGTTAAGCTTTTGATAGGAATCTTCCTTCTTTGCTCTACTCTGAGCACTTTCACTGTGAAAAAGCAGCGACTCAAAGCGCATGCCCAGAAATGAAAGTGCCTATACAATCAAGGCTGATAAAACAACAGTGTATACCAATCATTAAAGCAACTCCTGTGATATGCCTTATCAGGAAGGGGACACGTATCCTTGTCCCTGTTCTTCAAGGGTGGACTTTGTTGGTTAGCTTCCTCCACAATCTTATGGAACTCAACTGGCCCACCTGGTGGCATTCTTATCAATCTCAGAGGATGCTTCCCTCGAATTCTTCTTTTGCTACTGATTTCCACGACAACACGATCAGGCACCACGAATGAAATCCCAAACCTTCTTGGCTGAGCTCGAATTGCCCACAAGTTAACTTGCCTCCTTGTTTTTTGTTTTGCTACACCCACAGGTTGCATGATACATATACCAGTGATATCCAATAAATCAAAAAAGGTACTTAAGATCATAGGCTAGATTTGATGCCCTTGATTTGGTGTTGGAAGATGGTTAAAGAAATTTGCAGAGTTGGGTTTTGGTTTTGGATGAACTTTCTTAGCTTTTGGGTGGACTTTTATAAGCATACCGCGTGTTAAATCTGTTCTACAAAACATTAAAAAACCAGGGATGCAAGTGCATTTCTGATAGCTTGTTCACTGGTTTTGCTAATGGTTTTATAGCAAAAACAGGCACACTGATCACTATGGCTGGCGCTTGCCCTGCAAGTTTCGACAACTGCCCATGCTGCAAAAAGGCCAACGGTTGAAGTGGTCGGGGATGAGGAATATATGGGCCCCTCAATAGATAGTTTCAATGGGCTGACAATGTACAGACTGTCACACGTTGGGCCTAAATGGGCTGAATTGCTTTGCGATGGTTTCCTAGGGTGGAGGTCACTTCTTATATGACTCTGCAAGCAAAAGGTGGGGAGCAGGGAACAGAGAGAGAGAGAGGTAGGTGATTGAGAATTGGGAAGAGAGAGGGGGGAAAGTAAATGGGGAAGGAAGGGGAATTGTGGGATGATTCAGCTCTCATCAACGCCTTCGACGATGCCATGTCTAAGTACAAGGTCCTCTCTCCATCTCTCGATACTTTTCACCATTTTTTTTTTTAACTTTTATTCCTTGTTATTAATTTTTACTTTTCTAATTTTGCAGAAAATGCATGGAAAGAAAAGAATCCAGGACAAATCAACTGATGGAGGGAAATTTGGTGGCGGCACCGAGGACGAAAATGCCTCTGCTGTTACTAGGGTCGATGAAAGTCTGGATGGGACTGTTAAGTAAGTACTTTGTACCTATAATATAAGATAGCTTAAATCCCTTTTGGTCCTGGAGAGCTTTATTTTTTTCTCCTTGTATTTTTTTTGAGATTTTGAAGAATAAGATATGAGAATAACACTTAGATAGTTGATATTTGAGAAAATGGGCTTGAATTTACTTGCAACATTTTCTTATTCGGTATTGATATGAAACTTCATTTGGATTTTATATAAAATATAATATGAGTTCTTGATAGAGAGTGCTTATTCACCTGCATGATTCTTTTATTTTTATGGAATCTGCTTTTCTGGGATCCGTTTTCATTTCTTGTGATTTTTAAAATGTAGGGAGGCAGATGAGAACAGCAATCTTACATCGAATACTGTCACAGAATTGGAAGAGACTGAAAACCTTGCTCCGGCCAAATTAAATAATTGTGTAGATTCACTTGGACCTGAGTCATATGTAGATCCATCAAATGGTGGTGTTCACGCGCAAACTCTTAGTGGTTTGTATTCACATGGTGCAGAAGATTATAACCAGTTACTCGGCCAGTACTATGAGCTTGAGGAGAAGAGGCAAAGGATTCTACAGCAACTTAATCTGCATGGTGGTTATAACTACCAATATCCTGCTGAAGGTTCAGGTTCTGGTGGTTATTGGGGAACCTGCTCTGCTTGTCAAGATCAGTCGGTTGCTGCAACCCAAGCTTCACTCTCCCCTCTCATCTGTTCTTGTTGCCCTTATGCTTGCCATTGTTCAGTGGCTCCATGCTCTTCATTCTCATCTTGTACTCTTGGTGGGACATCTCTTGGTAAAGCATGTACTGATTCTTCTGCCATGATGAACCCTGGAAAGTCTTTCCCTCCCATAGATGATGACATTGTGAAAACAGCAATGGATGCTGCAGAAAGAGCAATGTCATCCATGACAATGAATACTCCTGCTGTCAACTCCGATATAGAAGGTAAACGTGGTTTTTTGAAAATAATAAAAATGTCAATCAAGAAAAGAAATGTTTTAGAATTTAATCAGAACTTTGTGGATAACATGACAGTATTAAGCAGTCGGCTTTGAAATGGAATGTCATTTAGGTTTTATTTCAAGTAACTGGAATAGGGGGCATGACTGAAACAAATCCTCAGATAGTGAAATGTGTTTTATTTAAATTTTGAAGCATATTTTTAAACCTAAAGTACCCCAACCTCTCTTTCTAGACACGTACATGCATATATTCGAATTTCTATACATGATGAACTTGCAGTTTAGTTTCTTTCGTTAGGTTGTTCATGAATTTAGTTTCTTCACTTAACTAGGTGTTTTGTTATGTAATAAACTGTTAGTCTAGAAAAACCATGCTTGCTTCCCAGTTTTCAAGTAATTTAAGTTGTAAGATGGAGTTGTCTGGTTACTTGTATAGTATAAATTGACTTAATTATGAAGGTCTCCAATCCTCATCTTGCTACATGAAAATATAGAAAGCAAGAAACTGAGAGAAGCAATCACTTACCGTAGATGACTTATTTTAAATTTGTGCATCACTTTGTAAAGGAGAATGCTTCACTGTGACTGTTGTTCTTTTTTATGGTACTTATATAGTCTTTAATTTGAGAGTTTTGGTTCTCATAAAGGAACCATTTACTTTTACTGAAAGACTTTGGCTGGTTGATCTAGAGATTCATAGGACCTTCTCTGGACACCTAGTATTAGCCTTCCGATTTCCATTCAACTCTGAAAAAGATTTAAATAATAGTTTCGCTCTTAGAAGAGAAGTTTCTTTTTTCAAAAACTAAAATAAGTGGACATCCCTTTTCTTTCACTGTGTTTTCAAAATTTCTACTTATTTTTTCAATAGATTTCGGCCCATGCAATTCAGAGGAACTGAAACTGCAAATAAAATCGCAAATCTGGGGCAAAACTCTAAGTCAATACCTTGAAAGTGAAGTGGTAGATGATCTTTAATTATTTTAATAGAACTAGCTTATATGAATGGTTGAGAGAGATAAATTTGAATATGCTCAAGAAATGAAGCGCCCTTGGGATGTGCCTTTGTCTCACTATTGTATATTTTTTTTGTCCACTATTATGCAGGCAATAAAGCTGAGAAAAGAAAAGATAATGAAGGGGAAATAACTCAAAATACAAGCTCTGAAACAGATCTGACAGTTGTGTTAAACGCTTGGTATTCTGCTGGCTTCTACACTGGGAAGTAAGCAATTGTTTCATGTTTGTTTTTATGAATAAATTGCTTTCTGAATTATCATGGTCCATATTGGAAAATCTAGTTCCAACAGAATGCTTGTCAGGTAGCATGTAAATGGAAAAAAAATGATCCACAAAAATTCATGATATACAATAATAGCTTAATTTGCCGAAGGGAAGCAGAGAAAGCAGAGTGGATTTCCATGTGGCTAGCCATCAAGGGTTCTGGCACTCTGCTAAGAAAAATCTGTATAAAGAGCAACGTTGATCATGAATTGACTGACTTGAAAAAGAATTTTTTGAATCCTACTGATTAGATTCTCTGGTATCAAAAAGTATGGCACTTGAGCACCGTGAAGTTTTAACTGATGGTGACAGGTGATTATACAATGTTATGTCCTTTAACTTATTGAAACTTTGGTGTTCTCTGATGTAGGTATCTTACGGAGCGATCTATAGCAAAGAAATGGCATGGCTAAGCATTCTTTATCCATGCAGAGCAGAGGAAAAGTGGTTTTGCAACAAAATTTTGGTCCAATATGGAACACTAGTTTGTAATTCCTAGTGTAGATTCTGATGTATCACTGATATATAGTTACCAAAATCGAGCTCAAAAGAACCAACTTTTGTGTTATAGCTACAGTTGCATAAGTTGGGGTTTTATAACACTTTGCTGTACTCATTACTTCCAGTCAGGAGAAATTATATGGCTCAACTACCATGTGAGGGTAGTCCCCTCACAAGCAGATTCACAATTGTGCTTGAAAAAAAAAAAAAAGATTCACTAGGAAAATGCCTCTATAAGGGCATCCAAATCCCAAAATATTATGATATGACCAATTAGTAGTTTGCTTTGATCAATTGTGACTACATTCCCATTTTGGAGAGATCCATGGTGGTTAATTCTGAGGGAAATTCCTGTTTCAAGCAGGCACTTAAGGCCTGATTTACTGAAAATTTAGTGTAGGCCTTCTCGTTAGTTAATTTGCAGTTTACTCCTGCTAGCGAGCGGCCTTGCCTGATTCCCTGAATTCAGAGACATGCATCTTCCACCATGATGCCAAGTTCATTTTCTCCCATGCTTGTGCCATGTACTAGAAACCCTTCTGTTAATTGAACACTTTTATTTTCGATTTCAATCAATGGAGTATAATTATCTAAATTAAACGGTGTGAATAAAATTAAAAGGAAAGTTTATAATAATGAATCATACAATAAATTGAAAAAACACATTCCATTTTGACGAATTATTGAAAACACGAGATGCAGATAAAAAATGCCCTACGCTACTGGAAATCTGTTGAAGTCGGAAGTGTTTGTGTATTCACTTGTGCTTGTGGAGGAAATTTGAGCATATCATTACAGCTAATCCATCCATGGAAAATATCACAATTGTGGATTACAGCTGGTTTTGTATATATTTAATTCAGGCAAAGTTGAGGTGAAAGGCATTTGTTAGTAGATGTGTTGGTTTTCAATAATCTTCTCTTGATCTGGAAATCAATTCACACTTTCACCTTTGCTGCTGCTTCCTTGATTTGTTCAATTGTGAATACACCGAAGAAGTCATCATCTGTCACTGCATTTACTACCGCAAGCGCGAGATCATCAACATTAACAGGTGGTGCCAACAGGAGATCCGATGCTGGAAGGGAACTTAAGGGTTTGGTGAAGTTCTCGATGGCACTGAGAATTCTCTCTGCCGGTTGCCCAATCAAATCCAGAGGAATCTCAAAACCATCAACCCTCCTTTTTCCATAGATGAAACCAGGTCTTAACACTACACCTGAGGAAATTCAAATTCAAGATAAATGAGAAGCAATACAGAGGTCAAAAGAATTGCTTGGAACCATGAGTGGAAAGAATGGATTAGCTAGAAGGCAACCCCTTCAATAAGGAGGGGATGGATTTTAATACAATCCCTCTAACTAAAAAAAAAAAGTCAGTATGATGATAGCAATGATCATTCTCCCATTTTTTAGCTGAAAACTCAGTAGCAATCCACTACTTCACATAAGTGCAATAGCAAGTGCATTAAAAACATTCTATTGATCAGCATGCAGCAAACATGAGCACGCTCAATGTTCATTAATCATTCGCTTAATGATTTCTTTGTGCTCATTGATCTCATAGTCAGTTGATCTTAAGATGCAAATGACTAGCTTAAGACAAAATGCTTTCCAAACAAATTTCTACTTTCTCAATTGCTTTTCACACAAAACCAGTAACCTAACACTACAATGTACACATTACAGCATTATAAATTTTTTGGAAACACAACTACAGTTGGAAAAGGCCCATTATGAACTTACCCGAATTGGGATATTTGGAGAGAACCTCTGACTCTGCCTTCCTCTTCCCTGTGAAGTATCCAGTTGATAGTACAAATGATGGTAGATTGTAATCATGCACTGAGATGAAGATAAACTTGGGAATTCCTGCAAAAAGAGAGAATTAAGGTTGTAAGTAATCTGCAGGGATAAAATTCTAGATTAACAGTGGTTTATGGCATCTAACCAAGAAATCTTAACAGACAACTATGTTTTAATCAAATGCTGGCATTTTTTATTGGTGCCATTATTAAAATAAATTACTCCTGATTGGTAGAATGTTCTCGGTCCACAACGATTTTGTTACTTATAGTCCTCGGGAAAGGAATATAAATGCCTGCTTTTGTTTCTTTCTAGCATATTTCATTTCTGTAATGTTAATTACAGGGTCTAAAACATTGAAACTTAAGAAGCCAGTCAATGTTAAGTAAGAATTGCTATTCTTGCTCTCAGATTTGTGCCCTGGAGGCCATAATTGAAATAGAAAAATCCATGAAAACACAGCCACCATTTCAATCTCAATGCTGCTATCAACTTCTCTTCTATCATTTCTTCTCTTTTCTCTAAGATATAAATGCACAAAGT
Source organism: Populus ilicifolia (assembly GCA_015708895.1). Lineage (NCBI taxonomy): Eukaryota > Viridiplantae > Streptophyta > Magnoliopsida > Malpighiales > Salicaceae > Populus > Populus ilicifolia. The sequence continues at coordinate 211,733 of SRLM01001230.1, read as the reverse complement.
TGTGTCTTTGTTTAAAACTTCCACTGCCTTTTTTCTCCATCTCCTTTTCTGTTAAGTCAAGATCTACCCGTACATATACTTGAAACTACTGTTTTCTTGCAACCAGCACAGATTTTGAGCAAGTCCCCTCCTGGCCCTTCTTAAGGGGTTGGTCACAATGTCAACAGGTAAGTCATTAACTAGGAAGAACTGATTGCTTTGCAAATTAAGGCAAAGATTTAAGTTCACCAGGACTGACAGTTCTTACCAAATTCTTTGGCAGCATTGACAGAAACAATGTTAGCCTCGCCATTAATTCTTTGCATCTGCTCCTCGCTACCAAAACCTCCAATTGTTGAAACAACTGCAGTGGCCCCAACTAGTATCTCATCCCAGTTTGTATAGAAAACATCTCCTGCATGATATGAAAACAAATGCATGAGATAAAAATAAGCAAAGTGTAGACTACTAATCAGAACAAATTTAAGATAGTAAGAGCATACAACCACTTCAGAATTATGCCGAAATCTTAAAAAAATTCAAGAACTGATCTAAATATCTGCTTAAGGAACAAAGAGCTCGTTGATTATGATCCTAAAAGCTGATTCACGACACATCAACCCATTATAGACTGGGTAAATTATAGAACATGCCTGGTATCCAAGTAACCTGATCTATCCATGAACCAGGGTAAGTAGGGCGCCCTGACCTGTAGAATGAATCAGAGTTTCAGACATGAAAAAACTTAACATGATAAAGTAAACAACAAAATTGTAAACAAGTTTGTTTACAGGTAGCCGATGCTTTGACATGGGTAGCAGTTACATAACAAAGAAATCCACATAACCCCAAAAGAAACATGTACGCATCAGCTAGGAGAAGATCCCTCACCTGCTTAAGCTTATAACTTCTATGCCCTTGGACACAGCAGCCTTGCATATGGCAGAACCCACAAAACCACTACCTCCTAGGACTACAACCTACTAGGAAAAGCACAGCAGTGGGTAAGTAAAAGAGACCAGATGTGAGCTAAAACAAAAATAATACAAGCAAATAGAAGAAAACACCGATCCAGTGGTGCCAAATCTTACCCTTTCGGTCTTTACATCAGCCACAACATCAATTGTTGTGGATCCGAAGTCATCTTTTACGCCAGCTTCTGCATAGCTGCACTTTACAACAGACTTGCACAAACTGGAACTAGAGAGTCACGCTGCTTAGTTATTTTCAGTCTTAAAATCATAAGAAATCCATACCTCAAAATAATTAATATATACACATATACATGCAACGATATTTAGGCTTCAATTTCACTAAAATGCAAGCTAATTGTTATGCTAATCTGTCCACTAATTCGACTTAGAATTTAATAATACGCTCTCACTTACACAACCGAATTAATGGGAAAAAAAATCAAATAAAACTCACAGCATAGAAAATGAATTTCATTTCAAAATTTAACCTTCGTGAAAAATATAAAATCAAAGGCAAGGGAGAGATTACCGGTGGTTAAGAGAAAGCGAACTTAGCCGAAAAGGAAAGGAAGCTCGAGAGGAGGAGGAGGAGGAGGAGCCAAGGGTGGGAATGGTAGAGAAGGATAAAATGGACGCCATTTTTTATATTTAGTTCTTGGAACCTAGAGGAGTTTTATAAAGTCGCGCAGTTCAATTGAACAGCAACACACAGAAAGGAGTTCAATTGTCTGGCTTGTCTTGTAACTTGGTTCAACGTGTTTTTGAATAATTTAATTTATTTTTAAAAAGATTATTTTGTGTTTTTTATTATTTAAATTAAAAATAAATCTAAAAAAATAATAAAAATATTATTTGAATAAATTTCTTAATAAAAAAATATTTTAAAAAAAACCTTGCCGTCCTTCCGAATAGACCTAAATCAAGGAAACACATGCGTTAAAAAAGACCACGTGTAGAGTTTACTAGAGTGACCACACACGAGTGACCTGATGGACACGCGCGCTGAGGACTCGAGAAAATAACATAACTGCCCTTATGAGGCAATCCCTGCTTGGCCTCTTTCTTTCGACTCACAAACGGCGTCGGGTTTTTGTTCCACTGCTACTGCGAATTTTACAATTCCCTGCATTTGCGTAGACAGACTCCCATAATAAAACAAAGAAAAAGTTAGAAGCATTTTTTCGCGGCAGTTATAGTCTCTGGACTGTGTGTGATTGAAAATGGGGAGAACTACCAGCAAAGACGCGCAAGCACTCATCCATTCTCTTCGTTCTGCTTATGCTGCCACTCCTACTAGCCTTAAGGTTTCTTTCGCTGTCGCTCTCTTTTTATCCCCTTTTTCTTTTACCATGAAGTTCTAAAATTGACTTCTTTTTGGGTGTCCAGATCATCGATCTGTATGTGGGTTTTGCAGTTTTGGCTGCTATAATTCAGGTACAACTCGTTCTGATGCGGTGATTTTGAGTTTTAGTATAGGTTTATTGTTTCCATGCCATGGTAATGTTAGGATTTTGATCTTCGACAGTTCGATTGGATCAGTGGATGATGAATTTGATACAGAATAATAATATGGGATTCATTCGGAAACTTAAGGGTTTATTAGAAAGAATAGAATAAACTAATATGTGCGGTAAAATGTCCTTGTATGAAATGTTTTGTTAACTGATGGTGTGAGTCCATCAGTCAAGTGCGTTTCTTTTTTACGTTTCTAACAAGGTGTAATGTTGACTTTTTTTTCTGTTTCCCAACTGTTGAACAGAGCCTAGAAGCGTTTGTTATTTTACTTAATTGTGTGAATACGTGAGTGTTTTTTTGTGTTTTTATAAAGTTTAGGGTTGGATTGTGGAAAAACGAGGGAGAAGGGCTTGGAGAGCCAAAAAGTTGATGATTTAGGTCGTGATACACGCAAATATTGTTATATTCATGTTGATAATGTCCTCTCTGTTATTTTTATCCTATTGGTCAATGGAGTTGTCTTTTGTTTGCTCGTATGTATTTCTGCTACACGTTGCATCACTTTGTTTTCATTTGGTACGCACTTCCTTGTGTTCCAGTTTAGCATTGGAAAGAGGGAGGAAGAAAGTCTTAAACAAGAATAACCAATGAGCACTGCAACATGCTTGATGACTCCCAAATGCAACAGTCATTTTCCCCCTTCAAAGAGCTCATTTTTGCTAGATTTAAATTTAACTGGAATTTAGCAGCATGCCATTTGGTATTAGATTTTTTTTTATTTTTAAAGACTGAAGAACTCAACGAATGATGTATAAAGAAGTCTTAGAGTGGACAGAAGGGAATAAAAAGGAGAACAAAATTCTTTGAGATCACTATCATTCCTTTAATTATTAAGCAAATAAAAAGGTAGCAACCAAATGCAGTTTTACGTTAAAAAATTATAGATGGATCGCTAATCTGTCAAACAAGTTGGGACACCAACAACATTTTATGTACTGTGCATACCCACTATATGCACATTAAACTACATATAAACCCAAACGGCATTAAAGTTCCTCTTAATGGAGGTTACCTCGAATCATCCATGTACATGATTAGATGTATGGTGCCCTGTTCATGGAAATATTATAAGAGTGAAAACTAAGGACAATAGTGCACAAAGGTCATCCATGCTAACCTCACACCCTCCCTCTGGTTGCTGCCTTCCAAAAGCTTCATTTCCCAGTTTCTTCCGGAGGAAGTGATGCAATATCCGAACTTGCTGGTTCAACATTTTCAATTTCTCTGAGCCCCTTTGTGAATGATTTTTTTTCTTGTTGAGTTGGAAGAGCATAAGTAATCTAATCCGGTTACTCTTCCTAGAATTACATGTGTTTTTTGGCATCAAAGATGAACTGCTTGTTTGAATTCAATGAGACTTCTAATGACCAATTTAGGGTGATTTTATACAGAATGTATCTATTGTGCTGCTAGCACATACTTTGAGCCACGACAAATATACCCCCCTTCCCCTCTCTATGTCTGGCTATGTTATGATTATAATGGACTTTTTGATTTGTTCAATGTAAATTTTGGTTAGTATGTTGTCCAGCTTGGAGCATTTTAAACTTGTTTTTGGGGATCAACAGGTAGTTTACATGGCCATTGTTGGGTCATTTCCGTTCAACTCTTTTCTCTCTGGAGTACTTTCTTGTATTGGGACTGCAGTCCTTGCTGGTAAGTAATTATTGCATAGTAGGGAGGGAATCGTTGTCACATTTCAGAATAGTGAGATTAATTTGTTTCACTTGTCACAGTTTGTCTCCGTATCCAAGTGAACAAGGAAAACAAGGAATTCAAGGTCACTATTCTGTTCATTTTTCATCTTGTGGTTTTAATCCTTTTCTTAGAGTTTTGTAGAGCTGTGCTACTCTCTTTGGTTCATGCTTTTAAACACTTGCTCACTTAAGGTGTCCACTTCACCACCATTTGTCTTACTCCAACTGATAACTGGTCATTGATTTGGAAAAGATACAGCAAACTGAAAAAAGTTGATTTGGCATTTGGCCTAAACTTTCTATTTTCTAAAGGCAGTTACCAGTTTGAGTTGAGTATAACGAGTCATTATGCAGATAGTTAAATGAGTGAGTGTTTAAAAGGAAGTAATGAACTGAGTTGATGGCATTCCTCGTTTTTGTATTACAAACAGATAGTTGATGTTTCTTTCATCCATTTACAGGATTTACCACCAGAGCGTGCCTTTGCTGATTTTGTTTTGTGCAATTTGGTGCTCCATTTGGTGATTATGAATTTCCTAGGTTAAGATCGAGCCCTTCTGGTCTGCAGGATCCATGTTTCGTTGCGCTGTAACTGTGAAACATGTTTACAGAGTAATTTCATCTATTCAGCAAATTTTTCTTACGACATGGCTTATTCTTGATTGCTGACCTGCAATTGATATTTTTGTTATTTATTTGTTTGCAATGATGAGAAGTTTGCATTGCTAGTAAGAAAATGCAATTGAGCATACTGAAAAACTGCTGTGATCAAACCTTTGTAATAGATCCTGAGCTAGGAAAGTTTGTCTTTAAAACTGTCCCTTCTCCCCTTGAATAAATGTTATGATTGTGAGGCATGGTTAGATGTTCGCTTGGATTAAAACAGAAAATTTGTGTTTTAGGCTAAAAGGCCCAATAGGCTGGTTTGACTCGGTGTTCAAGGGAAGAAGTCAATGGTTGCTATTTTGAAACTTGCACAGTGGCATTTCAGAACTTATCTTGGATTCATTGATTGCTTACACGTGTATAGAGGAGATGGTTAAACCGGAGCCCTATCATGCCATGTGGTCTAGTTGTCGAGATGAACCAAGGGAAATAAATGAAAAAAAAAAACTGAACTTTTAAGTGGCACAAGTAACTCTTTAACAATATTAAAATTTTCAATGTTAGCAAATGTTACATGGTATGATATATAAATTCATTCAGTTGGTTTCATCTAGCAACTTTAGTCGAATAGAATACTATAGATGAACATTGCAGTGTTAAGGAGCTTGAATTCTAGCGTTCTTCTTCGAATACTGTGGCTATAAGTGCCCGCATGGTATCACCATCACTATGTGTTCCTTTTTCTTGGGGCTTATGAGGTATAATATCATTCGTCTTAACTTCAGCTTCTTCTTCAAAAACTTCCTCGGGCTTTGCAAATCTCCCGCGAACACGAGGTCTCCCCTCAGCTATGGTTTTTCTGCAAGCGTACTGTAGCAAGGATCAGTGCTGCTTAATAAATGCACAGTTTCTGAATATAGAGCTAAACACATGCATAGATAGTACGGAATATACACTAACCTTAACGTTGTTGTTATACGTCCTTCGGTTTTTCTTCTTCAGATACTTGAGAATTCTCTCTTTCCTCTCTTCTGCAGTATACCGGACAACATTTTTTGCGTCGGAGTTTTTAGTTGACGCCGTTTGATCGTATTCAACTTCCTAAATAACAATTTATAAACCATGAGCACCAAAAAGAAAATCTATATGCAATGAAATTGAGCACAAAAAACATCTTGTATCAAAACCCTATATACCATCACGCATAGGAGCATGTACTTGCATACCCATTTTTCTCCGAAAAGAGGGCAGACGGGCGTAAAATTTGGCGTAACCTCACCAAAATCTTCCCTGTACCCACAGGCGTCCGGCCATCGGAAACCAGCATCGAAATTCTGAATTTTAGCAATGTCGGCGCTGTGCCCCCCCATTTTATAATCCATTAATTTGGGTAGTGCATCTATATCCAAAATGCCAGAGGGTTGAGACAATGAATTGGTTACTGGAATCGGGGACATGATCTCAGATTCCCCCAGAAAAATATCAAGTGCATCATCATTTCTATGATCATACAACACTGGAAAGTTGCCATGATCTTGATAATCACCTAACACTGCACAACTAAAATTAGAAACTGCACAACTTGACATATATGTGCTAGAAAATGAATCAGTTCTAACATAACTTTGATCTTCGTCAGCCATTATTGATGTAATCTCTGAAAAATCATCTGGAGGAAATTGATAGTCGGGAAAGAAATCAGGAATGGAAGCCATTGAGAGAGGAAGATGGAAGTTGTTCTATCATGCATGCTAGGGTGTTGGCTTTTTACCTTGTCCATCGCCAATATTTATACGAGTACGGAAAATGGAAGGGCTCTAGGGAAGTTGTTCTTCCCGGAACTGTCCGGGAAGGACATAGGCTTAGCTTGAGACATAGTTAGTTAACAATGGCATCTGGCTAACGAACTGAACTGACACTGTCTGTAATTAGCCAGCTAAGCTGTTTTATTAAAGCTGTAACACTGTGTTGATTAAGCTGTAAGTGCGTAAATTTTGCAAATTATAACGAACAAATTTCTAATTCGCTTTGTTTGATTTGTCCTTAACCATAAGTTAAGTACGCCCTTGTGTTTAACCACATCTTCAAGAGATTTTTTTTTTTTTTGCAAGTTTTGCCACCACATTTTGGCTTTTGATGGTTTTTGGTTCAGTGGATGCCCCTCGAAAAACTTGACTGATAAGCCAACAAGATCTATTAATTATACATCTTAGGTTTAGATTCAAAAACGTTAATTAATTATTTGTACGGTCATTAAATCTAGTGAAAAACAGCCTTATGGGTGATAACTCGTGCTATAATACAGGGCATCGAATCATGCTAGTCGGAACGCTGGTTGAATAATTTTTTTAATGTAAAAAAAATAAATATATAGATATTGTTAATGTAATTTTTTATATTAAAAAATATATAAATATTAATTAAAAAGTTAATGTTTATATAAAATAAGATAAAATGAGAATTATATGCATTAATAATTTTTTTAAAAAAAATTATTAACATAATGCTTGATGCAGGATCTCAAATTAATTTTTAACGTGATAAAAAATTAAAACAATGTTTTGAGTGCAATTTACGGCATTATGATTTTTTTAATTGAAAAACATAAAGATATTGTTTACACTAAACAAAAATTAAAATATGTAAACTAATAAATTAAAAAAAAGTTTATAATGCCAATCAAATTCTAAAATAAAAATATAATTCTTCTCGTAAAAGAAAAGTAAAAGATAGATATATATGATATTGAATTTCATCATTTTTCTTTAATGTGCATTTTTTTTAATTTTAAATGTCATCTTTTCTTACCAAAAAATATAATTTTTATTTTTATAAATACATCATGAAGGTTTGTTTATAAAAAACATAAAAAAATATAGATTAATTAGATTTTTTTAAAATATTATATACATGTAAAATATTATAAAAACAATTTCTATATATAAAAAAATTGAAATAAGCAATATAAAATATAAGAGAGAAAAGGATATTAATTTAAATATAATTAAAAGATTATTTAAATAAAAGAACATATATAAGGAAAGGGTATTAGTTAAACAATAAAATATAGAAAACAAATAAAAAATATCATGCATTGTCAGATCTGGAAAACTAAGCACGTGCGTGGCTCATTTTAAAAAGCGCAAGCAATGGATCAACTGCATTCCCAGTTTTCAACCACTAGAGGGATGGCCAAGAAATCAGGAAGGGTGTTTTGTTATCTAAAAAATATAATTTTCAATCAATATCCTTACTAAAAACATACATGTGATGTAAATAAACAAAATACATCAACAAAAAAACACACACTAAAACTAGCTAGAAACACAAATCCAAATTAAAAACAAGATCCTCTTCTAGTTTTGATCTCATTTGTTTCAACAATTTAAAGGGAAAAGCACCTCAATAAAACTCTCTCGTTAAATAAATTTTATCGATACTAAAATTAATTATTTTTATTATTGAAATTGACGTCAATTGAGATTTTTTTCTTTTTACCGTCGAAATTCAGCAACTCTATCTATTTCCTCTCAAACCAGGAACTAAAAACATGACAAATAAAATTACGGGTAAAAAATAAAATGTAAGAAAATGGAAAAGACCAAAAACTCATTATTTAAAAAGTAAAAGGATCAAAGTGAACTTTTCACCCTAATTTGAAAACCACCACCCATTTTCTCCACATTTTTTACCTTGATTATCTGTCATTGAATCTTTCCATTTCACAATGATTTTTTTTTTAATTTTGTTATCAAATTGGCTTTATAAGAGTTAAATAAAAAAAAGTTGAGGAATAAAAAAAATAAATTATTATAGCAATCCATAGAACTTTGTATCTTGGTCGACAACTTATATGGCTACAATATTTTTTTTCTATACGGTGTAGAGTTTTTTATAATATTTTTGTTTTTTTATAATATGAATTTTTTAGTTTAATGTTATTTTTTTTTACATTCTTTAATGTTTTTTACTAGTCAAATAGTTTGTTTCTGAACAAGCTAAGTTGATAGGTTTATATTGAGGTAACTCTCATATATTTTAATTTTAAATCCAAGTTAGATAAAATTTGGCCAAAAGTTTTTTTCTTGTCAATTTTATCATATTTTTCTAAATTTGATTCTCAAACTTCTTTACTAGTTGGTAAACCAATCAAATCAACTAGATCATATCAGGAAAACTTTCACACAATTTAATTTTAAATTTAGACTAGGTAATAAGTCAGATTGAAAGGTTTCAAAATTGATTCGCTAAACTAAGTTTAATAACAATGTCAAATAATTATTTATAGCCTAATTATTTTTTTATGTTAAATATATTTTTTGACTTGATAAAAAACACAGCGCAATTATGTAAACTAGAATAAAACTAGTTATGTAACCTGTAATTTGACGTAAGTCACATATTTTTATTTTGTATTAAATCATTGCATATCTAGAGTTTTTTTTTTTCAATGTATTTTTTTAGTTTAAAAAACATAAGGTCAAATAAAAAAATTTATGTATGCATTTAATCAAGTAAATTGAGAAATATATGTATGAATAAATAGATAAAAAGTCATTAAATATATCTAAAAATAAAACTTGGAAAATTAAGAGACAAGTGTAAATCAAGGTATGTAATCTCAAAAAATAAGATATTTACTCGGTTATGTTTTTTAAATTTATTTTTAAAATTATTTTACCTGATTCTGTTTTCTAAATTTATTTATTAAAATAATTTTTTGATTTAAGCAAACTAGAGACTCAAATTAAATTGATTGAATAAAATAAAAGAGGAAGAAAACACCATGCAAAACCACAAGTATTAGAAATATTATCCAAAAATAAAAAAAAATTTAAACATAAAGTTCATCCATGCAAAAAAAATTATAGATGAATAAAAAAACTTTTCAAATTTAAAAACATAACTAAAAAATTAATTATAATTTAAAAGAGATTCTTCAAACAAAATAAAATAGGAAAAGGATACTAATTTAAATATAAATTAAAAAATAAAAAGAAAACAAAAATAATAATTATTAATTAAAAAAAAGAAAGAGAGCAAAGGCCAGGTTTGTTAAGCCTCGCAAGCCAAACTAGAATGCATAGTTCATGTCTTTATTTAGAATTTGATAATTTTTTTCTATAACTGGAGATCAATTACTTTTCTTTTTTATCTTTCAATTGGGGATAAAAAAGAAAATTTTGTATTAAGATTGAATTGAAAAATATTGAGGTACTAAAATTATATAATTTTTAAAGTTTAAAAATCAAAATACATCTTTTATGAAATTTATGACATGCCATCTATGTTTATTATTTTTTTTATCTTGATACTTTTTTCTTTCAAACCTATTTTTTATAAGAAATTAAAATAAATTTATTTTTAATTAAAACTACATTATTAAAAAAGTAAAAATCAAATTAAAAAAACATAAAATTTTACATGGAGAGGATGAGCTGTGAAGTTTTACAGAGAGAAAAACGCATGCTTTCAGGGTAACACTTAATTATATAATTAGTAGGTATATAAAGTCTGCTCGTGTTGACAGAACCAGAAATGGTTCTGATGGCTTTCTAAAAAGTGTTCTTCTCTCTTCAACGGAACAAGTTCACCGGTCATTATTCTGCAGCCGCGAACCAGACAGCGGTGATTTGGTTATGAGCTTCGATGGATGCCTAAATCCTATCAATTACGTTGTGATAGATTCTGGAGCCAAAAAGGAGATGAATACTTGTATGTTTGTCACCGGTCCCTACCATATACAGGGAATCTATCTACCATTAAAAAACATATTTTCTTTTTTGTCAATTAAAAAATTCATGGAGATGATTCTTTTTTAAAAAATAAGAATTATATCAACAATTCAGATATTTTAAAAAATAAAATAAAATTATAATTTATAGTAATTATTATAATATTTTGTATTTGTGATAATCTAATTGTATAATATTAATTTAATTTTATCAAAATTAAAAATTATTATAAAACAATTACATTGTTAACTAAAAGAAAATTATTTTATATTTATAATAAAATTTAAATTTATATGTTGTTTCCGTTTTTTTCATATGAAAATAGTGGAAAACTTATAGAGAAAAAATACAAAGAATCTTTAAAATATATTTTTAAAATTCAATATAAATTTAGGTTGAGTTTTGATAAAGCCACATAAAAAAACTAATTATTTGAAATGTTTACTCATGTTAATGAGTGGTTTCTATAGAATTAATTAGTATCATGTTGGGATAAAAGATACTCCAATTCTTAAATTAGTATTTGTACTTGTAAAGAAATTAATGAATGATAAGAAAATACGTAGAAGGTGCAAGGAAGCGTATCTAGGTATTACAAGATTGTGGACCTAGAATGTCAGAAAAATTATCTCGTATTGGTCTAGTAATTAGATGTATTTATACAATTAAACTTGAAATTTTTTCATTAAAAATGGAATTGTATCATTAGATAATTAAAGTGGCTCACTCACATGTTGATGTGATGTTGTGTCATTGGTTCTATACTTGATATAAGATTGGAGGGAAAGTTGATGTGCCACCTTTTTGTGGTAGAGTATATTTATTTTTCACTGGTGTTCGTTTGTGCTAATAAACATAGGATAAATGTAACTATTGGTGATGAAAAACAATGTATGTTTTACAGAACTTTTATGCGTGAGAGACATAAAAATTACATATGTTATGCATTAAAAATATCAGTATCATGAAAAATAAATGTGAAAAAAAAAAGAAAAAAGAATAAAAATATAAAAAAATAAAAATTATATTAGTTATTAGGTCAGGCCTTATCACCAGGGCCTAACAAGTAATTAGTATATTTGGTGCATGGGTACTGGTACCTAGTTACCCAAGCTTGACCAAGAAGGAAGAAGTGAAATACAAACACTTGCTTGATTTATACAAATGTTGCTTGTATGTTTACATGAAAAATATTATTATGGTTAAGTTTACATAAAAGATGAATACTCACATCTTTTATCTTATGTACACTGGCTTTTGCTAATGTTTTAGGAAACGAATATTTGAGCTTTTTAGAGACAAGTGGTCTCAAAGACATGAAGAATAATCTTAGATCCTTTTAAAGACATTGGAGGCATGTTTAAGGACATGAAGATCTTACCGTGTAAATTTTCATAGAGATATGTTTGGAGACATAAAGGTCTTGCTGTGAAGATTTTTCATGAAGATATATCACAAATATGTTAACAGAGACATGAAAAAACATTGATGTCTTTTATTTGAAAAATTCAAAAAATAAAAATACAATTCTTAGAGCAAATTTGATTATTATTTAATCTTAGATAGATTATCAAGTGTGCAGGTTTCCTTCCTTTTATGCTCAATTTTTTTTTCATGAACTGGTGAAGATAACCTTTGGTAATTAATCTTTTTTTCTTTTCTTATGCCATGACATTCTTTAGTGCCATGCCCATGATTATGGTGAAAAAAAATAAAATTTCTTATGGTTCCTCGTGTTCACAATATTTTTTATGAAAGGTAGATATTGCATAAATTTTCTCTTTTATATCAATTAGCATCTCTCAACTTGTGTGGTGGTTAAAAATATAATCATGTGATCAAGAAATATGAAGCAATCTTAATATTTTTTGGATGTTCTTGTGGGAAACCGATGGCATTGTGAAGACTCTACTCATAAGTAAAAATAGAAGGTGTTATTTTCTGGTCGTGATGACTTCATTCACATTGATATAATTTTTCATTATATGTTTGACACCGAGGAGATTCAAGTCAGGGAGAGTATATAACCTTTCCTATAAAAAATAGTTTTAAAATCCATTAATCAAGTTTTTTATGGCAATAAGCTAAAAGAGTCTTTCCACATCTCTTCATTGAATCTTTAAAGATAGGTTACGATACTCTAATTTTCTTGTTATATGATGGTAAAGATATATATTATATTATTTGGAATGTTTTTTCTAAGGCAAGAAATAAGGGTGATCATTTTTGTTTCATTTCAGTTTAGTTTGGTTTTTACTTAAAAAGTTTAACCAAACTAAAATTATTATTTTTTAAAATTTAAAATCAAAACCAAATCAAAACTGGTTTAAACCGACTAGTTTCAATTAAGTTTTTGTTGTTCAAAAATCAATAAAACAGAGAATCAAATCTTGTTTTTGTTCTTTAAGAACTTGTTGCAGTTTACAACCAAAGTCGTAAATTCCAACATAATGAAAAAATAAAAAAACCCATAAAATATCAAGAAAAACAGAAACTAGAGATTAATCAAGATGGCAAGGAAAATAGATCTATCCATAGTGAGCGGGTTAGATTCAAATAAAGGCTCAAATTTTGCACTTCTATCAAATATTTATGTTGTCTATAGTAAAAGGTGAAATTTTGTTGTCAGGAGAGAAGAGAATGTGATGGAGAAATAAGATACAGGGAGGTAAAGAGAAAAAAATAAAAGGTGAGGGGTGGCTAAAATTCATGAATTTATTGCTAAGGAGAGAAGAGAATGTGATGGAGAAATAAGATACAGGGAGGCAAAGAGATAAGAGCAGCTGCAAGTGTGTGTTATTTTAGGGTTTATGTTAGTAATTATTTACACTATTTTTTTATAGTCAATTATGTGGTCGAACTAGTTTAGTTCATTTCGATTCAATCAGTTTTAGGCATTTAAAATCAAAACCGAACAGAACCAAAAAAAATTTTGGGTTTTCTAATCATTAAGTTTTTTTTTCCTCAGTTTGGTTTTTTCAGTTAATTTTTTTTTGTTTTCTCAATTTAATTTTTTTAAATTTTTTTGCTTAACCTTAGTAAAAGATGAATTTGAAGTTGAAATCACAAAAATAGATAATAAAGTCAGACTCTAAAATCTGGTATTATTCTTATGCAGATTTATGAAGCATTATTAGAAGAACTTTGTAAATAGCATTATCATCTTGAGTGACAAATTCTAAGATGCTTATCATATTTTGTATATACTCTTAAAGGTTTTTAAGTCCTTCATAGTTATTTAAATGACTGAGTGCGTAATATTCAATGACAAAGTAAGGATTCTCTTATTTGATGTGAGTTGTATTCTTGCTTGTAAACTTGTAAAGTCATGGAGCTTGTATTATAACTAATTTTTTTTAAATGCGTAAGTAAGACTTAAATGGTCATCAATGACAAATAGGTTGTTTGCAGCATCTCATATGCAAATGATGTATATTGCTCTTTCTAAGTGTAGGATTACGAGCTTTACTCATTTATATGTCATTTTATCATGTTTCTTCAAGGAACTATGTCATTATTGTACACTCAGTTGGAATTTATATGATAGAAAGATTAGTTACTCTAGAGGTGAATATTTTTGCTTTGGTTCGATTTTCACTTAAATAAATAGTCAAAACAATTTTTTTAATTAGAAACCTAAAACAAATCCAAATCGGTTCAAACCAACTGATTTTAACTTAATTTGGTTTGGTTTATGCTGTAAAAAAATAAAAAAACCAAAAAAATTAACTTATGAGACATCTAAGAACAACAAAAGTCGGTTCTCAACATTTGAATAAATATAGTATTTTTAAACATCAAACAAATGGAAGGTCTTGTGTAAACATTTAAATGAATCTTTAGAAATAGAATTAATATTGTAAAGAGAATTAGCCAACTGCATTACTTGAGCTCTTGATTTAGAAAAATAAATACCTTCAATCAACTATATAAGTAGTTTTATTTGGCTGACAATCATTTTGAATCATTGTTGTTAGCACCTTAATAACTTCATTAATTCTATATGTTTTGCATAACTTAAGAAGAACAATTTTATAACTGACTATATTTAGCTAAAAGTTTTTATTTAGAATGTCTTCCAAGAACCCAATAGCTTCATCCACCATTCCATCTATGTACAAACATGAAATAAGTGACTATATTTAGATGCTGAGAATTACTTTTGGGTTTGATATAAGATTAGTACTTGGGAGAGATTAGAGGTAAAAAGAAAGTTATGAGGTGGGGAAAACAACTGTTTTGGTCTAAGTTAGGGTTGTGAAGAAAATTGAGTATTTATATTTATTTTTTTAAGTGTTGGTTGAACTGATTTAGTTTGGTCTAGTTTAATCAATTTCAAACATTTAAAATCAAAATTAAACTTAGCCAAAATTCTTTTTAGGTTTTTGAATCGATTAATTTTTTTTCTTGATTTGGTTTTTTTGGTTGATTTTTTTATTTTTTTCAATTTAATTGATTTTTTAGGTTTTTTGCTCACCCCTAAGTCATTCTTCCTTGTCCTAAAGTTTTGTCAACCATGAAAAGTTTTTTTGATAAAGAGTAAAGAGGAATAAGCTAGCATATTGTTTTGTTTCCCATAAATAATTTTATTGATGAAGTCATGAATAAACTTTATATAAAAAAATAATTTTTTTATTGACAAATCAGAGTGATGAGTTGTTCCCATAAAACCATACCCCTATTAGGCCAGGAAATACTGATGAAGTATATTTACTTTCACTAGTATTCATTTGGGCTAGTAAGCATAACAAAAATATTATTATCGATGATAAGTGTTTATCCTGTAAAAACATTATGTATGCAAGATAACAAAATTATGTATGATACACATTAAAATAATCAATGTATGAAAAAATAAATGAGAGAGGAAAAGGCAAAGAGAGAAGAAAAACTTACAAAGAAAAAATAAAAACTAAAACTATATTAATCGCTGGGCTTGGCACGCAACCAATAGGTATGGTTGCCCAAGCCAAGCCCAAGTGCCTCACTTCTAGTAACTTAGGTCAGACCTAAAGCAACCAATAGAATTAGAGCAACATACCTACTTTATATATCATTTTATCTTATTATTTTTTAAAATTGGACTTGTCTTTGTGCATTTGATGTAAGTAATTGAGTCATGTGTTCTACTTCTTGTTAACGGAATGAAAGAGTATGAAACTATTTTTTTATAATTTGAACAATATTATTTAACACTTGCACTTGATTTAAGAATTGATGGAGATATAGTAGAGTTCCTATAATAAGGATATTAGTTATTCTTCCTTATCTTAGAGTTTTGTCAATTATGAAAAGAATTTTTATTGAAAGGAATGAGCTAGCTTTTGTTTAGTTTCTCATAAATGGTACCACTAATAAAATTGTGAAAAGCTTCAGACAAGAATTAGGATTTTTACAATTATAATATTAGATTGACTCGTGATTTTTTCTACAAAACAAGTTTTATATGAGTATAGGAAACATTCTAGTGCTTATTGGTAAACTACAGGAAATGAAAACAATGTATAACAAGTGGAAAAGTAGCAGGAGGATTTAAGAGAAATTATATATTTTGTGAATTGTTAAATAATTATTTATGATTATGAGAATTATGTTGTTGAATGATTGTTGGTGGTTATTTATGTTTTTAAGAGCTGTTAAATGATTGTTGGTGATTATTGAGATTGTTGGGAGGTTAATGATCATGTTTGAAATTGCTTGACCAAGCTTTAATAATTGGGTGTAGAGTCCAATACTTGGAACTTGTCCCCGTGTATTTATACATTTAATCCTTGAACTTTTCATGGAGAAGGAAAATATTTTTCTAAAAACTTGAGTTATAAGTTGTTATGTTATGCACATTATTGGTAAAGATCTCAACTAGTTGTAATAAAAGGAAATAATCATTGACTAGAAAAATAATATTTACAGTATATAAAAAAAATATTATGTGCATAAAAAATTATATGTGCGACTTTTAAGCATTTAAAAAAATACATAAAGATAAGTGTTATGATATAATTTGACAGACTAAGATGAGTTAAGACGGAGCTAGGGCTCAAAATAGCTAAGATTTCTAGTTGTTTGACCATGAACTTGAACAACTAAAATTAATTTTTGTTTTAGATCATGTCTAAATAGCTAGGCTAAGAAGCTAGCTATCCAAGTCAAGTCTAAATGACTAATATATTTGGTATGTAAAATTCACATGCTAGTTTTTTGAATCATTAAAATAAATAACATGTTAATTCAGACTATATTAAAAAAAAAGGTGTAATGGGCTTTTAAGGTTTTTAAATGCTAGATATACCGTTCTTGTTTGTTTTTTTTTCAAGGTTAAAATCAAAATTTAAAATTAATATCCTTTATTTAACTTTTAATTTTAGATGTATTAATGGAAATATGTAGATTATTAAACACTTTTTTTTAATAACAACTATATAACTAAGGTTTATTATTAAATCTCAATATAAATTTAAACTTGTTCTAAGCTTAAAAATAAAAAATAAAATAAAACATAAAATAGAATAAATTAGCCAAGGAATATTAATAAATGAAGTATCATAAAATTAAAAAAATAAAGATTAATACATTAATGCATTTCTTCCTACTAGATCAACAAGCATATATATCATAAATAAATGCTTGTTTAGTATTGTTGCAATGATTATTTTTTATTTATAAATATATTTAAATATTTTTTATTTTTTAAAATTAAATTTGACATTAATATGTTAAAGTAATCTAAAATTAAAAAAAATTAAAACACACAAACAACCTTATTCTATTCTGAAACACATATGGCATTGTTTGTTTTGGTTTGATAGTAAAAGCTATTTTTAAATGACAATTGAGATTAAGTTTTCTTTCCGAACCAAACGATTTTAAAAACGCTTTTTTATATTAATTCTTAAAAATCAAGAAAATATATAATATTGGTAGATATAGTGATCATCAATGAACCTCGCCGCAAGTTGGGGGGTTGTTACAATGCACAGCTTTTCACCACCAAACAATTTTTAAATGAAAACTTATGAGAGGGGTTAATATGGGAATTTCAAACAAATTCGATGACATCCCCATATGCTTCGTCAGACAAATTATCTTAATGATTCTTTTTAGTAGCGGTTAAGATAACAACGAGGTCCCCTCCCCACGTGTCCAGATAACCCCCAGCCGTGCCTCGCCTATCCAAATCCCTCAGCGTCATTGTCATCGACATCGTTTCTTTTCGGGAGCTCCTTGGCGATGTAAATCACGTACGGCACCCACGACGTGCCTCTCCATTGTCGCAAGATTTCCAGCCACCTCAAAACCCGTGGATTTATTTAAGATTAGAATATCAAATTAAAATCTTTAATAGAATAGTATATTTTAAATAATAATAATAAAATAACACACTTGTATCTTTTATTGCTTTTAAAAATTTATATTTACTAAATATCATTATTTTTAAATATAATAAAATAATTATTGTATTTTTAAATGATAGCATTTAAACATTTAAAATTTTAAAAAATTATTATTCATATAGTAGTTTTTACATGTGATTCTGACTGAGTAGATAAATATAAACTTATCATAATTAAATAAGAATTTATTTTGAATAAATTATATAAATAAATTAACAAAATATATTTATGAATCAATAAAATATATATAGATAGAGAAGATTTGATTGAATCAAAATAATACATCAAAAAAATTATAATTCTTAATCTAGCTATTATTATAATTATTAGATAAAAAACTAATTTGATTTTAATATTATCCAAATTATTTTAATGTAGAGATATGGTCCCTTTTCCTGTTCATTTGATCAATTTATCCTGAACTTTGCGGCTATCTTGTATGTATTTTATTTATGTTATATTTTTCATTTCACATTTCTCAGTGCTAATATTGTAAGTTTTTCTTCTTGTTCTTTGATAGTTGTTGCTATATTTTATTTCCATATAATTATAATCTAAATCAATTATCTTATTTCTTTTTCCAAATAAAATTTTAAGTTATAAATTTTATAATTAATACTTAATTGAAAAAAAATCACAAACTATTAACATATATTGCGCTATCTTATTTTTAATATAACTCTTTCTTGAATCATCACTTTACAATTATCATTTTCAATAATATTATCTTGCAATAAAAATTAGACTAATTTTATTTTTTAGAAATTATCGATTTGAGTTTTATAAATTTTAAAATTATTAAAAATTTATGAGATTATTAACTTTAAAATCTATAAAATTAATTAAAATTTATATAAATTAATCCAAACATGTATATTAATAAAAAGGAATTATCCTGCCACCATTTGTTGTGTTTGAGAAATGAATGCATTTTATATTTGTTCAACATATGAGTATATTGTTTCCAAAATCATACCTAACGTGTTTAATTCAGATGAGTTGGCTTGGTACCCAATACCTTTTAATTGCTTCCTGTTTTTAATTAAAATTTACTTGGCTGCTGTTTCTTCTTTTTTTTTTTTGTTAGAGTTTGCTTTATTAAAACTATACAGTGTTAACAAAAGTTAATTATAGAGGAGAAATAATTTTTTATTACAAGATGATTCATTGTTTATTTGAATATTGTAATTATCATTCTATTATAATGACTATTGAAGATATTATAGTTTTTCTACAAGTTTCATTAGTTACAATCCAAGTGACAAACATGTCTTTTTACATTTTAAATATACAATGAAATTACTAAATTATTTCTAAAAGCACTTTTTTTATCAACTAGCATTTATGAGTTTTTTTTATATTTTCATTCTAATTTTTTATTTATTATCAAGATATTTAAAGGAAAATTTAATGTTTTAATAAATATAAAATATAACTAAAAACCCAAAAGAAGCTGGGGCAAGAGCATGTTTATTTTTATGGTCAAGGTCTAGGTCGAGTATAATTCAATCATGCATAAAATTCAACTATAAAAATTATTTTTTCTTGTTTTTAAAGTTATTTTTAGGAGTTTCTATGCACATAACCCAACCTCAAAATTCGGCCTGCTGATTCACTTTCGCTGGATTTACATTCGTCTCAAAACCTATATTTTTTAAAAATTAATATATTAAATTAAAAATGTTAACAAAATAATATTTTTTTAAAAAATATAAAATAATATACTTATATCTTGTAGCACTTTTAAAATACATCTTTCACTAAATATTATTATTTCTAAGCATGGCAAGATTGTTGTTATGTTTTTGAATAGTAACTTTAAAACATTTAAACTCTTAAAAAGCTATTATTTACACAGTAGTTCTTACATATAATTTTGAATAGTAAAGTATAGAATTGTAAATTACTTAAATAGCCTAGCAAGATGTATTTATAAATCAACGAGACTTGTCTGAACTTAAAATAAAATCCGGTCGTGTTAAAAAAAATAATGGTTGCAAAAAATTAAAAGCTTTTAATCTGATTAATGCATTGTATTTAAATTTCTATAGGAGTTTTTGGATATTTTTTTTTGCAGAGAAGCATAGAATTACTACTTCAACCATCAAATCTTTAAATTTAAAAAATCTTGAATATAAGCTATAGTTTTTGAAAGAATATTAATTTATATTTATCATTGCTGAGAAATAATTTTTTTAAATAATTTTTTAGAAAGTAAATTAGTTATGTATATATACATATATATTTGGCGATGTGATGGATTTTAAGTCTCCAATTATTATATGATACATAATTTTATGACTTTTATCTTTGCTTATAGTGCAATAACTTTCACTTTTCTGTTTTCTGAGGTTAAAATAACAGGAAGGGTATTAATATTAAAGAGTCAAAGTACTTAGACTGGCTCGGTACGTCACTTAACTATATCTTTTTGGCTCCATATGTCCATCGGCTGAGTAAACAGATTAGTTTAGGACACGTGACATATTTTTATAAGCTAACATCCAAAATTTAATTTAGGAGTAGAATTTGTTTCAATAAAAGAACAAATTATGAATAAATAAAATTTTTAAAATAAAAAAGAGAAAGAATGAGTTTTTTTAAAAAAAAATTATATAAAAACATTGTATTACATGAAAATTTATTTTAAGTTTTTTTACGAAAATTATAAACATGAAAATTTTCTTTCAAACTATAAACACTGAAAAATATAAAAAAATCCTTTTAAAACTTTAAGAAAAATCATAAATTTAAAATAAAATTTCATAAAAAAATTCAGAATAAATTTGAAGCAAAACCATTAATTTTATTGAAAAACATCATAAATAAATAATCTTAAAAAATATATTTTGTTTACTGAAAAACTTATTTTTAATTTTAATTTTTTTCTTTACTTGCAACATGTTCTTTAACTGAAAAAACAACATATTTTGAATAGGTGTGTTAGTTCATAAATATGTCACATATTTTAAATTAATTATTATTTTCTATTTTAACCGAGGAACATATTTAATTAAAAAATATAATTAAAGGTTAAAAATATAATATCAAAGATGATTGAGGTTATTATTGAGAGTTTAATAAAAGTTATTTTTTAAAATATTTTTTATTTTAAAAAATGTTTTTTAATTTATTTTTATTATTAGTATATTAAAAAATACAGTAAAATTATTTTAAAATAAAAAAATAAAAATACGGTTGAATAGAAATGACAATGACAGTTCAAGCCTCATCGAAAAATGATGCGTTTATTCTAGGAACCAGGATCGAGTGCAGGTGATTGGGTGAGGAGTGAAGACGCTGATTTTAGAGGTT
Organism: Populus ilicifolia; assembly: GCA_015708895.1. Lineage (NCBI taxonomy): Eukaryota > Viridiplantae > Streptophyta > Magnoliopsida > Malpighiales > Salicaceae > Populus > Populus ilicifolia. The sequence goes on along the minus strand of SRLM01001230.1, from coordinate 190,521 downwards.
TGGAGAGAGCGGCAGTCTGCAGAGAATAGGAATCCGACCATATCCTCCAAAACCCGCGCTGGACTCAGTCACCGCCAATCATCAGTCAGCCACCGACCAACACCAAAAATCCCCGTCCTTTTGATTTCCACCACATAAAAATAGTACAATACTCCTCCTTCACTCCATTCCTATCTTAATAATAATAACAGTAATAAAGCTCAACTCTTCTCTTCTAAGTCAAGACATGATCCTATACACTCCTGCTCCATTCCTCACTACTACTAAACCATCCCCACCTTTTCCTAGGGTTTCTAAACTCTGCTTCTTAACCCCCTCTTATTCTCTTTCCCTTCGTTTTAGATCCACTGCTCGACGCTTCACTTCTTTTCCTTGTGTCCTCTCCTCTCTCAACCTTCACGCAATGGCTGAACTCGTTCAGGATAAAGAAGTCTTCGCTTCTGCTGAAGTTGATTACAGCAAGAAGAACAACAGGACTCGTTCTCGCTCGTTTCTTGATGCGACAACTGAACAAGGTATCTCATACTTTTTTTTTCTATTGTTTGTTTGGTTGCTGAGAAAATGGAAGAAAATTAATCTTTACATTCGTTTAGATAGGTATGATTTTAGCAGGGACTTATTAAGGCTTGCTTCTTCTACTATTCTGTTTTTAATATTATTGCATTACTTGCGATTCTATTTTTGGTTTGTTTGTGTGGCTGCTGAGAAAATGCAAGGATAAGGAATATTAACCTCTGTTTAGCAGTTCCTCCTATGCTTGTTTCTTTCCATATATTCTTAATTTCAGTCCTTTTCCCCCCCTATTTTTCTCAATTTGTTCCTTTTTTTTTTCGTTTTCTTTAATGATATGATTAAAAAAATCTTTTGATGATAGGAATTATTTGGTAGCATATAATTGTTTAAAGTCCGTTTACGAAATTCAATTTCAAAAAAAAAAGAAAAAGAAAAAGAAAGGGAAGAAAAGGTAAGTAAATACACCCTGCATATTTTACTCCACAGTATACAAGGTTTGTTTAGTTTCTCCTGTAATATGTGTGGTTGAATTGCACTTTATATATTCATATGTATATTTCTACTTAGTCATAAAGTAACTTTTTATTATTTAATTCTCTAACCTACTAAGCTTGTATATTTTCTGCTCCAAGGTTGTGTGAAGGCAATAGAATAAATTATCTCATGAAAAAGAAAAACAAATGGCTATTGACTTGAATATCGCTTTGATTTCTTTAGCAGAAGAGGTTGAGGATATTCTAGCTGCCATTTTTTATGTAATGCATGATATAGCGGGTCTTGAAATTTAAACAGGTTGGAGACTTAGTTTTAGTTGAAAGGATTTCTTTTGAAACTTCACATGTGGTTCACTTTTAGTTGGGCTTGGCGAAGGATTGGTTTTCTTGTCTTACAATGAATGTGCTCTGCAGAGTTACTGTCGGGAATCAGGAAGGAATCAGAAGCAGGAAAACTTCCTTCAAATGTTGCTGCAGGAATGAAAGAACTGTATCAGAACTACAAAACCGCAGTAAACATATAAACTCAAATCATGCTTCAGTGCGCATATTCATGTTCTAGTCATTCAATTTCCATGTCTCTTTCAATTGATTTTTATTCTAGGGCATGACATCCCATATGTATCCGTATTTCAACTATCTTTCATGAATCCCATCCATTGTCTTTGTCTCTGTTTCTCCAAATTCAAAGGAAAAATTTATGCTGTGTGATTAGAGCTTAGCAGGTCCCTAAAGTTAATTCAGGATTCTTTTGCAGATGTCCTTTATGAGGATTGAGGAAAAATTATTTTTGCTCATCTAGGGTGTTGTCTTGCTCTTTAATATCAGCGAGTTCATGCTTATGTTTCCTGGAATGCCTCTATCTTCCAAAAAGTTCATTTTCATGTCTTTGCTTCTCAGGTTTTGCAAAGTGGAATTCCCAATGCTCATGAGATTGTATTGGAAAATATGGCTGCTGCATTGGATCTTGTATTCTTGGATGTTGAGGTGATTTGGCCCTCATGTACCCACCATCAAGATGCTTTTTTGTCAGAATTGTTGGCTTATATGAACCTCTCATGTGAAATGCACAGTAATTTTTCAGGACCCGTTTATCTTCTCACCTTATCACAAAGCATTGAGAAAGCCATATGACTACTATGAATTTGGTCAAAAGTATATCCGTCCATTGATTGATTTTAGGTGAGTACACAACTTCTATATTTTCCCTCTTTAACTGTATCAATATCAAACATTCATTCGGTGTACACAAAGCTTCCTGAAAATTTGAGATGTGACAGGCACACACAAATATACACCTCTCTTCTTCATTTGATGCTCCGATGATAGCTTTATATCTACCCTTTCTGTAGTGATGTTGGAAATGATTGGGGCTTTGCAGTTTCCAAGAAATTCCACTGATTCAAATTTCTGTTCTTCTTCTTATTAAGAAATACATAGTGGAGCAACTCATATCCTTAAGCAAAGTGGTAACAAGAGGGTGACGTGTGAATTATAATTATGCTGCTTCAGTTTCATTTGCTCAGATTAAGCCTTTTATTTCACCCTGCAGCTGACCTTACCTTTGACCTTATTTATTGCAGAAATTCATATGTAGGCAATGTTTCCATTTTCAATGAAATTCAAGAGAAGCTTCAGCAGGTGCTTTCTTTTTTTTAATAGTGGTATTCATTCGCTAGATATAAACTTCAGTGAATTTTGTTCAATTGCCGTTACTCTGTAATTTTGGATGGGTTTTCCTCTTCCTTTTCTCCTTCTAAAGACATTTTCAAGCATTCTTTCTCTGCTGATTATTTAACACTTCGCAGCATGTTTCATAAAGCATTGGGTAGTTGCTCTGTTGTTTCAGGCATTGTAATTTCACATGCTCATAGGTAAATCTGCTACACTAAGATGTGTATACAATAGTATTGGGAAAATAGAACTATGTGTCTGCTTTAGCCTCAAGACATCCATGAACTCCAGCAGATAAAATAAATTCCGTGGATAGAGATTAGAGAAGTCAAGTAAATAATCTAAGGCTTGTGCTCATTAAAAGCAGTAGAATCCCTCTCCTGGTTGTAATGTCATTACAAAAAATGGCAATTTGGTCTCCCTTTTTTCCCTTTGTAATCCTTTCCGTCCTTCCAACATCTCTACCACTATACCAGCATTCATCTATTCAACTTAAACTCCGAAAATTATCTAAATTGCGTATTTTTTTTCTGGGTTCAATAGTACCCAGTACATAGATTGCTTACAAAATGTTTTTTCATGGTGGCAGGGTCACAATATTGTCTTGATATCAAACCACCAAACTGAAGCAGATCCAGCTGTCATTGCACTGTTGCTTGAAACATCAAGCCCTCACATTGCTGAAAACTTGGTGAACTTGACGCTGTCTATCCTAGCCTGCTGGAAAGAGCTATTTTGTGTGTTTGAAATGCTTCCATAACCAAATTCTACACTTTCCATTGCAGATCTATGTTGCTGGGGATAGAGTTGTCACAGATCCTCTTTGCAAGCCATTCAGCATGGGAAGGTACTTATGACTTAGACAACAATGCTTTTTCTCTATTATGCCTTTTTAATGATTAGTTGCACCATTTCAAACTCCGCACATTTGCCAGGAATCTTATATGTGTATACTCAAAAAAGCACATGAATGATGACCCTGAACATTCAGAGGAGAAGAGAAAAGCAAATATCCGAAGTTTGAAAGAGATGGCTTTGCTTTTAAGGTACCCAAACTACGTTTTCTTTATTGCCTGACCAAAAGCTTGGGCGCAGCAAAATAATTTTTGAAACTTGGTTCGGGATCTATTTATCATTGTTGATTTTTGTCATTTATCGTGTGGTTACTCCCTCAAGAATTAGGTTGTTTGGACTGTCAATTAATAGTGCTTATAGAAATATTTTCTGCCATCATTTCTTTCTGTTTCCTTTTTCATGTAATAGAAGCACAATAAGTGGGTGACCAATTAAATTATTTAGAGATTTTTTTCTTTTTTGGGGTTTTTTTTGGGGGGGGGGGGAATGTGAAGAAGTATTGATATAGAGGTTGTACTATTATGTAGTTTCAAAACCATTGGCAGTCTCTTTTTCATAGTCTGGTTTGGATTTATTTTGTTTCAACTAGCTTGTATATTTCTGCTTCATACATCTCTTATAACTTGTGCATGGATTTGTTCTATAACCAATACCAATTGTTAATACCTATTCCAAAATGGTAAAAAAGACCGCTAGTTGATAATTCAAGTTGAAAAGAGCTTCCCCTCTTTAGTTTTGAATCAGATTTTCCTTTTGTATTCTAGCACATTCATCTGGGGCATTGTTTTCACCCTGATTTTACTGACAAAGGAGCCAAAATGAAGTTTGAATGATTGATAGAAAGAGGGTAATATCCAAGTGGACGGGTGTCTATGAATGAGTCCATTCAAAACATCAGACCATCATACCCTGTTGACTCATTTTACCGTCCTCTGAAACTGTAATTTCTACTAGCAGAAAATTCCTACATCTTAACTGACTAATAAACAGTGATAATATATGGAATCTGATAAAATGGCTTAAGCATCATTGATGATCATCATCCAGTGTTTGATATCATTGGTACTTGGTAATTTACTTGTATTTGTAAGCAATATCATCTTGTATTATGTAATCTCCCTGAATTTCTGTCATATAACATCCTCATTGTAAATTATGGGTAAGACAGTTAAGGCAAGAATTTTCCTCTTATCAATGCCCAGCCAAGCATGCCTTAGGACTACACTTCTCCATTTGACCCTAAAACCTTATGTTATTGTTTGATTATTCTTGTCCATAAAACTTTAAATTTACTTCAACCAGCCATCAATTTGCATTCACTTGTACCATGAGCTTGCTTTGCCATTAATCTGCCAGGAATGTAAAAAAAACATGTAATATGGGTTCCACTCGCAACTCTCAAAGTGTAATATGATCCTTCTCACGTGCATGATTTTCGCATATCATGTGTAGTTTCTTTCAATGGGAAGTCTGTTTTCTTATGTGCTTAAATAAACATGCTATTATTCTATATATGCGACCTTTGAGAATATTACTGACTGTAGGGGTGGCTCACAAATAGTCTGGATTGCACCAAGTGGTGGCAGGGACCGTCCAGATCCCTTGTCAGGAGAGTGGTATCCGGTAAGTTTTTCTTTTGTTGACTTTGTCTTTTGGGGAAAAAAAATAGAAATACAGAGAACCTCGACTTTTGCTATTTCCTTTTTTTGACCTTAGATAGAATTTGGATTAGTTCATCCTTGCTCAAAGATTTTGACATTGATTCATTGTTTGAAATTATTCAATGTTTGCGTTTGTGGAATCTCTTTATGGTTTATACTAATGCAGAAGCATTTTTTATATCTAAAATTCTTGGATAGGGCCCATAGCTGACCTAGCATAAATTAGATGAGTTTCCTTTGTGATAGTAATTTCTTAAGACCAGTTCAATTTTCTTTCCTTCAACACTGATATCTTATTATGACACTGGGAAGATGTTTTCATCTAAAAGAAGATGATAATCGTTGTTACATTTATTTTTGTGATGCTTTCATAGTCATTCATACTGATTTAAGGTTGGCAGGCACACTTTGATGCTTCTTCAGTAGATAACATGAGAAGGCTTGCTGAACATTCTGGAGCTCCAGGACATGTTTATCCTCTGGCATTATTATGCCATGACATCATGCCCCCTCCGCCTCAGGTATGCCTTTGTTTGATTTGTAGTTTTTTGGAATATTGTTTCTCTTTGCTCAACTCCTTAGGAAATCTTCAGGTGGAAAAGGAAATTGGAGAGAGAAGAGTTATTTCATTTCATGGAGTTGGATTATCAGTTGCACCAGAAATCAGCTTCTCTGAAGTTACAGCTGCATATGAAAATCCTGAAGAGGTTGGTTACACATGATACACTGGCTGTGCACCTTGGGCCTTGTACAAATTAAAATGTTTTCTTCCGAAGTAGCATAAATATCATTCTCACAGAATTCTTTGCTCTCCTTCTACAACCAGGAAGCAATAAATTGAGGAAACACTATGTCTGCCTGTAGCATTCTACTCACTGTAGAGCTGCAGATGACTATGGTCATGCATCAGCATTCTTTAGTTTCCTTCCTGTCACAATGAATTTTGGTTATCCATGAATTCATTGACAATTGTTTTAATCTGTAGTTACTTGATTTAGTGTACATCAGTGACTAGTAGTGCATTTGCTGATTAAGGTGGTGCTTTTAGCTGAAATGCTTAATTGTAATTATCTATTGGCAAACTTGCGATAAATACCAAGAAAGTTTCATGGATATGATAGTATGAACTCTATAAACACTCAATTGTTTCTTGGGAACTGTTGGCGCCTGCATATTGTCCCCTGGATGTTTTGTATCTAATGAGCTGGCTTTGCTGTAACAGGCTAAGGAGGTATATACAGAGGCTCTGTATAAGTCTGTGACTGAACAATACAATGTGCTTAAATCTGCTGTACATGGAAAACAAGGGCTAAGGGCGTCCATTCCAACTGTTTCTTTGTCACAGCCATGGAATTAGTCAACTTTTTCTATACTTGATTAGGTATTTGCGTATCCCTTTATATTATCAGTAAATTAGGATCACAATCAATGATTTTTCTGGTATAGAAATTAGAATATTTATTGTAAGTAGAATTATGCAAACCATGGTATTCACAGGCAAAAGACATCTATTTTCGTGCTTGTATTTGGTTGTACTCTTTCTAATAGAGTTGCTGAAAATGGACTTAAGAGGAAGTGCATACACTTCAAGCAGTTGTGAACAACCTTCTAGGGCACATTTTGATTTACCTTAGATATTGTATCCGTCGGAAGATGCAGACAAGCTGCTAATAGCTTGGTTGAAAGAGATCTGCTTTTAATACATGAAGAACCAATTGATGAACTTGAGTTGTCATGTTGATGCTTAGAAAACTCCAGTGCAATGAATCCTTTCAAGAATTCTCGATATTCCAGTATTTATCTGTTTACAGTATATCTCTCATTGGTGTTTTATTTGGAATACATACATCTTGCTATTCTGAATTTTAATACATGAAGAACCAATTGATGAACTTGAGTTGTAATGTTGATGCTTAGAAAACTCCAGTGCAACGAATCCTTTCAAGAATTCTCAATATTCCAATATTTATCTGTTTACAGTATATCTCTCATTGGTGTTTTATTTGGAATACATACTTCTTGCTATTCTGAATTTTGATCGTGCAAGAGGTTCTTATATGACCTATAGCGAACATATTTTCTCAGCTGGAAGCCTAAAACGGATGTAAAATTGTAGCTTAGTATTAAATGAACTGCCTTGTAAAATATTACTAGCTAACCTCTCATATCATATTCTTCTTGACTTGTAAATTGCAGGCCAATAGTTTTGTTATATAGTTCTGCAACTGCTGGACCACAATTCTAGCGGTCCTTCCAGTCAAGTATGTGCCAGGAGAAGCTTCTCTCTCCATGATGATATGGATGGCTTTTTCTGGAGAAGCAATCTAAGCTACAAGTTTTTGCTGTGCTTACATTCTACCAAAGCCAAATCTCACACAATATCTTGAAGCCAAATTCATCTGAAATGCGAGCTGTTCCAGAGGTTCAATTGCAGGTGTGCAGATAACAGTTCGTAGTAAACACAAGAGCCAGTCGTCTGAGGCGATATACATGTATATTTTCTCAATTTTTTGGTGGCCGATCATATTCTTTTTACGCCAATTGCTCAATTGCCACTCATTTTTCTCCCTCGTTCACCTCCAATAACTAGAAGTTTTCATGTTATAACACTTGCACACAGAAGTGCTATGAACAGAGTTGGAGCACATTTTGCCTCTTGACTAAACCAGACTTGTTTTTAGCTGCCACACCAAACTTTTTATATGATGCAATTATGGTAGTCGTTTTCTCTTGTTTTGGTCAAAACCCAAACCAACTATAGTTGCTACAGCCAATGGAGAGTGGTGCATGTTTTTTTTTTTTTTTTCTTAATTGTAAGTTGTAGTAACCATGTTCAACTGAACTATGCATCTCGTAGGACCACCTCTTAAGCCCCGTGATCTAACCATGTTTTCGATTTTTTTGGGGGGGCTTTTGGTTTATTTAAACGTAGCAGTTTAACCCAAGTTGAAGCAAAAAAATCTATTAATTTTTTTTTAGGAAAAGTAAAAACCTGATACATGAAACATATAGTCATATGAAATTTCAAAATGGTTGAAGGGGGCGTTGACATGCATTCATCATACTTGTTATTGAGATATGTAGTAAGAGCAGCGAAAGAAAGATTTTTCGCTGTTGTTTATTTTATTTTCTCTAGTGGTTTTTTATTTTTAATTTCTTAAGACATGAAACTTGTCTTGATAATGAATTTAGTAACACTCATTTCTTTTTCCTGAAATTGAGATATTTGTTTTCAGTAGGTGATAATCTCGAACTTGGATTGATAAACCGAGACTGATTTCTCTGGTTATTAATCGACGGTAGCGTCTAGGTTGAGGGAAGAGAGTACATGTGTCCGTAGCCAAGGTTGCTAGGGGGACCACACGTGCTGTATGGAGAGACAAGAACTGTTACTTTGGATCAATTACGCATATTTTGAGACTTCTACACGTGTTGTTTAAATAATATCCTGAAAAGCCTGCCCTTGCTTGCTGGTTGTTCGTGGTGGGAGGGGAAGATCGCAAGCACCTCCCCCACTGCATCTTTCATTTTCTGAACAAAAAGAAAGGGACACGCTTTCATGTATAATATATATATATATATATGTATATATATATGGCTCTGTTTGTTGCTTGTATAGATTACAGGAAGAGTTTGCCTGAAAAGAAATTTAAAAAACCCGAGTCTTGCTACAAGCACCAGCCCCCATGTAAGGTCTGATGAGGCTCCTTGTCAAGGCATGGTTTGTCTCTTGCTCCATGTACTTGATTGTAATTTGAATTTAGCAATTATATTATTTGATTGGCGTTTGCTTGCACGAGGGTTTCGAATATTCTCACATTCTTATATAATGTAAAGGTAATATTTAATCGAAAGTTTAAGACACCAACATATCTGGGATATCACAATTCAGTGAGGAGTGTGCCATGGGACTGCTCTACCGATGCCGAGCTTCCACTTGCTGCTCGAAAAGGTATATGCCTTCTTCTATCACCGCTAATTGTGGGATTTTATCGGCGAACAACATTATAGCATAGTAATCAGCTGTTTTTATAATTTGTTTTCCAAGAAAATTCATATTTGATTGTCCTATCTATATTACTCTTTCCCGTATATTTTAAGGATTGATATTTAAGTGGGGTTTTTTTTTTATTTAGTTTTTCTCTTTTGTAAAACATTTTATAATTGCAACCTACCTTCTGTTGTTTTACCGTTCTTGTAAATCATGATTGGATATTAATGAAATTATGATCATAAGAGTGTGAAATAGGGTCCCCTAATTCTTGTATTGAAAATAAAATATTTACCATTTGAAATCTTTGAGGAAATGAATTGAATTATCAATAATTTAGAAATCATTTTTGTTATAGAAATTATTGGTTGTTCTCATTAAAAACAAAAAACAAAAAAAACCATGATCCATGCATAATCAACTGAGAAAAAAAGAAAAAGAAAAAGAAAAAGGAAATCTTTGGGTTAAAACCAAAAACAATTAAAGGAAAGGAAAGATTAATAACATACCTACGAGGGATAAGAATATCTTGATGGTCATTGGTGACGAAGCAAAGAAAGAAATGATATTGTGCTATCAAGGGTTTTGGGAAGGAAAAATAGAGGTCTATTTTCTTTCATTTGTGATTTGTGTTAATTATTTTTATTATTTGTTAATCAAACTAGGATGATGTGGTTTGATATTAGAACTTGTCCTTCGTGTATTTCTTAATGGACAATATGGTTAAGTAGTACATGATCTTTGTTCTTTTATATATAATTAAAAATTTATTTTTATATGTTAATTATTTCTATTATTTATTGGTCATTTCAATATGCAATAGTTTAATATTAGGTCCTATTATTAGAATGTTGTTCAGTAGATAAAGAGGTCAATTATCACATGACTTTTATTTTATATATATGTAATTGAAAATTCGTTTTTATATGTTAATATTTTTTATTATTTGTTTGTCAATCCAATATGATATAATTTGACATGGAGCCTTGTCATTAGGGTGTTGTTTGGTAAATAATAAAGTCAATTAGTACATGATTCCTTTTCTCTTTTCTTTTATACGTAATTGAAAATTTATTTTTATATGTTAATTGTTTCTATTATTTGTTATTCAATCCAATATAATATAGTATGATAATGTGTCTTATTATTAGAATGTTATTTAGTAGATAATTGGGCCAATTAGTATATGATTCTTTTTTAACACGTGATTTTAAACTTATTTTACGAGTTAATTATTTTGATTATTTGCCGCAACAATCTAATATGTAAAGTTCAATTTCAGGTTTTGTTCTTTAGATGTTGTTTGGTGAATAATAGAAACAATTCATACATAACTCTTTATTTGATAAATGATGATAATAATGATAAAATAAATAAATAAATAAAAAGATTTTTTTTGTTTAATGTACATATGTATATACATAAGAATATCTTTTAAGTTATTCTTATGATTATCTAATTAGTTACTTTTAAGAGACAGAGTCACATGTAATCATAATGTTGTTTTTTAAATTATAAAAATATAAATATCTGTAAAAATTATAACATTAATTTTAATTGTGCATTGATTATTTTTAATATGTGAATGGTGCCCTGCATGCAATTCTAATTAATATAATATTAAATTGATTCATGCTTATCAATTGCTCACTGTCTACAAAGCTAAAGTTAATAAATACATATATATTAATTTAGGCAAACTTTACCATGTAAGCATATTAAATAAATTTATCATTAAAAACAAATAATAATGCATGTTATCATAGAGAATTATATATGTGGTAATTGTTATTTTTCATATCATATAACTAGTTATTTACCTATAATCTTTGAATATCATTCAGGCTTTATAGTTACCATAAAATTAAATAATAATTTTTTTATTTTTATCTTTTTATATATAGTTCGCCTTGATTTTCTCGATGATAATGCTTTCAAAATAGTTTCAAACACAAGAATTTATTTAATAATGTGAAATGAATTCAATTCATAGTGATTTGAATATGCTATTAAAAATGAATTCATAAATATCAAAATCAAAGAAATTGATAATTAAAATACAACCACTCAATAACTTTCTCCTTCCTAAACTTTTCAGTGGTTTTCTCTTTCTTATCTTAACTTATAGAGACTAAAATGTGATGAAAATAAATTTCTAAGTAAAAACATAATAATCTAGCATAATAGAGATGAAAAATAAATAAAAAATCGAGGGATCAAATAGAACTTTTATACACGTTTTATGAAAAAATCCTTTGTTTTTTTATTAATGTGAATTCCATCTTCTATCTCTCAAATTGTGTTTTTTTTTCTTTTTTCAAAGAAGCAAAAACTCTATTAAAAATGGTTGCTGATACAAACACGAGGACATTTACTAGCACATTATTAGATTAGTTAGACAAACAAATCAAAATGTATTTAAGCATATAAAGCCATGAAAACATGATTTGAACGATCAAATTGATAAGAAATAAAGTTTAGAGGATGAATTGTAGACCAAACAAAACACGGGGATTAAAATGTAAAAATGAGGGCAAAAAAGCACTGTGAAAGAACAATTTTTTGTATGAGTGGATGGATGGTGTGTTTTTTTGTTTAAAAAAAGGGGGGTAAAAAGAGATGTGATTTTAGTTTTGTTTGTTAATGTTAATTGCGGTTCCTAATTCGTGCTTTTACTCATTTTGTTGCAAATGCAATCTTGTATGAAAAGCACGTAAATATCCCTTTTCCCTGGCTACTGATTATTTCCTTACATGGGAATGAACTTATTGTGTCCTCCACTTGCTCCTTTTCTCTGTTCTTCTACCCAATGATCATTCATTCTTCATATTTTGTTTGGTTCAAATTAATAGGTCAATATTCTTCCTCGTAAGATCATGATTTCCACCCCCTTTCCCCCCTTTTTTTTAACTCTTTCTGGCCAAAAAGAACGTTAACAGCCCTTTGCACAAGTGTTTATGATCATCGGAGAAGCTGGCATTGGATTGATCATTGCTGCAACGAATTCCTCAAGTCGTCAAGTACACGGCACGGATGCCGTTAGATAAGAAGGATGCAGTGACGTAGCTTGTAATTTTGTTATGTGTTTGCACTATTGCATTGCAGGGATAACATGTATTTATCATAATTCTAGCTTTTATTGCGTTTTAAATACTTTGTTTTTAATGTGATGTTTTCCATGTGCTTCTTTTTTTTTTAAAAAAATATCATTTATAAATATTTTAAAAAATTACTCTAAAACATATTATTATTATTATTAAAAACATTAAAAGATTTGAGTGGAAAAGGTGTTCGTAAATCGTTAATCACCTCAAACTCTTTTAATTTGTATTTTTTTATTGGAAATTTTTTATTTTTTTCCATCTGCATTCCTTTTTATTTTTTTTTAAATAGATGTTTTTACTTCTTATATAACTGTAGTTTGGTGTTATAAAATTAACATCCAATAAACCATAAAATTATATTTGGAGTTATGAACACTGTGATATGAAAAATATATTAAAAATTAAATATAAAAAATAATTTATTATAAATTGTAATAATTACCCGCAATGTTTTTATTTTTTATCGCTTAACCCTTTTAATTCTCAATTTAATTTGTTCATTGAGATAAGTTGGGATAGAGTTTAATTTTTACTTTTTTTATATAAAATTCTCATAATATTAAAAATAAATCTTGATATTGAGTTAATGTTCAATTAAAAAAATTATCTTATTGATTCAAATTAATTAAAATTTTAGAGATTTAAATTCAAACAGAAACAAACATTTTATTTTTTTAAAATAAAATAAAATAAAATTTTTATCTTAACTTTTCAATTTAATATTTAATTAAAATTAATAATTCTATTATTATTTATTGACATATATTTTCCGCATCAAAATACAGGGGAAACAAGTGTTTTATCCTCGTCGTTTCTCTGCCCCGTTAAATTTCGTGGTCTGGTTTTCATTATGTCCTCGAAGGACATTGCTGGGCATCCCTGATCCCACACGTGGCACCAACACACCGACAGGGATGCAAGTAGGGACATGAGAGCCATCGGATATACAAAATCAAAGTGAAGCGATCTGATGAGTCAGCACCATCTGTCATCTGATAAGCCCTGTGGGGCCATTTGAAGGAAATGAGTCAAATAACAAATCAAAATGGCGATGGACCCCGTAAACAATGAATACCAGCTATTACCTGATGACGTTACAAGTGGGATGTGAGCCCCACGCGCCACCCCCATTTGCCTCTCAACAAGGAAACAACTGCTGCTTTCAGGTGGAGCTGTTGACACAGCTGGTCCTTACATGGTGGAGAGAGTTTGGGGCCCACTTTTAGATGGCTTTTGTCAAGGGAAATGGGACCTCCTCTTCGATGATGCTCCGCTGCTTTAGCTGAGCGGATAGCCTGGTAGGATAAGGTAGAAACAGTCATGAACTGTGTGCATGCCGCAACTGGATGATAATTTAAATATTTAATTAGAGTTCACGGATGTTTTTGTAATTTACCGGTTTATATATTTTTAAAACATTGTCTTTCACTTAAATAATTTAATGATATTGTAAAGCATATTCAAACACGCTCTTCTAATATATTAGAAACTAATTTACGATCCTTGTCGTAACATGATACACGTGGCCCTTGTACATTGGCCAACGTTGACTATATATATTGGCTCCCGGTACTGCATGAAGGAGATGGAGAATGGATTAATTCAAGTCCATACTAGAAAAAGAAAAAGAGGAACGAATGGTCGTGATTTTGGTTCAAACGTGACGCCGATGTGACATGGGAACTGTGTGGGAAAGATATCATACTCAAGTAACATAAAATTCTGTCCGATTCTATCTTCGCACAGGATCTTTAATTTGAAATCTTATTACATGACATTTTCTATTCGAATAATATCTTAAAGTACAAGCTACACAACCTAAATAATAGTCATGTGTCTATCTTGAAGGAGGAGGATATTCACAATAAACAATTATAAAGTCATCATAGAGGCTCTTAAACTAATAGGCAAATTAAAATTACTAAGCATGGTATTGGGTTTATTAGATTAAACGGGGAAAAAATAAAAAAATCATAAAAAATATATTTTTAAAAACTAAATAAAAATAACAGAGAAAACAAATAATTTTCCTCAAAAATCATGCATTAATCTCCTCTGGTGAAGAGAACTAGTTATTGAGTTCAAATTATTTTTGTTTTCATTTTTTGGATATCCAATCAAGACTATTCAATTTATTTTTTCCTTCAATTTAGATGTACAGTAATTTTAGATATAGATTTCAGTCTTTTTATGTTAAAATTTACAAGCAATAATTGATGAATTATTTATTTTTAATTGACTTTTAAAGTAATGATTAGTAAACTTATTTTATCAACATGTATTGTACCCATAACATTCTTGAATAAATTTATCTTTGCGAGAATAATACATTTGTAATTAAAAGAATCAACATAGTCTAGATTAATATTTTTTTTCATTAAACACCTTCCATATTCTTTGTATACTCGACCATTCACTTATCAATGAGGATAATATTCATGATATTATTATTATTATTATTATTATTATTATTATTATTTATTATTATTATTAACATAATCATCATAAAAATAAATTGTTAGTCCAGAGGCCATTATGTATGTATAAATTATTTATTTTGATGATAACAACATATCATGTACGTTTAATGTATATGTTAAATTACTATTGTTATAACAAGTTTTTCTATACCAAAATGAAGTTATGGACTCCTTAGATGCAAATTTGACTTGAAAAATTTTATGTTTTTATCTTTGTATAATCAAATTTTTATTGAATTTATTATAGCATCACAAAATGAATTTCATTTAAAATATTTTTATTGTTAAATTTGAATTCAAAAATATTTTTATTATTGAAGTTCAACATCAAAATATTTTTTTTTATCATGTCTTGGTATTATCACTAAACTTCTCTTATGAAAATCATGTTTTACTAAAATGGAAGAGCTATGTTTTAATCACAAATATATTTTTATAAGGTGGTAAAATTGTATTTTTAAAAGAAGTATATTTAACACACCAATCTTAGATTATATAGCCATTTTATCTTTGTTACTAAAGCAACAACTTTTTTTTCTATATCTATAAAAAAGGAGAAACCAATTGTTTGATAATGATATAATAACTCATTAAATGGAAAAAATTTCAATCCAATTTTTCTTGTGCAAGTAATAGCTACTTTGAAACTTTTCTTTATAAATACCCAATTAATTTTAATGCAAGACTCGCTCTTGCACTTTTTAACAATTCTATAATTCTTACATTTCATATTTTAGTATTCCAAAAGCTTTATTTTTTTTTAAAGATTCAAACCTTAAATCATATCAATTTTATCTTTTACATTCTTGAGCTAAATTACATCAATTTTATCTTTTATATTCTTGAGCTAAATTACATTTTTTAAAGGCTTAAGCTTATAATTATTGTAATCATAACTGCTTGTTAGAAGTAATTATTCTTTTATGGGAGACAAATCAAGTTGTGAGAGTGTTAGTAACACTCAAACCACTTGGGTTATCCTTTAGGTGTGAGCTAAAAAGAGGTGTTCAATCCTAATCCTTGAAAATACAAAGCTTTTTGATCTTTGGCCTATAAAAAAGATTCAATGATAAGTTTGATTCTTTGTTTGAAAAAATATCAAGTTCAATCTTAAGTCCAGAAAAAGATTTTATAAGGTTATCTAATCTTTAACCCATAAAAAAAATTATGTAATAGGTTTGATTCTAAACTCGTAAAAAAACCAAGTCTTATCTAGACTTTATAAGAGAAGTAAGTTTGATCTTAAGTTAAAAAAAATTTTACTTAATTAATTTGATATTAATCGTTAAGAAAATTGTGTGTGATAATAATTACTTAAACTGAGGTTTAAAAAGTAAAATAAATAATTTTTCAAACCATTATAAAAATTAATGTTTATCTTGCTATCCTTTTCTCTTTATTTTTGTACTCGTTGATCTTGTTGTTAATTTTAGTATATTTGGAGATATTGAGAATTAACTTTCAAAGTGCTATAATTTTTAGTAAAGCCTAATTCACCTTCCTTTTGGACCTTTTATAAATATTATACATTGATTGAGAATATAAATTTAAATTTATCTCGTCATAAACAAGATTACTAAAATCTCCACAATATTCATCCTGATTAAGAAGTTTCCTTCTTTTTTTATCTTCAAACAAATTTTCAAAGCTTGCTATAGGTCTATAATCACTTTGTACATGACCTCTCAGGTTTCTCACCTTTGTTAATGATGAGTAAATTTTATAATTTGTCTTTACGTGTCTTTTATTATAAATTCCATAACATCTTTTTTTTAAGAAGAAGCCTTCTCATCCCTTTCTATATGAGCACGTCTTGTTCAATGGTATATTCCAGCCAGGTTCTAATATCAACTAATATAGATAAAAACATCATGAAAAGACAACAAAGTACACGCAACACAAATTGTTTTTGAATAGTATCACCATATAAACCAATAAAAATTTTGTTTTTTTCATTATTTTTTATTCAGATAATATAGAAAAATATAAGTTAAATAACACTACTTATATCAATTTTAGGTATATTTTCTAGAAAAAGATCCTGATAAACAATTATATAGTATTCTAAAGATTCAAAAACTAAATAGAAAAAATAAAGTTATCAGGTATGACATTTAGCTTTTTAGAATTAAGTATAAAAATTAAAACACTATAAATAAAGGGAAAAAAATGTCCCTAAATTAAATAGTAAAAAAACTAAATAATTTTTTTTTTAAAATCCTTCTACATCATAAATTTAAAAAAGAGAACTCAGAAATGCACAATAGAATTTTAACTTGAAATATTTAGAAGAAAAGAAAAAATCATAGAATTGTAAATGCATTTTATTGCTACTATATATATAGACCAATAGTTCAGGCACTCCATTAAACATGCAATCAATAAAAGATGGAAAAAAAAAGAGCTTTTGGAACCTTAGCACAATAAAAAAGCAATAAAATAGCACAAGCTAAAAATAATTAGTGATCTAACACAATCTCATTAGTTTCAAATATTATATATGACTCGCACATTACAAATAACATATACGAGTATAAAATGTTTACGACTCAATCAATAAACATGTCAAAGAGCAATTTTTCCATCCTTTAAGTCTGTAGAAAAATCATAACTCATATAACAAAATATAGTTTTATCAACTATAAGTTATTAGGTTTTGAGACTCTATTCAATCCAAACCAACACAATTAAATATAAAATATAACTACATCCCTATCATGTAATTTTATTAACATAATCTAGTCCTAATTAATTCTTATATATAATATAACTACATCTAAAAATCATTCCAATTTATACATAAACATGAAGTGGTTGTGAACAAGCATTTACCAACACCCCAACTTATCTAATTAGATAATGGGTATGTAGTACTTGTGTGAGGGTCAACATTGATATCACCCCAGCACTTGTAAACAGGTCTAAAATGCTCATGGATGGTCTAATATCCCTAACATTCTTATGATAAATGATCTCATCTTCCGTTAATGCCAACTTGAGATACCTACTTCTTTAATATCCCGAAGTCAATCACAGCACAAAATGAGTATAATATTGATCAAAACATGTCTTATCTTATCAATGATGATTGATATCATGTTACTCATTACTAATATTAATGTAATTTGGTATGTCTTATAAAATATAAATCTATTGTATTATCTAATCAGGGCAACATATATTAACTATATCGAAGTAATGTAGTGAGAACTACAATAACTAGATCTTAGATCAAGACACATCTATGACATTCATATAAATTATCAAAATATATAGAAGACTTATATTAGATAACAAGTTGAAACTTAAACAATAATGTCTAAACAACATAAACATAATAAATTTATAACTTATACTTGATGGTGAATTTAAGTCTATTTCATGGTGAAAAAAGAGAGAAAGTTGTTGCATGCGATTAAAATGAAGAAGAGTAAAATGTCCGGAGGAAAGAGAAATAAAGGGAGAAATGAATAAAAAAAAGGTCTCATCATTTAAAATTGATTGGAGTTGCAAGATAAATAAGTGACTTAATACGTGATAACCAAATTACAAATATAATTTGTAATTTATCAAACTATATTATATTTTTAAATATTTTACTCATCACGATATCTTATATCTCATTAAAACTTGTTTACTATGCTAAAAGAACAACTCGAAAACAAATTAGGGAAGGTAGTAATTTCAAGGATCTATGAAGGGCCTGTGACTGGACTGTCACACCAGCACCAGTTAAAAATGGTGGACTCTAGCAAGCTGCAAGGTCTCTCTTTCTTCCAAGCGCAAGCAAGCACCGTTAAAAAGAGTAAAATACTAGTAAAAGTATATTATACAGGAGGCCATGGCAAATGTACTTTCCCACAAATCATCAAGACCTATAATAATTGGAGGATGGAAAGATGATTTTGGCGTTCCATAACGTGCCAAAATGGGCCATCGTGATCAGATTTCACATTGATCACTCAAACTGAACTTTAAGCCTAACTCTAGCCAAATAGAAGGCAAGATATTAAATTTTTTAAAAAAGCTACGATAATTTCATATTTTATGCACAAACTAGGGTTCTGAACCTTAACTGATAAGGAAAGATCACTCCTCCTTTGCTGAAGCATCCACAAACTCGTCAAGTTTTTCCACGGTGCTTGCATCTGATGACAAAATTACATTTCCTAAATATTCCTCCACGAATTTATAAAGACCATTTGAAGTCAATAATCATGATTATGTCCATCTCAAAACGTCAATTAGGAAAAAAGAGAACCCAAGATAGTGATGACATCTTAGAAACCAAGGCAAACAATAATAAAAGCATGCCTGAGATTGTCAAAAAAAATACACGACGACTGTCCTTATAATTAAATGTCTCCATCAATATGTAAGAAAAAAAGATAGAGGGAGATCTCATTATAGTACTAGCTTAGCTAGCCAGTAAAAGCAGGGATGCATCTATATATATATATATATAGTAACAGTACCAGCAAGTAATAAAGAAAGGGAGCAACATGTCAAAAAGGGTGAGAGAGTAGACAGAAATTTAGAGTGGAGAGAGTATGCATGAAAACAGATGAAAATGGAAAAAAAAAAAAAAGGGGGATCATTACCAGAGAGATTTGCGATGGTCTGTACATTCACTCCATCTGTACAACTGACAGACAATGAAGTCATGCACATATATTGAACTGAACTCGGTTTTGAAGTTAAGCCACTGCTCCAGCCCACCAGTCCCTCTCTTTCTCTCTCATGCATTGGAAAAAAGACTCTCTGCCACCGCCAGTCACCATACGCAAAATACACCACCACCTGCTGAACGACTCCCCCCCTCCTCTTCCTTAAAATATGCAAGGTTACTTAACGCCGTTAAAACTCTGAAGATGGTCACACGCAAGGAATTAGCTAGACAAGCACCACCAAGAACCCTAGAAACCTTTCTTCAATTAGCATCATCACGCATTCTTTCTCTCTCCTTTTAGCAAACACAAGTTACTTAAAAAAAGCAACTAGTTTCTCCGTTTTACACAAAACCCACAGACTTTTCCTTTGCATTTAATTCTTGTTCTTTTTCTCCACACATGAACTCGTCAAGGTTGTTCATGGTTCAATGACTCATTTTTTTAATTTAAAAATCTTGTCGGAGGGGTGAATGGGGTGCATGTTCTCTCAACTAGCTGCACAGTTCGCTTTCTTTCCTCCATCTCCATCTACATACCAAATTAAGAAGGGAGACAATGGCAAGCTCTCTGTTGTCTCAACTTCTTCTCCTTCTATGCCGCTTCCTCTTGCTGATGATAATTCACTAGATGTGCTCATGATTGATACAAAGAGAGGCAACAAGATTGTTGCCTTTTATCTCAAAAACCCTTATGCTAGACTCACCGTGCTCTACTCTCATGGCAATGCTGCTGACCTTGGCCAGCTTTATGATCTCTTTGTCCAGCTCAAGGTCAATCTCAGAGTTAATCTCATGGGGTTAGTGTCATAAACTGCTGCAAAGATTTTTTTTTTTCTTATTTTTTGAGAGTGCAATTTTTTTTTCCTTGTAAAGTGTCTGATACAATTTTTAGTGAGTGTTTCTGCTTCTATTTCAAACTTGCCGTGAAAGGGGTCTTGTATTTAATGTTCTCTCTGCTTTTCTTTGGGCCTGTAGCTTCTTTCTTTGTGGGGCTGAATTGTATCTCTTAAAACTTTCTCCCATTTTCAACTTTTTTTTTCCGGCAACATTTTTCCTATTATGGTCCTGGATTTTGTTGGATTAGATCTGTGATTAGTTTTGGTCGAGATTTAATTATTTCTAGTGTTAATGACTTTTTTTAAAACCATTAAGCATATAATTGTTTTAATTTATGCATTCATCCATTTTAATTAATTAATTTATTTTTACTCTTTAAAGTGATAGTGAAGATGGCTGGTAAGTTAAAGGAGTTTTCTTACTGGCATGAGTTCTTTCCACCTTTTTATTCTTAACTTATGTTTTGCTTAAAAGAAAAGGTGAATGATACTTACTGACTCGTATTCGGATAACATTGGTAACAATGCTTGGTTTCTCCTCTTTAGAGATTTGTGTGCCTTTTGGGCTCTGGGAGGTTTTAACTTTACTGTGTCTTTGATTTGTTTCTATTTGTCATTTCTGGTACAGTCCTCTAATTCAGATCTTGAAAAAGTTAGAAACATGATCTATTCAATGGCTTCTCAGATTTCTGTATTCATTTTTTAATCACTTCTATGGAGCTCTATGGATCCAATCTTTGATATGACCTTAAACATAAGTATACTTTTGGTTCAGTTACACTAGAGAGTATAATGTGTTGTTGCTCCGTAACTTTTTCCACATTATATCCTCTAATAAGTCACATTCAAATGCTTGCCTAATTTTACATGCCATGGGATTTTTCTTCCTTTTTGTCTTTTGAAAAGATGGCTGTCTCGTGCTATTGTTCTCTAGCTTTCAGCATTTCTTGTATTCTTGCTTCTCCCGTGCTGTTTTCTTTATTGAATTGAATTATGATCTCTTCCATCTGAATGCTATAATGCAGATATGACTATTCTGGTTATGGTGCCTCTTCTGGTAAGGTAAGCTGTCATTCAACTTAAGCTAACTACATGAACAGCATTTTATTCATGGCATGTTTAAAGAATTGCAGCTAATTGAAGAAATTGAGATATACAAGTTAATATGTAAAGTAATTAAAAGCATTAATATAATTTGGAATTTCAAATCATAGAGGAAAATCTAGAAGTAACAAGAGAGCTCATTTCTTGTGCTATTGAGTTAACATTACTGGAAATCTGGATCATGCAATACCAAGAACTTTTGAGTGAATGTTTGTGGGAAAATCAACAAAGCATGGATCTATATAAAAGATAGCAAGTAATTACATCATCTTTGCTTATCAGCAATAATAAAAAGAACAGGGATAGTGGTGGGGGCAATTAGCACTCCAAGTGATAATGCACTCTGAATTTATAGTGGTAAGAGAGAAAAAAAATAAGAGTGATAAACTGGAGTGCTACTAACTCCACCCAGAGTACAAACGAACCCTTGCAGTCCAGATATATTATATAGTTGTGGAAGTAGATTAGGATGTTTATTCTCTTAAAAAGTTTTGGAAGTTGAGATTATGTGAACATTTCCTAGCTCCACTTCTTATTTGTTATCATCTGGCTTCCCAAGTTAGAGACAACTTTTTGAATGATTTACAAAGCTTACAGCACTCTGATATCGAAAACTGCATGGTAATCATGTCATGTTTTCCATGTCCAGCCAAGTGAGTCCAACACATATGCTGATATAGAGGCAGTTTACGAGTGTCTCCAGACACAATATGGAGTTAGTCAGGAAGACTTAATTTTGTATGGGCAGTCAGTTGGTAGCGGGCCAACATTGCACTTGGCAGCGAAGTTGCCAAGGCTGAGAGGGGTTGTTTTGCATAGTGCCATTCTTTCTGGTCTTCGTGTGCTCTGCCATGTGAAGTTCACATTTTGCTTTGACATATACAAGGTAGGCTAACTATCTTGGTCGTTGTTAGTTATGGAAATTCTAATGGTTTATTGACTAACGGGCACCATGTCTGTTGTTCTTCTATCCCTGCTGCCATTTTTAAGCTATACGTTTGTCTCATAAATGCAGAATATAAACAAAATTCGGAAGGTGAAGTGCCCTGTTCTAGTGATACATGTGAGTACCTTTTCTTCCAATAGTTTTCCTTGGAAACGCCTTGTCATGCAATCATTCTGCTGAGACTTTGTTCTCCAAGCAAATCCATTTTTAAAGTAAACCCAGTCAAATGCTTGTGTGAGGTTTTGAGAATGCATTGAAATTTGAAATGCTTTAATGTGCATCATGTTTGGCTGTCCAGGGTGATTAAGATATCTGGGCTTATTTAAGGTGATATCATTTTGTTTTAAGGGTCTGGTCATCATATAAAAGTCGTTAAAGACACATAAGTTCAGCCAAACAAATTATGAATGTGATGGGAGCATCATAGGTGTTAGTGGGGCTATTAACGACTGCGATATGTTGAATGTAGGATTTGGATGACGTGCTCTAGTGTTTGTATTTGTTGCTTTCCCATATAAATGTCATTTCTGCTTTATAATTTTGTGCAATAGGTATGAGTATGATTCTCCTGGAAACTTTCATAAAAGTTAGCTGCAACTTAAAATGAGCTGAAAAGTTAGTTGCAACCTTGAATTTCATATATTTGCTTGTAGAGATGCATATGTAACATTTGTTAGTGCTTTGTTTGCTTTCATTGTTTTGTTTCCACTTATTATGCAACGATGGAAGTATATCAAACTAATGTTTTTGGATTTTCTAATAAAAAAGTAAATAACAATAGAGAAGAGTATGGCTATACATCACAGGTTTTGTGGTGCTACAATGCATCATGGGACATGTGTTGATTGTCACGTCCTTTGGCTGTTGGCATGGCCATCCAAGGTATCATGACATTAGCAACATTGCAGGCGTGGCCATTTTGGTTCCTATGATATGCTAAAAATGACATGACTTTGTCAGCAAGGTTGTTGATGCAGTTGACACCTCAAATAGTTATATCAGTAATTATATTCACATGACAGTCAACAAGTGTCCTAAGATGCATTGGTGCATCTTGAGGCCAAGATGCTGTTTTCATTGGCAAATAGTGAAACATGATATAGGGAAGCATTTAACTTTTTTATATGTGAGAGGACATGAGTATAACTTTGGTCTTCAATTTTTAATAAACAGCAAAAAAATATAATGGGGTAGCATGACCATAGTCATTATTCATTTGTTATCCTAATATGTTAAGAAATCGATAATGTTGTTGGTATCGAAGTTTTTCATATTACATGTCTACAGATAGTAATTATTGTGTTGGTGAACCTTGTTAGAAACTGGTTAAGTCGGTAATCATAGTAGAAGGTAGTCATTGTGCACAACAGAAATTGATCGGATTAATTCGTGTTTTTATTGATTTGCTTGACCATAGCTCATCAACTTGATCAAAGTGAAGTCAAAATAGGTTAATTTGGTCATTGTGTTGGTGCATTTTTCAAAGTGAAACCTTGGTGAAGGGAGTTTGTAACTAAAGTAAATTTGGTCAATATGTTAATGCATTTGTCAAAGTGAAACTTTGTTTAAGGGAGTCTGTAACTAAGGTGGCATGGTTTGAATCAAATTTGATCAAGGGTGATGCTAATGGTGTCTAAAGATACTTGTTAAGGTGTATTTACTATGATAGTTGATTTTTAAACTACTCGTAGAATTTGTAATTTCAATCATTATCCTGTCACAGTTTATAATTGGGAAACATGAAATGTATTCCTTTTCTTTTGCAAAAGATCATAAATAATAATGCATAAAACATTTTGAAAACATAATAAATACACAAGTTTAAGCCCTCATTACCATTACTTTTGACTGATTAATTAGGCCAGATGACTTGAGTGTTTGTGTGGTAGCGTGGTGGTTTTTAAGTCATTGAAGTTATATAGTGTGCCTAGCTACCACTGGCTAGCAAAGCATCTTTGATTCAATTTTCAGCATTTGCTACAGTGGCTTCTAAGTCACTACACTTCCAAGCACGTGCCAAGTCAATTTGATTAATTATCAAAGTTTAGGTCAAAACCTAGTGAAATCAATCTACCTTGGTCAATTTTAAGGATCAAGCTTGACCAATATTGATTAATTTGACCAAGTTCAACCAAATTGACCAACATAGATGGTGAGGAAATGCGTTTTTGCAAAAAATTCACCGCGTGAACAACTTCCACCAGATGTGTGAGACCCACCACCGCTCATCCAGTGATTGTGAATACTCTTAATGAATTTTATGTTCTTAAGGCTTACAGCACAACCATAATGGGAATGACTAACATAACTAGATCTGATCTCATTGATTTCCATTCACTACATTTGATCAAATTGGACTGCAATAAACGATGTTGGTCTGTGTTTTATGGTTACTAGGATTGACTGAGCTCAAAAATCTTATATATGAAATTAATATTATTGCTATGGTGGCCAGCTATGTTTTCAGAGAAACCTAGATATTGCAAATCTGTTCCTTTGATTTTCATTTCATTATTTATCAAGAGTGCTTACATGAATAGTGCTTGATGTAACACATGAATTCAATGTATGTATAGTGTAAAACATGTAGTTAATTGCAAGGTTGCAGGTGAATAAATGACAAATGAAGTGTATATTTTGTTTTTGTTGTATGAGGTAACCTACTTCTGGATTTCTTAAAAAACTCTTTGCTAGTGGTTCATCGTCTATTGTGCTACTCAGCTGATCCAAATAGGTCACCTATATTTTGCTGTTCGATCGAGGTTCAGAAAAAGAAAAAATAAAAGGAAAAGGCTACATATTTTCTCCCCTCAATTAAGTATATATTCAAACTATTTAACCTAACAGTAAAGTTGTTTTGCAATTACTTGACTGGTAAAGAGCCTGCGTCTCTTTTTCTTTCAAGTTATCTCCTACCCGTTTTTTATGGCGATGAGCCTTGGGAAACTTGATTCCATTTCATTATTGCGAATGTAAAAACTTTCTGATTTTCCAAAAACTAGTTGCACTGATTTCATGGGCTATGTGATTAAGGATGTTACATAGCAGAATTTATCGAGTTTCAGTACTAAACTAGTTGAGTTAATTGCATGATTGGGTTTATTTTAGGATCTTAGAACTATAATCTACTCTTTCCATAAGTGCATGTGCTTGTATCTGCATGCATGCTTGCAAAATGTTGCTCGTTATTTCATGCTAGATCACCCATCATTGATATTCTAAATTCTCAAGTGCAAGGGTGTGTTATCCTCTTGAGGTTCGCTATGAAGTTGATTTCATCTGGCTTAAACTAAGTTGACCAATTCTGACCGTCTAAGTTCTATATGATTTGCGCTTTGCATCTATCTGTCCAAAGATTTTGAAATGGGGTTGCATCATATGTTTTACAGGGCACAGAGGATGATGTTGTGAACTGGTTACATGGTGAGGGGCTGTGGAAAATGGCAAAAGAACCATATGAGCCTTTATGGATTAAAGGAGGTGGGCACTGTAACTTGGAATTATACCCTGATTACATCCGCCATCTCCGCAGGTTTATTCATGAAATGGAGAATATAACCACAGGAATCCGTCTCAAAAAGATCCGGCAGAATCTGTGTCTAAAACCGAGGTCTAAGACTGATTCCAACAAGTGCTGTAGGTTCAAACTGTGGCGACCTAAATGCCCAGAATGTTTAAGACCCAGGTGCATAAAATGCTCGTGGGGTCCCGGGTGCACGGAATGCTGGAGACCGAGATGCTCAAGTTGTGTTAAATGTTGCTGGAGAGCACCCGGTTGCCCAAAATGTCCGAGACCCAGCTGCCCAAAATGTCCGAGACCCAGCTGCTGCTGTAGAATTAGATGTCTGCCCTGGCGATGTTGCTTTGGAAAACAGAGTGGGATGAATAGGAAGCAGGATGGGTGATAATAATAATAATAATAATCAGCATTGGTTGTATAGATTGCTGAATTCACTCACTAACACTCTTCTAATCTTGTGCGTTAGTGTACAAAACAAGAGGAAGTAATTTGATTTTAATTTCATTAAAAATCATGGTGTTGGGATGTTCTTGGAAATGGAGGTTTTGTATCTCAGCTGATTTGTATTTGTTTCTGGAGATCCTTTTTATCTACATAAATTTAGCTTCAGATCACAAGCTGTTCTGTTAAATAAATAAATGATACTGTAGCCTATAATATACGGAACACAGAGTAATACTCTCTAATTTCAGTGAGCCCCTGAAATTGATGTGTGTGAAACCGAGGGACGAGTTCAAGCAAAGATGATGGAAGCTCGTGATGCTATGAGAGCAAGACAAGCATTGGATATCTACATCCTCTGACTTCATTTTCATTGCAATCAGCATAACGTGACAGAACGTTTAAGCAAAGAAGGTTAACTACAGCATTAGAATACCAGAAGAAAACTCTTGGAAAACAATCATACCAGATGATTGAACACTTTGCCATATATATCCATCATAAAAACAAGCCCGAGTAATAACACATCAGCTTGATAAAAGCTTCCCCCCCTTCCAAGCACTACTGGTAAGTTGAAGCTGCTCCAGCAAAGGAATACCGGGCAGAAACTGGTAAATAGGCTTTAGCCGCACCAGACGTTCCAAGCATTGACCACTGAAGATGATCATTGTTTAATAGACCTTGATTCTCGTGAATTAATGGAGTGTAGTGAGATTGATAAGTTGATTGCAACGGCTGTTGCGTACTGGAAGATGCTGTCAAAGCATAGCTTGGTGCTAAATCCTGTGCCTGAGATGAAATACACGAGGTTGTTGCAGAAGGTAGGTATTGACTATAATAATTGGCTACAGTATCCGAATGCAAAACAGTATCTCTCTCCCTTGGTAACAGGGGCACATGATACTGATGTTCATGTCTGGCAACATGGTTCCTCAGACCCGTCTCCATTGCGACCTCATAACTGTGTATATGAACAAGGAAAAGATATCCATAAATGATTAGGGCCAAGAGGGCAAATCAATCAAAAAGAAAGCAAGAGAATTGCATAGCAAAGATGCAGCGAATTTGCTAACTGAAAACAAGGGAGAGCATGCATCATACGTTGCTAACAAGGCTTTCCGGTATGGTTGCATTCTTAATTATTTTGGCATAGATTACACATGTATGAACAAGGATGATAGAAGATAGAACAATCCATTACGTTTTAGTTAGGGGATTTGAGACATCCAAGCCGAAGTTATTGAATTTTATTATTGGACTTTAATGTATATTCTTATTATTTAGTCGGCATTGAGCTCAAATTTAATTATGATTGGAGTTTTTATTTGTAATTTTTCACATTTAATTTTTCGCATGCTTTTTCATCTTCCATTGCTATTCTTTTTTCACTCTTTCCTTCTATTTTTTTGGCTTCTTAGCTGCTTCTTTATTCTTTCTTTTAGCTCTCTTAAATCTCTTTTGTCACGTATTAGCTTTGGTATCAGAGCAAAGATTTTTTTAGTTCTCACATCTAAATGGTTTATAAAAATAAAAGTTTCTTTTAGCCTTCCTGTTGACCATCAAGACCTGGAAAAAACCTTTCGTTTGCAACACAATCAGAAACCCTTTTTTTTAAAAAAAACTACACTTGGACAAACAGGCCTTTAAATCTATTTTGCCCCAAATCCTCGCCAACATTCATCCCCTCCACCATGGTCAAACCAGCCACCCCACCCACCAGTTTTCCACACCACCAATGGAAGATCAACCACAACAGCGTGCTGCCTTGCTTGACTAACCACAAGCTCCGAAAGTCATTGTTGATCAGCCAACAAGAAAAACATTGTTTCCTTGCATAGCCGCCAACAACAAATCGATTCACAGCCACCACAACCATGCCAGTAGGCATCAAAGATCCAGTGCAGCACACCATGCCATCCAACACTGTCAGGAACCAGTAAATCACCAACCAACAATTTCAACCACAGAACCCAACATTGCATCTCAGCCAAGTTGCGCTCCACAGAATCACATATCAGTCCTCACTAAAAGACTTTTTACAACCAAGTAGTGTTTGTTCCACTTCATATCCTAAGTAATATAGTATTTATACTTATAGCCTAAAAAACCTGTAGTTCTTTTCATGTCTCTGGACACTAGGACGTTTGATTTAGTAGAGTCTTTTGCATAATAGAGTTCATTATTTGCATGTTAAGATCATAAAACAAATTCAAGTAACGAACAATATAAATTTCAAGTTGATTTACATAATTATCAGATGTACTTAATATTGGAGATTATTTCATGATATAGATTAGACATAAAAAATGTCATTTGAAAACCAATCATGAATTACAAGCTAGTGTTAGACCATTTATAGTGTTGTCTCGTTAAATTGCCATCAAAATTAAATATTAATGCTACTTTGAATGCACAAGTTATTTTTACTAGGGATTTAGATATTCTGCAAATCCTCGCACAAGGACATGCTTCGGACAGTACTTGGATCTCAATAGAGAGACATCACAACAATTTGATTCTAATAGTTGGGAGTATTATTGGAGTTGCCTTGAAGCATACTCAATGAGGTCAAGTTTCTCCAATCCCACGAGAGTTGGAGAGGACACCAAGCATGCAGCATAGATTACACATGTATGGATGAGATGATAAAGGATAGTTCAACTCATTACTTTTTAGTTGGGGGTTAGGCACATCTAAGCCCAAGTTATTGAATTTTATTTAGTTTTATTATTGAACTTTATTTCATGTGTTTTTGTTAGATTTTTATTATTTACTGGTTTTTAAGCCCAAATTTGATTATGAATAGGGTTTACCATTTACTTGTAATTTTTGAAATTATGATTAGTTTTATGATGAATTGAATAAAAAATGCAGATTTGTAGATTTTTCATCCTTCCCTTTCTCTTCTTTTCTTCACTCCTTTCTTCTCTTTTTTGGCTTCTTTTTAGCTTCTTCTTTCTTCTCTTAAATCTCTTTTGTCCCATGATCATATTCAATTGTTGAATAAATAACCTTTTATTAAATAATTTTTCATGTCAAGATAATGCATCCAAAGAAAGCATCAAATAGATAACTACTGTGTATTAATTTATGTGTATATGCATGCGTTCAAATGAAAGTGTACGAAGATCCAGCCTCCCATTTACCAGTTTCAATGTATATGAAGATCTGACCATCAAAATTTAATAAATAAATAAAAAGTATTGCATGATTCCCAAATGCATTTCCTCAAGTTACACAGTAACACCAGGGACTTGATTTTATTTGAAGATGGTTTATCCTAAGGTTTTGTCTCTAGAAGAAGATAACATCATCCCCGACACCAAGTTAGTCATTTGGTTATAAAATTTAACACAAATGCAAATGTCAAAAATAGAAATTATACCTCCTTTGAGGATCATAAGTAGACTGAGATGTTTCGGCTGAGGATTTCTGGTTACTCTGAGGAAGAGTATTTTGATGAACATAATGGAGGTGCTTAGAAGGTTGAACCCATCCCCCAGGAAAGGTGTGAGGATGGGTTGCCCCGGGAAAATAAAGAGAATACGGCCTTGCAGATGGTAGAACCTTCTCCACTGTAATTGCAGAAGGAAATGCATGTGCTGGAGCCACATTTGTAACAATGGGCACCACAGATATAGATGGCAGCAAATCAATTGGCCGGAACAGTGATACTAAAGTTTTCACCTGTACATGAAGAAATTTCTAAATATATAAAAATTGCCATTCATTTCCAGGCAATAAACAATCTTTTTCTTTAATAAAAGAGCTTAATAAACAATTTTCGCCCAACAAGAATGCAAGAAACTAAAGGTGCATCTTACTTGTTCAGCACTCAACTCCTGCCTGAACTTAGAACCCTGATAGTTGTCTTTAATGGCGTGTTTCAAGGCACTCTCAGCAAGAGGTAAGCAGTCACTGACTATCTTAAACCTCACCTAAAGCAAGGAAACAAGAATAAACAACAAATAATCAGAAACTGAGTGTTTACACAAACAGGTTCAAATGTTTAGCACATGGCATGATGATGGAAAAATGAAAAAATAATATTGTGAAGGATCTAGATAACTATGTTGGAGAATCCTAGTAAACAATTGTGGAACATTTGATTGCATTTACCACTCCACGATCCAGATAATCCCAGAAACACACAAGTGAGACATGAGATGCAAGATTTCATATCATTTGGAGACCACACTGAATGATACCTTGAATGCGCATTATGTTCAAGGAGCAACTGTACTTAAAATCCCAGCCTTATATTTAAATCATTTCAACTTATAGCAGGATATATCCTCTTCGTTCCAAAAAGGGTTTCTTTAGCATGTAAAGACCATGGAGAAGGATTTGAAAAAAAGGAATACTTAGTTAGTACACAGGCAGATGTACGATTTACCACTCATAATATCATAGCAGTCACTCATGCATTGAAAGTTATACTAGTTTTATTATCCATAATACCCTAGACAGCTACATTTCCATTTTCTCACCTGTGCTGGGAATTTCCCATTAAATGCAGCTGGTTCCAAATTCATTCCTCCCCTGGAAACAGCAGTGTAGATGCCGTAAAGGCGCTTCACGCCAAAATCAAATAGAAAGAGCTTTGTACCCGGTTTGATTTTCTCAACTATGTCTAAATTTCCCCGAGGCAGCCCAAAAACACGATAGCGATAGCACTCAGGTTTTGTTTCTCCATTGCACAAAAATATAAATCCAGTTATCTTTTCATCACTTTCATCCCTTTCCATAATCACATGAGTAGAAGTTGGAGCAGAAACAGGATGGAGCATGGTTGCCAAAGAGGAGCCACACGTATATGCATAAGCTGTATTTACCTGCATGATTTTCTTCTATTTTTTTATTAAACTCTTTCCTATCTTCTAATCAGCACTTGAATGATTTGGCGCTGGCCCTTGACCATTGAGCCTCTCCACTCTGCCATGGGTAAGTAAACCACACCAATTTAACAGAAAATTCATTTTCTTCAAGTGAAATCAAATGCATAAAAAGAAAAGAAGCAATATTTTTCACGTTTGCATATAATAGGAATGGTTTTATCCCAACCAAATGTTTATTCTATCAGCATCCAGATCACCAAAAACGGTATAATTAACGAGCATTTGCACATGCTTATTTCTAGGCTTCAAACATCAGATACTAAAAACGCAGACATGCCGACGGGTCTGCAGTAAGTCATACAAATTCATATATAACTTCATTGATTGACCAAAAATTAAATCAAACTCAGAAAACCATTCTCATTCATAATGTTTTGAAACTTTCGCTAAAATCCAAGAGAAAATCAGAGCTATGTCCATGCACCGCTGTAACACCATGTTAAGAGACAATCCTCGATCACATATTTATTCTATAACAACCGCATTGCAATCACAATTCTCGTTATTTATTTATTTGCTTATATTAGTTGAAAAAATGAAAAGGTTTCAGAGAAAATTAAACAGAACTACTGAAATAACCCCAAACAAGCCGTATTATGTCATGCAAACTGCAAAACCCTACCTCGATCAACTTCATTGGTGGGAAATTCATCAAGAAACCCTAAGAATATGCAAAGGAACCGATAGTTAAGCCTAAAATGAGATTGTGATTAAAAACTACCTGAAAATTCCCACGCGAATGTTTGCAAAATTAATGACACCGCTGGGCTGGGTTTGTCTGATTGGATAGGCAGATTTCATGGACTGATTTTGGTTGTTACAACAATTCACGTGAGAAACGGTGATAAATTGTTAGGCATACCTTTCATCATCATTTAAATTATTTTCAGGACCAATGGAACTTTAGCACATTCGCATTGGAGGGAGGTCACATGTTTAATTTTTTTTTTTTATTAACGTGGGTGTCCGGCTAGCTTGCGCGCACTACGACTAATCTCACGATTTATTGAATATCCTGCAAGTTCAATAAACAGGTAAGACACCACAGGGATGACAGGCGTACCCCACAAAAAAAAGCCAGCATAGATAAGAAAGAAACTACTTTTCAGCTTCATTGTTACTGGAACTCGAATCAAAATTCAAAAGAAGAATAGCAGCGCTTACACCGCTGAGCCATAACCTGCTAAGTCACATGTTTAATTCTTGATAAATATTAGTTTTGTTATGAGAAGATACTAGTTATTTACCCACAATATCGCATACCCAGTAGTTTTATTTTATAATTAAAATAGATATTTATATTATGTTAGGTAAAATACCTTTTATTCTACTAAAATATTTCTTCCTTATTAGTAATATTAGTAATATGTTTTTTAATAAAAAATAAAGGTAATTAAATCAACTTTTTGTAAGAATTGCAATAATTTGAATTAAATAGGAAACAATATATCCCTTCAATCTAAATTTTATTTTTTTATTCATGCATTTTTTTTGTTCAATAAAATACATTTTCTATCTGAAAATTGTTTTTAAATAAAAACTTTTATCATGAAATAATTTAAATTAAAATCATGTGTCAATATTTTATATGCAATTGAAAATAAAAAATGATAAATAATCGATATGAGAAAACTGTATAAAATTTTTATAATAAAAAACAAATTTTCATTGAATATTTGTTAATATATTTTAAAAAATATTGCACGGACAGGATATTTATTATTATAAGAATTAATTATGTAAAATTTTTTGATATAAAAAAGCTATTTCCAACCTTTTCACTTAAAAATGTTCAAAAACAATATTCTAAATTTTTTGTTAAACTCATTTCTAGTCTTAAATTCTCTTCAATCAGATAAATAAAAAACCAAAATTAAATTGAATAAACAACTCGCAACACGCACCATCCATCTCTCAAAAGTGATTTTATGGATAGTTTTTTAAAATAAAAAAATTTAAATAATATGCAATTAACTAGAAAATATCCTAAATGGCCAGATTTGATTAGAGAATTATTGCTCGTTTGAGAATTTCATTAATTTTTTTAAAAATTATTTATATTTATTTTTTTTTTGTAAATTATTTTTATATGATAATATAAAAAAATAAAACAAATACTATTTTAATATATTAAAAATAAATACCACCACATTTTCGAACAAACAATTAATCAAAAACCCATGAAACGCGCAGGCCAAAATGGGCAGCAGTCAGCTGAAAGTAAGATCCGGGCTACATTGCTTTCTAATTCCAACTGCCAGGTTGTTGTTGCTTGTCTGGACAGGCAAATCTGGGCCGATGAGTCTTTTGTTTGGAGTTTTTCTCCTCTCACAGTCTAACCTAGTTTAGGAGAAAGTGCACTCCTTTCTTACAGTCTAACCTAAAACTTGAACAGTGGCATGGAACCTTATTAAGAAAAATAGAGTTGAGAATTGGCCTCCAAAATGGCTTTTCTTATCAACACTTACAAAAACTCCATAAAAGCCCAAAGAAGTAAAAAGCCATAAAAGCCCAAAAAAGCCTAGAAAAATTGGAAATTAACACCATAAATCTTTAGATATGTACACGGAATTTTCGAGAGAGAGGACACCGGAAGGTGGAAAACTTCAAAGGAGAAATATTCAAATTAATGTATGTATTTATTATTAATAATAATAAATTATGGAGTGTGGGTCCAAGATTTAAACTAATGAAATAAAAAGGACAAAGCAAATTTCTTTTAATCGCCGGACCGATCTCTTGAAGTTATATTAAAAGAGACTCAATCGCAAGGAGACGGATAAAATGAATTAAGAAATATATATTTTAACGCATTGCTCCTGGTTTATTTGTCCTTTAAAAAAATAATCCCAGAGTGGATAATTCACGCCATACATGTTTTTTCAAACTAATCTCTGTATTTTAGATACCACACGAAATAGGTTTCAAGTGACCCGTCGGAAAACAAGAAACCGATTCAAGCCTGCGTTGTTCTTTACTTGAAAGTTGCTCGGACAGAACATTCATATAGCTGGTGTTTTTGGCCGGAATTCGCTCTTTCTTTTCTCTTCTTCTGTGTTGATGGCCCGTGGATGTGTGCTCAGGTGGCTACTGCTGCCAGACCTTTTCTTTTTCCTGAAGGCGTCGAGGGGCGCTTGTTATGTTGACTTTGTATATCCCTTCGGTGTTTATCATGAACACACTGTGATTTTACATTTCTTCAGCTGCTAGTAGTTGACCATGTCGATTTAATTTTGTGTCTAAACTATTAAATTATCCAGGAGCACACAGCCTCGTAGACAGCCAGAGGATCGGGTGTCGGATCTTTTTTTGGCTCCCAGCTGCAACATCTCTTGGTTGCTGTTCTATGGAGAGATCCATTGATTCTATTTCAGCAGATAAAAATGAATGCCACTCATGCTCAAAATTTGAGTCGTCCATGAAAGGTAGTCAGAGAGACTAAAAACAGCACGCCATGGAGGATACCCTTTCCTAGGCTGTGGCGATCATCTGGTATCCTAGTTTTGTTTTTACCTAGTTATCTCATTTGAAGAGATTATTACACCACCTTGGTCCCTCAATAAACCAAGTCAATGGTCTGAATCCATATCTTCTTGGACTTGGTACAAAACTTGATAGGTGTCAAGAGAATAGGCCTGGGACTTTCGATTCAAATATTGTTAAGAGATTCCAAAACATAACCTGAATCATTATTAAAGCACTTCATGATATTTTGTGCGAACCTTGAATTGGAATCCTTCAATTCCAATTACATTTCTTTTCATGTCATGAATGTTCCTTGAATTATCATGACAAGACAGCTCAACTCTCTCACCTTTATTAGTTATATTATGGTTTGAATTAATGAAAGTTATTTTTGGAATTTTGTTCATTTTTTTAATATTTAAAAAGGTAAACTTTGATACCATTAATTTTAGAATTCTAATTCTTAATCAAATATGAGGCACATCCTTAGTTATTTTTTTCATTAAAAACCATTTCCACAACATTCTTATTAATATGTAAATTAAATTTTTTTGGTATGCTTAAGTTTATCTTAAATTGAGATATTTTTATCAAAATTGTATTAGTTGGTATTATTTTTATATTATTTATAGAATTGTAATGACCGATTTCAATTCATAATTGATATCAAACAATAATTTTTTTTTAGCTTCAACGATATTTTTTTGTTGTTCAAATTTCTCTTATGTATCCTTATCATGAAGTTACCTCATCCGATCTTTGGTATTAGAAAGATAACTTTTAAAAATATCAACTTTTATATTAGAATCTTGATATGGTATTCTATTACTTCTTATTTGATGTCCAATATATGCATAGTTGGATAATTCAAAAAGATTATATTTTGAACTTGAATTCTATATATGATAATGAATTAAAGCAAATTTACTTTAACATTAGCCCATATGCTAATAGTAAATACTATAAGGAATTTATCTTATTTGTATTGTTAATTTAAACTCAAATAGCCCACCCTTAAAAAGATTATTAGACGACACTTCTTTGTCAGAAAAACTCATCATGAATATCCTTGAATTTTGTTTACCAATAAGTAACTTATATTAATTAGCACAAGTCACTTCATCTTTTTAACTTGATTTATTCAACAAATTTTCCCCTCTAATAGCAACAATTATATGATTTGGATAATTAAAAAGCAATATATCCATACTTTTAATATTCAAAAAATTATTTTGAATTCAAATTTGAGAAACAGGATGTTTTAGGACCAGCTCCCATACTTCCCTTCTCAAAATCCTTTAAAACAAAAGACTTTATTATTGTAGTGTTTTTCGAGAATGAATTATTCCCTCAGTTAGAAAAGCTCTCTTTAGATGTTGATTTCTAGCTAGTCTTTCTTATTTTTTTATACTACATTTTTATATTTTTAAATGTCTAATAAGGTTGCAATCAAATCAAATTAAAAATTTTTTCTTTTAACCCATCAAGTATTGAGCTATTATTTGTTTTTCATCATGCTCAATAACATCATAATTTAGCAATTCAAATTTCATTATATATTTTTCGGTTATGATACTTGGAAAAAATTTGTTGTCAATAGTGTTACAGTAAGAATATCCTCTTAAAGTTTTTTTTAATCTTCTTTCAAGATTTGATCTTATTTTTTTCATTATGAACCATTTACTTCTTAAATTTAGACCATTTCCCTATAAAAAAACTTAATTCCATTTATATAGCAAATGAATATAATAAATTAAAACACTAATTAGTAATGACTAGTTTACATCCTCACATAATATTAAAGGTCATATTAATTTTTTTTAACACAACAAAAGAAAGTTATAGTAAACTATTTAATATTTTTATTAAATATGATCATGTGGGTTAATCTCAAAACCTTCTTACTTGAGTTAAAATTAAATCATTAAGGAATTTGTTCAACGTGAGTAATCAACATGGTCGATTCAAAAACAACTTTGCATGGTAAAAAAAAACTAATGATAAAATTATATAAAAAATAAAATTAACATAAAAAACTTTCCAATTTTATTTTTTATCTAGCTTGGATTAAAAATTAAATCAGTTGAGAGTTGTGTTGACTTGAAACAATGGCATGATGGTCCAAAAATAACCCAAATAACCCGTTGAGTTGGTAAAAAAAAATTAAAATTAAAATGAAATGAAATAATAAAATAAAAATAAACGGGAAAAGCAAACGCGGGGCTGAATTGAGCCTCCACGATGATTGCCAATTTTTTTAAGCATCGAGGTTGTAATTGCCGCTGGTTGTGCAAGGTGCTCCTCTTATCTTATTCTCGTCGGCCTCCGGATTATTTGGTACCACCGGATTAATTGGTACCATCCAATATATGTTCATGTATTTAGCTTTTCATGCTGCGTGCAGGCATGCGTTGCGGTATCTAATCGCATTCACACTGTTCATGTGTTATAACTGCCAGCCTTCATGCAAAACAGCAATCGTTCTCAAATGCTGGGCGTCTGTTGCTCCGTTCGGCGAGGGCCGGAAAAACAAGCCACTCTGCCCTCGTCCTTTTCATTTATTTATCGTTGACGAAACTAACGAAGAAAACAAAATAAGAAAGACAACGCAAGCTTGGAAAAAAGAGCATAGGCGTCATCCTATTTATTTATTTTTTCAATATCGAATTCTAGAATGGATTTTTTTATAAAATGATTTGGGAATGAAAACTCGAAACCTCACCTGTATATCCTTTTCCCCCGGCACTTGCCATTTACTTGAAAAAAAAAGAGTTTATTGCAGAGAAAAATCATGATAATTTAAAAAATAAAAAAGTGAAAGAAAAAAAGACGCTGAAAAAAAATTCTAACAAATTAAATATAAAATAAAAAAATAATTTAAATCAACTTGAGGTAGAATACTAAATATACAAGTTAGATTATGAGATCAAAATAAGCTAATATATAAAAAAATAAAACAAATAAAGTTTAATTTCAAACAAATCAAATATATAGAAAGTTAAAATATAAAAGAAGGTTAATATAAAAAAAATCAAGAAAAATACCTAATAAATCAAGTAAGCTAATCAAACTCTACAGCTTGAATCATGTAAATGAGATAATTCAATATAAATCAAACTAAAAAACATTTCAAAGATCAATTCTAAATTAACCTAATGTTAAAAGACTAAACACAAACAATACTAAATTTTTAAATAGCAACCTTGAAAGAAATTGAGCCAACCTAGGCCAACTCACCAAACTCGTGTTCTAAATTACAGGACCAGGATAGATGTATAGAGAGGAAACTAAAGAAAATTATGAAACTCATTAGAAAAAAACTTAACCTTAAAGTATGGAAAAAAAGAAACTAAGTTCTAGATAATATAATGTCGAAGGATAAAAAATATTGATAAATAAAAAAACTCTAGATAACACAAGGTATTTTAAAAATTAGTGTAAAATTCTATAAAAAGTAAATAAAAAAATAACAAAACTTACTCTCAAATTAAATAAACCATGAAGGATAAAACTGGATAAAAAATCCTAAATAAAAGGATAAAAAAACCAAGCAAAACTAGGTGAACCTTCTAAATCTATGCTAACTTTTAAAACTTGTAACTTGTGAAATCCTAGAACTACATTCAATCAAGAAATTCAATTCCTAACTAATTTAATGTTCAATGATAAAGTCAAGAAAAAAAATACCAATTTAAAAAATTTATCAGGACATAAAATAACAATAAAAAAAACAATGATTAAATTTGATAGAAAAATAGTCAATTCCTAACTAATTTAATCTTTAAGGATGATGAAATTGTAAAAAAAAATCAATTTAAAAATGATCCTATATAAAAGAAACAAGAATCAAAAGAATAAGATCAAATTTGAAAGGTTAAAAAATTAAAGATGAATGAAATTAAAAAAAAATTAATTCTATAAATTATTTAAAATAAAAAATAGTTATAAAAAAAACTTGGACTAAATATGAAGATGAAGTGAATTAAATGGATGCTTTGAAATTTTTAAAGTTCGGTATGAAAATGTAGTTAAACATGAAAATGTAGTCAGTGCCATTTGTAACACATGTCATCTCATCACGAAGAGAACATTGAGATGATTCAAATATTGCTATAGAAAGTGATGTTTAGTGTTTGGATGACTTTATATATACCAACAAGTTTTCTTAATAATATTTATTATATGATCAAATATAATAATTTCTCTTAATAACCTTGATATTAACCATGGTAAAGGAATCAAAAAGCCCTTGTAATATAGTTTTTTAATTTTTCTTTACAAACAATAAAGTAATTTTACTATTTTAAAAAGAAATAAAAAAAACTAAAAAGCCTGTGATTGAAAACTATTTTTTAATTAGAGGATTAAGATAGTAATTTTATAGTGCCAAAAAAATAAAATAACTAATCTAACTCTGTATAATTTGTAAAAGATAATTACATCACGATGAAAAAGATTATCATGACTTTAATGCCTAGTTCAAAGGTTTTATAAGTTAAGATGAATTATGTTGTTATAATATTATAATGAATAGTATTTTGTATCTTGTTTGCGCAATGTTTTTTTTTGTTAATACTAGCTATTTGACATGTATTATGCTAGTAGTCTAATATTTTTTTTCTATAAAAAAATTATAGATATAGGTTTTTTTAACAAGTTTTTGTACATAAAAAATCCAGGTGTAAATTAAAAATCTTATATATACACAAATAAAACGAGAACTTCATTCATTGAAAAATAAAATAAAATATATCATTAAAAATAAATAAAGAGAAAAATAAAAAATTTAGAGATATATAGATTACAATATTTGACCTCTCAATATAGATTTTTGTCTTATTAGTATATCTTGATTTTTTATATAAAAATCAAAATTTTAGTTAATCAAGTGATAATAAAAATAAACACATATAAAATTGATTGAATAAAGTAAAAAATATTACATAACATATATTAGAAATATTATCCTTATATATGTATATAATATAAAAAAAATAGAGATGAGTTAGAGTAATCTCTTTAAAAATTAAATGCATTCAAAATAACTAAAAAATATATGTTATTTAATAAAGGCTAACTAAACAAAATAAAAGAAAAAAAGGATATTAATTTAAATATAAATTAAAAAATTATTTTGAAAAACAACATATAAAAGGCATTAATTAAAAAATTAGATAAAGACCTTTAATTTTCCTTGAAATTCAAGGTTGAATCTTTTTTTATCCAAAAATCTATTCTTAACTCATTTTAACTTAAAATATTTAGAAAATACATTAAGCACCTTGAAAAACCAATTTATGATCTAAAACAATCTAGAAATTCTTTTTAAAATTAAAAATTAACTTGAAATTAAAAATCTTCTGAGCTCAAACATGTTTTAGACTCTTTAAAGGGGAAAAAAACCTAAGTTGAACTCCCCTCGTCAAATTAAATTGATTAAGATAAAAATTAATCAAAGTCGATATTAATATTTGTTTCTTTTTAATATTGGGATCTAATTATTTTTGCTTTTATTTTTTAAATTAAAGATTAAAATAATTAAAAATAAATAAAATTTCAGATCATAATTGATATTTACTGAAACTTGAAAATCTAGAAGATTTTAATTGTTATATTTTATAAAGAATGAGAAGTAATTTAAATATTTTACAATTGTTTTTTAAAACACCACCCTTTTTCTCCACTTGATTCAGTTTAATTATAAGTCCTTTTATTTTATCATTCCTTAATCATTTGAGCTAAATTAGCTTGTAATTAGGTCTTCGAACAGGGGGGGGAAAAGTAAGAGAAAATAACCTCACTCATAACTGTAAATCTACAGTGTTAGAGAAACAAAACGACAAGAGTGAACATGGGTATTCAGGTCACGTGTGGGAAGCTGTTGTGGGGCCCAGAGAAAGAACAAAACGGAAAAAACAACATAAATCAGGTGAGGCCATCTTTCGTTTTCTCCTCTTCCCCTTTGGTTGGCGCACTGTCCGTGTGGACGCGCACGCGTTTAGAAGCGACATCCTCGCTGGAACATTCCTCCTGTTCCTAGGTCGCTCCAAAATACCTCTCTCCACATAGATCATTTAAATTAATTAATGATGATCAATCCTCGGTTCATTTATTTTCTTTAGTAATTACCTCATCTTTTATTAATCATCGCTTATACTTTTAAATCAACCTTCAAGCACTGAAGTTAATCTTTAATTAATTTGATTTTTAAATAAACCATCCAAATTCATAAGAATATTCCTCTTTTCTTTTCTCTCTTCGTGTCATCTCATCATGAAGAAAAAGAAAGCTCTTTCCACGTCTTAGCGTACAATCCGAAGCTAAAGATAAGACCACGCGAGCCAGACCCCGCGGCTGCCTTGGTTAATAAAGCCAGCTCCGCGTATAATGATGAATTCAATTTTGAGCGTCATCAACGAAGAGGAAATTCAAGTGCTTATTTTTATAATATATGCTTCAGCATAGATTAAAAATACGTCTCAAGTGCTTATTTTATAACATATTAAATGGTGCAACATGTATAGATTTAAAATACAAGAGGGCCGGATTTAGTTGAACCGCAACCGAAATGTTTAGATTTGACCGCTGTTCATAGGGCTCGCTATCCTGATTTATTATATTTATTCCTTGCCATTATAAATAATCCAACCCATCATCGGTTGTCTAGTGAACGTGTAAAAATCACCAACCAACCGTTGCTAGGAATCCAAGGCGTGGAAGAAAATAATATTTAATAAGAGATTTTATATTGGCAGCCAGTGAATATCTAATAAAAAAGAAAAGAATATTTTAAATTCCAGATGTAGATATTTTTATTATTTTAACGAGTCGCGAGTTTCTTTCTTTCTCTCTCTCTCTCTTTATATCTATTTTTTAAAATAAATAAATCTAAAAAATAACTAATTAAATATTACTAATTACCCCTGATCAGCAAGAGATTTTTCTCAAAATGGGTGCACGCTGCATTCTCAGGAAAAGAAAGGAAAAAATAAAACATAAAAGGAAAGGGCAAACTCACTTTTAAGCCGTCGGTCTACCAGGACGTCGCAAAACACTTCGGAGGGGAGGAGTGCAGGGCCCAACACACTAGAATGTCATCATAAAAAGGGCAAAATGCACATGGCTAAGGGGAGCAAAGTCCACCTTTTTTTTTAGGTCGTTGGTCAATTATGATTGTACATATATTTATATTTATATATAGGAGCTTGGATTAAAATTACATGAAAGTTCTATCATAGGAAAGGAGGAAAAGGTGGATACTATATGACCTCAATCGTTACTTTCTTTGATAGATAGCGTCTATGAATCTTGATTTGTTTTCCCAGAGAAATACCAATCTGGAATACACGCATAGGTTCAATTCACTTTACTTGGGAAGCTAAAATTTTGCATATTGATTCTTATCACGTCACAGCACATTGTATGGCGCGTATGAGCGTGATCATTGCACATAAAATTAAAGAATTCAAAACTTCCAAGTTTCTGTGGATATCTTTTTTAATTTTTTTAATTTAAAGTGAATAGGATTTTAGTTTATTTTTTTTCATTTTATTTATTTATTTTTAAGCTAACATGAGTGTCTGACTCAGTTTCGATACACCACTTTCTACGTTTAACATATAAGATGTTGTTGGTAATGTTTAATAGTGGAGTAATAATTAATTTTTAAAGTGTATTTTTTTTAAAAAATTATTTTAAAATTAATAAATCAAAACAATTTAAAAATATTAAAAAATTAACATTAAAAAAATAAATTTTCATGAAATACAGGTCATGTTGATAGCTTTTTGACAAGTAAAATTAATAACAATTAAGTATTTTAAATGACTTCTCTATAATTCATAATTATTATAATGCTATTGGATTTTAGAATTTTGATTTGTAATAGATTTTGTTATCTTTTTGTTTGTGTTATTATTTTTTTATTTTTTAAATTTAAATTACCAATAATTCTGCTCAATTAGTGATGTATCATTGCAATATTTTAAATAAAAAACTTAAACTGACATAGAAATAACCTTTTCATCTAATGAAAATATTGATTTGCCTTGTAATTTTATTTTTTTTGTAATGAAGAAATAAAAAACAAAGAGGAATGCAAATTAGCAACGCGCCCTGGTAAAACCTACCGCAAAGCACCGCGCAGAATGCGGCTTGACATCCTGAGAAACCAAAGTGGCGAAAATAGCCCCAGTATATAAATGGTCGGATTTTAGATTCTCGTTTACGAGTAAAAGCCGTGTTTCCTTATTCTCTTCACTGAACTTCTTACCATACCCACATGTCTCGCATTCACATGCTTGCCTTTAATATCTATCAAATGTATATATATTGCTACTAAGCGTTGAAACTGTAAATTCACTCTTTTACCAAAATCATTTTAAGAAATAAGAAAGTATTACCATTACCATAAAACACTTGCTGGTACCTCTCTAGAAAAATCACAAACAGGGGACTCTGTCTTTTTAGTTGGAGAGACCTGCATTTTCAACAAAAAGGGTTTTTTTTTTTTTAATATAATAGAAATGTTATTAGTATCAGTATTGATATGATCTGATGGGTTTCAAGAAATAATATTGGTGGCTTGAGGTTCTGAATTGGACTTGGTCCCTCTGTTTTCCTTTTTTTTTTTCTTCCTGTTGTATAAAGAGGCACGCTTTGTAAGAAACTCTCTCTTCCAGTTTTGTGTGCTTCATTTCTCAACTGCTTTCTCGAGAATTTATGTTTACGTGAAAATTTCAAAGACAGGATTATTTTTTTTATTTCATCAATTGTTATCAGTGGTCATATAAATGAGTTATGCTTTCAGTTTTTGTTTTTCTTTAACCCATGTTTCCTGTCCTAAAAAGAGGAGATAAAGAGAGAGAGATTGGACTCTTTTTTCTCTTCTCTAAAGAAGAGGATTGATTTTGGGCTGTTTTTGCTCATATAACCACTTTGATTTCAGGGTCTGTTCAGTTCAATATTGTCTGCAAAACATTACACAGTCAACAACATGGCTGCCGATCCATACCAACTAAGAAGAGCGCCCACAATTCACCACTATAGTAACTCAAGGGAGGATCTTGATAGTGAAATCGGTAGTGTAGAATTTGCTACGTATACAGTCCAGATACCGCCCACACCTGATAATCAGCCAATGGAAACCCCTGTAGAGAATGAAAAGAAGCTGGAGAGGAGTTGCACG
Source organism: Populus ilicifolia (assembly GCA_015708895.1). Taxonomy (NCBI): domain Eukaryota; kingdom Viridiplantae; phylum Streptophyta; class Magnoliopsida; order Malpighiales; family Salicaceae; genus Populus; species Populus ilicifolia. The sequence goes on along the minus strand of SRLM01001230.1, from coordinate 146,683 downwards.
TCGAATTCTATGTTTACTGGTGGGCATAATTGTGCTACGCGTGCGCATTTGAAAGAGAAGAAGATCGAGTCCCAAACAAGCCATCCTCAAATAGCAAGCACAAAAGGGTCGTATTGTGCGATGTCGGGTTGTGATGCTCAGGTCATCACTGATGATTTAGTGCCTTGTGAATGTGAATACAAAATTTGTAGGGATTGTTATAAGGATGCCTTAGCTACTGGTGATGGGATATGCCCTGGTTGTAAAGAGCCTTATAGGAGTCACGATGTGCCTGAGTTGAACAGGAGGTCATCTTTCGCCAAATCGAATAAAGCGTTGGCGAAGAGCCAGAGTGATGACTTTGATTATACCCAATTTTTGTTTGAGTCAAAGACGAATTATGGGTATGGAAATGCTGTGTGGCCAACAGATGGTGTGAATGACAATGGTGAGGGGAGTAGTGGTGTCCCTAAAACATTAGTTGAGAAACAATGGAAAATGCTTACCCGTGAAGTGAAAATATCTACTGCAGTTATTGCTCCATATCGGTAAGAATACCAATTTTGCTCTCGTGTTCTCTTTTAGTTACCCTGAGTTGTGAGTTATCCTTGTGTCCTGTCGTTGCTTATCTGGAGTGGTGAATAAATAATACAGAGATTCAGGAATAGGGTTTTTAATCCATTATTGTAACATTAATTTACCGGTTGTATTTTCAAGTCATGAGTCTTTTCTAGCATAAAACAATCTGTGCACCATTGCAATGTATTGGGTGGTAGATTATAGCAAAGTTAAACAGAGATTTACAGAACATTAAGAGATGTCCTTATAATCAGTCCGGGACACTGAAGTTTCTGAACATTTTACCAATTTCTATGAATTGCAAGGTTCGTATATTTCCTTTGGATAGGGATAAATTTAGCTCAATCTGCGTTGGTGTGCATATGGACCATATAACCTCTGGACTTTAAATCGCTATATAACTTTATAGGCTTTGGGAGCACTTTGCATTCCTGCTTTGGCTTCTGTTCCATCCTTGATCCGCTATATATACAACAGCTACCATATTTTCGGCAAATTTTAAAGTTTTCTGCTTTTTGGTCATGTTTTTTAGTTTTGTTTGGTTATCATTACATGACATGATTATTCTGACTTTCTGTTTTCTTATTCCTGGGAGCTTTTGCTTTTCACAGCATTTACGCGCAATAGAATTTGATTTTATAATTCATGCGTTCTGCTGAACTATTGTTGCAGGATTCTAATCCTTGTCCGAATGATTGTTCTTGCATTTTTCCTGTATTGGAGGGTCTCAAATCCTAATGAAGAAGCAATGTGGTTGTGGGGCATGTCTCTGGTTTGTGAAATTTGGTTTGCTTTTTCTTGGCTACTGGACCAGCTCCCAAAGCTCTGTCCAGTTAACCGTGTTGCTGACCTTGATGTTCTGAAGGAGAAGTTTGAAACTCCTAGTCCAGATAATCCTACAGGAAAATCTGATCTTCCTGGCATAGATATCTTTGTTTCTACTGCAGACCCAGAGAAAGAACCACCCCTTGTTACTGCAAACACCATCCTGTCTATTCTCGCTGCTGACTACCCAGTTGAGAAGCTCTCGTGTTATGTTTCTGATGATGGAGGATCTCTGCTGACTTTTGAAGCCATGGCAGAGGCTGCTAGTTTTGCCAACTTGTGGGTTCCATTTTGTAGGAAGCATGAAATTGAACCCAGAAACCCAGAATCTTATTTCAATCTGAAAACAGATCCTTATAAGACAAAGGTCCGCCCAGATTTTGTTAGAGATCGAAGGCGGGTAAAACGCGAGTATGATGAGTTCAAGGTTCGAATTAATGGCCTTTCTGATTCAATTCGCCGACGTTCTGATGCTTATAATAGTCAAGAGGAGCTTAAGGCAATGAAGAGGTGGAAAGAGAAAGGCGATGATGAACCATTGGATAGATTGAAGATCCCAAAAGCTACTTGGATGGGTGATGGAACCCATTGGCCTGGCACCTGGACAGTTCCAGCACCTGAGAACACTAGGGGTGATCATGCCAGCATCATACAGGTAAGATTACTAGTTCTAAAACTTACATTTTATTACAGGAACTCCTCTTTTTTGTTATCTAATACAACAGAAAAAAGCATCAATTAATTTCTCATCACATCTTGCTTGCTATATGGAGTGTTATTTTCCTTGATTAAGAGGCAAAAAGTTTAGGCATTGTGTTACTAGAGTTCCGTGGCAAATGCATTAATTGCCCAGCAGGGTACTTAGTAACTTCTATTGAGATTTATTCAAGTGTTCTATATGTAGTGAGATAGATGTGTTGAATAACAGGCTGAAAAATCAACTGCAGGTAATGTTGCAGCCTCCTATTGAGGAACCACTAAAAGGAACAGCTGCTGGTAGTAATTCGATGAACCTATCTGAAGTGGACATTCGCCTTCCTGTGTTGGTTTATATTTCTCGTGAAAAGCGACCTGGTTATGATCACAACAAGAAGGCTGGAGCGATGAATGCACTGGTTCGAGCTTCTGCTGTTATGTCTAATGGACCGTTCATTCTTAACCTTGACTGTGACCACTACATATACAACTCCCAGGCATTGAGAGAAGGCATGTGCTTCATGATGGACCAGGGTGGGGAAGGCATTTGTTATGTTCAGTTTCCTCAGAGGTTTGAAGGAATTGATCCTTCTGATCGCTATGCCAATCACAACTCTGTTTTCTTTGATGTCAACATGCGAGCCCTTGATGGGATACAAGGTCCAGTATACGTTGGAACAGGATGCCTCTTTCGTCGGACTGCTCTCTATAACTTTGATCCTCCACGGTATGAGTATCATGGCAGTTGCTGCAGCTGTTTCTTTGGTCGTCACAAGAAGGCTGCCATTGCTTCTGCCCCAGAACATGGCCAGTCTCATGAAGCGGAAGACAAAGACAATCAGGAAATGAACCTTGCACTTATTCCTAGAAAATTTGGAAATTCAAGTTTGTTTCTTGATTCTGTACAGGTGGCAGCATTTCAAGGTCTGCCCCTCGCTGATAATTCACATATTAAATATGGACGACCTCCTGGTGCTCTAACTCTTCCAAGGGAGCCCCTGCATCTAGCCACAATTGCAGAGGCAGTGAATGTCATCTCTTGCTGGTATGAAGACAAGACTGAATGGGGCCAATCTGTTGGATGGATTTACGGGTCTGTAACTGAGGATGTGGTCACTGGGTATAGGATGCATGAACGGGGATGGAGATCAGTTTATTGTGTGACTAAAAGGGATGCATTCCGTGGGACTGCCCCTATTAATCTTACTGATAGACTACATCAGGTTCTCCGGTGGGCAACTGGCTCTGTTGAGATATTCTTTTCTCGCAACAATGCCCTTCTGGGTGGTCATAGGTTGAAGCTGCTGCAGAGGATTGCTTACCTCAATGTTGGAATTTACCCTTTCACTTCTTTGTTCCTTATCGTTTACTGCTTCCTTCCCGCACTTGCACTCTTGTCCAATCAGTTTATAGTTGCGTCTCTAACTGTCACATTCCTAGTATACCTCTTGATCATCAGCTTGACCCTATGTATTCTTGCTGTGCTTGAGATCAAGTGGTCTGGAATCACACTGGAAGAGTGGTGGAGGAACGAGCAGTTCTGGTTAATCGGAGGCACAAGTGCTCATCTTGTTGCCGTGCTCCAGGGGCTGCTGAAGGTGATTGCAGGAATTGAGATTTCATTCACACTAACATCTAAATCTGGTGGAGATGATGTTGATGATGAGTTTTCTGATCTCTATATATTCAAATGGACATCTCTCATGATACCACCTTGCACAATCATTATGGTCAACCTTATTGCAATTGGAGTCGGAGTTTCCCGAACTATATACAGTGACGCACCTCAGTGGAGCAATTTACTTGGTGGTGTGTTCTTCAGCTTTTGGGTCTTGGCTCATCTCTACCCCTTTGCAAAAGGGCTTATGGGAAGACGTGGAAAGACACCCACCATCATATATGTTTGGTCGGGGCTCCTATCTATATGCATTTCACTACTCTGGGTTGCTATTGACCCTCCATCAGGAAATACTCAAATAGGGGGGTTATTCCAGCTCCCATGAGTTTCGTGTTTCTGCTATCTCTAGGTGTGGGCTGCATCCAGGCTTCATCATCTATTTTTTTCCTGATCTTTGACATAGATTTGATGTTCATACAAGGCATGGGTTATATAGTAATACATTCAATTCTTTACAGATTTTCAGGTGTAACTTCAGAAACTAACGTGATTAACATCTTACCCTTTTTACGATTTAAAGTTTGCACTCTTTACCTTGTCTCCTTCTTTCCTTTCAGAATTGATCATAGGTAGACATGCAGTGCAAGATTTTCTCTACATCTTTGAATTTTAGTTTTTCTTCCACTGTTCGATTGAAAATCTTTGAGAATGTTATAGAACATATTCCCTGTACACTCCAAATATTAGTTGGTTTATGCTTAGTAGATTTTAATGTAATGGAAAGGGACGGTTATCATTCTTTCCCCGTTTCCATTATAATGTATGCATTTCATCACATTCTGCTAGGCATATTTATCAACATGGTTGCTGTTATAATTTTTTCCTTTTACTGCAAACTTGTATCTTATCAGCGAACTGGTCGCAGCTGAAAGTCTTAGCGCCGGGCTTTAAAATCTAAACAGGGCTTAATCTCCTCGTTCGTGATTTCATTATTAAGGTTGGAGAATAGAAATGTTCCTTGTTTAAGACCTTTCGCCGGCGGCCCCTGATGGTTCCTAGTGCCGCTCAGGTCAATCAGTCAAAGGGAAACAGCTGGAAATACATCTAGATGCACAAGGTTGCTTGTGACGCCTATGATCGAATGCCTATTCATTCGGCTTATTGGAGTCGGTTGATTGTCAAAGTCAGAAACATCTTCCAGAGTTGGTAGTTGTTGAATGTATATCAACCAAATCAACCTGTCTCCAACCTCCTTCGGCTTACTAACGTTTTTGTGCTCAACTGCTCTCACTGATTCAAAGGCATGGCGACTCTGCAGTAAGAGTTACGAATAAAATCCTCTGTCTTTCTCACCTGCCCATCAATACGCAGTCTCTTTCCTTTTTTAATTTCTTGTAACAATTGTACTTTCTTTTTCGAAATATAGAAGGCCTCAAATGAAGCATCAAAATAATTTGAGGACAAAATAACCACACGCTATGACATTTCGTGCTTGTTTATGTGCTAGCGGTGCATTTATAATAATTTAATTAATTTAATTGAAGTCAAATATGTCACAAGAACTAATAATTAGTACATAATTTATTTTATTTTTCACAATAATGTGATTCTATATTGAACATAAAAACCAACGCACGGAATGACTTTTGGTCAATGTTCGTGACTACATATCACGAGACCAGTCATAAAAATTGGCAGGCAGCTGTTATAATGCAATACATTGTTTTAACATCAAAAGCTAGCATAGGGAGCAACTGATCGGACAACATTTTATTTATGGAGTGTGTGATTTTGAAATTAATTTGAATTGAAATGTGCACAATCATGTTAAAATGAAGTTTGAAATCATAAAATCAGTTGTTTTTCTTTTGAAAATATATTAAAATAATATTTTTATTTTTTAAAATTATCTAAACATTAGTGTATATTAAATCGCATGCGTTGCTAATGTTAAGGCTGGCATGGAAAAACTCCTTGCCTCAAATGTTAAATATACAATACTAACATTTGATATTTAATCACAATCTCCTTCTATATATTGCACCAAGGATAGTGTGGTGCAAGTCCTCGATCATTATGACACGCTGGATGTCCCGATAATTATTCTAGCAAGTATCTTAATTATAGTTTTGGAATCCTACCGGACGATTCCACCCGACATGACAGGTTAATATAGAATCTAATTAATCCAAAATTAAAATTAGATCGAGTTAAAAAAAAATAAAATTCATTGTGAACTGACTGACCCACAACCTAACTGACCTAATAAAATCTGTTCAAGAATCGGTTACAAATTTATTGACTTTTATATTTTTATTAAAACAATATCATTTTAATTTTTTTAAATAAAATTTGACCTGGTCGACTTGTTGATAACCTGGTCAAAACTCAAAACTCAGGCCTTGAATCAGGCCAACCACCAAACTGAATTTTAAAATTATGGTCTCAATAGACAAGTTCACATGCTAAGCAAGATGAATTAAGAGTGTGTTTGGTAGTGTGACAGCGATTGCTTACCACTTTTCAAATAATTTTTCGTGTTGAAATGCATGTAAATAATATTTTTTTATTTTTTAAAAATTATTTTTAATATCAACACATTAATACGATTCAAAATGTACAAATCATATTAAATTTTAATAAAAATAAATAAAAATTAAATTTTTGGGAACACAGGTTCAACCGTGTTCCCAAACATACCCTAACAACTAATCCAAACCGTGCATGCAGCTGCAATTTAAACACCATATTGGATTATTCGATCAATCCCTCTCTCTGTATATGTAAACAAAGATTTAAAAAAACAAATACAGAATGGAAGACAAACCCCATACGATAATACTAATTTACAAATCAATGAAATGGTATCACACATCCGGATCATATTCTATACTAGAAACTTGAACTCGACCTCGCCGCCTTGAGCGGCGTTTGCGGCCTTGATGGCTGCCACCGAATCTCAATCTACCAGTGTCCCTGAACCTGTCCTTCTCCGATGGAATCACAACACATTCTGGTGGTGGCACGGGATACCTTAATGAATCGTAGCAGTAAGAATAATACATGTAACGCTGGCGAAATTTACGCATAGCTGACCGTTGTCTCCTTGTTATGGTGGCATAATCGGCACTCTCAAGCCTAGAATAACTCTCGTAGCATTCCACTGAAGGAAATTCCTCGATGGGGTCAGAAGGGCATCCCTCTAGGACAAAGTCCTTAAATTCTGACACAAATGGTGCATACTTATAATTGACCTTGTATTTGCCACCCGAAGTTGCCCAATTTGACGCATCCCATATTGTAGCATACAGGGACATTGGTTTTGATGGGTACTCGCCGCCCATTTCTTCACTGCGAATCACCTCTCGGATGGGAACATCATCGATGTAGAATCTGAAAACCCACCACCATAAATGGCACCTTTTTTTGTCAGTCAAAAGTGGGGGCAAAATCTTGGTGGATGTGAGTTGTAGAGATTAGCAGGAATCAAGAAAAGGATCAAATCAATAGCAGTAGCTACAAAACTCAATTCATTAATTTACTTGTTTTTTGTAAAATGGCGGTAAGTGGTTGATGATAAGTATTTATATCCAGTAGGTAGAATTATTACAAAAATAAAAATAAAACTAGCGGTCAATCTTGCATATAGAAATCAAGGAGCTCACAAGTTGGTGGCCTAAGAAATATTACTATCCATGTTGCATATTTAATATTGTGCTCACTTCATTAATTTAAAGCTTTGCGAATTCAATCCTAGTACAACTAGAATTTTCCGGCGTATCATTTACTTCAGAAAGCAACTCCTGCTAAAGGAAAAATCACTCCTAAAAAGTCTTTTTTGATCCAAGAAACATAATTTAAAGTTGGAGAGACAGCAGTGTTGATGAAAAACAATAAATTAGCTTGCATCCCTCTCCAAAACCAACCAGGATCACAAGCAACCTAAAAAATGTTGTCTCGTTAATAAGTCGACTTTTGTCCACTGGTAATATTTAATATTAACATCCCTATTCCCTCACGCAATTGCCAACTTCTCTTCCTTTATTACACCTGTGTCCCTCCCCCCCTCTATTGATAGGTCAAACAACAGCCGAAAACAAAAGCTTTGCATGACATGAAATACGACATTGACTTGTATGTGAAAAACACACACACCATGTTTAAAAAAACAACTTAAATAGCCAGCGAGAGGTGGGTATAAAGTTGGAGGGAGAAGACAACTCACATGATGTTCTTTTCCGTCCATAGAATGCTATACCTATGGAACTGTTTGGAAGGGTCGAACCATAATCTATATCTTTCTTCTCTGCCACGACGTGTGCTTCCATTACCATACAAGTTTGTTTGGAATCTCCATGGCTTCCCTTCAGTGTTTCCTAGGAATTCAAAGTCCAGTTCATCATGGGTCTTCTCGAACACGTCCCCGTTTGATGTCTGCGCCCGCGTGAAAGAACACAGCATTCATCATGATTGATAATTATATGTTGACCATGATAATCATATTTATTAATTTGACATTAAATATTTTTTTAACAAAACTGTTAGCCATTTAGAACCAAGTTAATAAAATGTTTGTAAGGAAAATATTTATTATGAAGATAAGATTTAAGGATTATCAATCAAACAACTGAATTTCTCACGGAAAATTTAAGATAACAAAGAGAGTATTAAATCTTCCAAAAGCTAATGAGAAAAGTTAAGTGATCATAAATAGAGCCTTAAAAGATGCAATTAATCGCCGAAAAGAGGCGTGAGATGACTTAGCGAATTCAAATTAGAATTGAATTGATCCTTTACATGAAGCCAGAAAAAAAAATTCAAAGGTCTTACCAGAAAAAAAAGCTTAAAGAAAATTCTTCGAAAAGAAAAGGAACTGATTAAAAAAAAGAGAGAACAATTTTCCTATTCTCGAAAGGAGTATATGATTACTTGTCACTTACATAGAAGGCAACGCAGAGACCGGCTGTGTAATCGCCTGGTAACTTGATGTTAGCACTAAAGAATCCATATTTATACATCTTGGATGAAATAAAACCCGCACCTGAAATTCCCCGAAATTAACGATCGATCAACGAAATCATATATATATATATATATATATATTAGCATTAATTATACATGCAGGTTTTCTTGAGATTTTTTTAATAAAAATACAAGATGCGAATATATACCTGTGAAGCGATCAAGGAGGAGGCGGGCGGTTCTACCATTAGGAGAACGAACAAGGTTGCCATCGCCAAAGAGGGGGCTGTAACCTTCATCAAAGGAGATGGTGGAGAGATTGAAAGCTGCGCTGGCAATCATACGAGGAAAGGAGAAAAAGAAGAGAAGGAAATAGAAAGGTTTCGAGAGAGACCAACAACATAAGCAATCCATTTTGTTTTTAACCATAAATTTATTTTAGTATTTATCGTTTTTCTCTCTCGTTAATCCTCCTTTGCTTTCTCTGCAAGTGTATATCTACAAAGCCACATGAATCGGAATGAGGAGAAGGAGAAGGGATAGGGAGAGGAGGAGAGGAGGATGGTCTTAATTAATAAGGGTTGGATAGTCTGCGGTCGTTTTGAACTGTGCTATTGTACAAAAATGCCCTTTGAATGTTTCGATTTGACGTTATTGCCATTTTGCAATGGATATGATGGGGTGGTGGTTGCAGTTTGTAGTTACTTGTTTTAGCCTGTTGTCTTCGTTGGCTTATGAATTAATGATTGTGGAGAACTATATTTTAAAGCAGTTGCATGATTAACCTAACCAGAAATATGGTTTGCTTGTGGTGCAAGACAAGGAGTGAGGCGACAACTAAGATGGATGGTGAAGGTGTGGGGCTCACAGATTCCATGCACAGAGGTTTACAGTTTAGATAGCATGCAAAAATAGATAAAAATACGCAACGCTCGTTCATTATGAGCATGCAGGAAGCCAGCCTTCGTTGTTCTTTAGGGTTAAGTCGACGACCTTCTTGTTAGTATATCTAAAGTAGATTTGGTATCGTCTTAGGCTCGCTCGCTAGCTGTGTGTGTACTTAACCACTCCATTTTCTTTTCTTTTCTTTTCCTTTTCTGGTTCAACTACCTTTTTTTAAAAATAATAATAATACATATGGCTGCCCTTTTGTTAAGGTTCCTTTTATTTATTTATTTATTTATTTATATGATCTCTTCTCCTTGGAAAAATCATTAGGTATGTTTAAAAAAAAAAAACTATAGAACAATTTCTGACCTAATGACACAATGGTTTAGTACGTAGTTGATTAGGCGATTATCCGGGCCATGTTCAAAACTCTGCTTCTTTATCGTTGAATATCTTTTTTCTTTTTCTTTCATTACTTTTCTCTATTATATGAACCACTACCATAATATAAAATGAACATTTAAGGAAATAAATCAATTATGCTCACAAAAACATGAAAGACAGCCTTAATTTCCTTCCTCACGATGCCAATCCTTTCCTGTCATCCTCATGTTAACTCTCTATCCTCAAAAACATGTATAACCTAACTAATATTGTCTTTGATGACATATCTGTCTCCTTTCCTTGTTATGCTAATGCTTCTTTGTTTTTATGCTGTGAAAAATCAAAAGACTTGGAAATTTCCCAATTTAGGTAATTATTCGAATGCAAATGTTTGATAATAAAAATTAAAGAATAATAGTTGATGTAAATATGCGTGATATCATTGTGATCTTCATTTCTATCGGATTAGGTAGAGAGAGGATAAGACAATACTATAATTGTGGCTGTTGTTCCCAGCTGGAACTTCGGCGAATTGTACAGTAACTTACAAGGTTTCCGTAAATGTAGAGGCAACAGGGGGGCGGTATGGTCAAAGGGGGGAGGGAGGGAGGGAGGCGTATGCAAGTGGTTTCTGTCTTTTTGATAGGAGTTGAAGGGCCTTGTTGGAATATACGAGTAACGGCATAAAGAGAAAGAAAGCTTAGAGGAGATGGACAAACCGCGTCCGATACTAACGGCGGCGTTTATAGCAAGTACCACGTGGTTATTACGACCGCACTTTGGCGTTTGTTTTTTGTCGTAGTAGAAAAATCACTTTGGATTCCAGTCAAAGTTTTATCAACTCCGTTAATTTTACAAAATTATCCGTAAATACATTGACTAGACCCTTCGCCTTCTCGTTTTCTCTTTAAAATTAAACCACTCATCCTAATTAATTAGACTTTCTTTTTTTAATTATTTTTTTTCAGATGAATCGTTGCCAACCCTTCAAATACCATGAGTATGATTTATTTATTTTATTTTTTAATTATATACAATTTCATCATTTATATTTTTAAAAGGGACGCACACATGTATGGATGTGTTTGTATATATATAAATATTTTTATTTTTTATTTTCAGTTTTTATTATTTTTATACAAATGAAGAATGACTCACCGCTAAAAAAATTAAAAAACATCGGTGGAATATACAATTAAAATTTTTAAATATATCAACATAATTTTCTAGTAGTATTTATATTTGTAGTCTATCGACAAGAAACTTAGCAATGTGATCACGAATAAAAATAATTTTACAGATGAATTTGTAAATGGACAAAGAACGCAAAAAACCTCCTCTCACTTCATTCTACTAGAACTTTTATCATTGAATATAACATATCACTAACAATAAAATCATATGTTATTTTATTGATGATTGTTTTTTGTTTTTTAGTATGTCTGTCACTGAATTTGACATATAACCACCAAATAAATCATCTTTTATTATATTAGTGTGTAAATAGTGGTAATAACATTTTTACCAATTCTTTTCCAACTCTTTGGAACATACCGACAAACTATGTATGTCAGTTACCTCATCAATAATAATTTAAAAATATATATTAAATAAAAAAACTAATTTTAAAAAATAAATTAATATAAAATTCAAATATTCATTATAAATTTTAACATTTATAAATTCAAGTCTTCTCCTAAATCATGAGACAAATAAAAAGGAGCACATACAACACTTATTTGTGATCTCATCTCAAATAACAAGTGACAGAGTTCGGCTATATAGATACAATATAGGTTGTTCGATCTTTAACTCGCTAGTCTAAAATCATCTTGAATTTTAAAGTTTGAGTGCTCAAAATTGATTGTGAGCATTTAATAGTTGAAACATTATAGGTTATTTGTGAGAACTTAGTTGTAGTGTTAGAAAGAACATATCCTTAATTTCTATTTGGTTCATCATACAATCCTCTAACTGCAAATTTAGATTGAGATTTAAATAAGTCGAAAGATCATCACTATATCTCTCTTTCAACCTAGTATTATATGTATCATGAAAAAAAATTAAAAAATAAAAAATAATAATAATAACTTAAAAAAATAGTTGAAAACAACATCTTACAAAACTTTAATAATTCTGTGTAGGTAAGTTAGTTGGAAACTCCTGCATAATATTTTTTATTGATATTTTTATTATTATTTGTCAATTTTATCAAGTGATTTCATAATTTATTATTATTTTTCCTTGTTAATTTATACTATTCATAATATTTTCTTGGATAGCTTACTCTAGTTTCTTAGCTTAAGTTTTGTCGCAGGTTGAATTGATTTTTTATGAAAAAAAAAAAAGCGCAATTGTTGTCAAAAGTGCATGCACTCAACTTGACAAAGAATTTTGTGCGCTAATAAAGGCCAATATTATCAAAATTCTATTATTATTTTTTTGTTTTAATCAACTTAAATCATAATGGATACTGAACTAATATAATAACCCGATTGGTGTGGTAATTCCAACAATGACTTGGCTGACCGTTTTATTTTTATATATATAAATATTAACAAAATGACATTATATCAAAATTGCAAAAATATGAACCCACCACCTATTTTTTATGTACTTTTCATATCAATCCTTCTTCTTTCAATCTTGTCATTGGTCAATTATTTGAATCAATTGTCATTTAATTTGGCTAAAAAGGGACAAAAAATCGAGAGAAAATAAAGTTGAGGGCCAAAATAAGAAAAGAAAAATGATGAACAGTTAATCCATAGCAAAATGGTAAACAGTATTAAATATACAGTAAAATCCGCAGACCTTCTAGAAAGTACTGCTATCTAGGCTATAGCGTCATAAAAGTGGAAACTGGAAGGTTGTAAACATCATAGCTAGCTAACTTCTTTGGAATTTTTTTTTTTTCAAAAAAAGACGTATATGTTCAAGTTAATAAATTAATGGAGATGCGGGGTATCGATCCCCGTACCTCTCGCATGCTAAGCGAGCGCTCTACCATCTGAGCTACATCCCCCACACGTACATTGTCTTCTTTACAAATGATTATATAATTATAGCACAAACCAGCGACTACTATAACGAAGATAAGTGCAGGTCTTGCTAGGACGATAGCAATGCCAGACGAGCTCGTTTTGAGGGAATCCGGTGTTAATTAAAATTCAGGAAATGATTAGTTAAACACCCTTCTTCACTTGATTATTATTATTTGGAGATTCTCTGTCTTCTTTTAATGTAACACCCGTGAAATTGATGTATGTCAAAATCAAAGATTGATAGAGTAAAAGGACAAGTATAAACGGAGATGCTTCTGATGAGGGCATACAGGTCAAAAGGTTGATGCAAGAGATCAACAGAAGATAAGGTCGGTCGTTATGTCACAACTCAGTAGGCAATGAAAGCATGATAATTATTTAGAGATTATATCAATATTGACGTTCCTGGAGCATCAGTCATATCCTTGGAGAGTTGGACAGAGATATATTTGGAATAAGAACATTTTGATGCCATTTCATAACTGTTTCTTGGTTTTCCACAGTATCACCTGCTTTACGAAAATTTAAAGGTATACAGACAGAAGATACAACTAAGCAACCGAGAATCACAAGCAGAACGCATGGTGGGAATGGTAACATTTGAGTCATCTCTATAAGTAGCAGGAATGAAAAGTTGTGGAGTTCAGAACTGCATTGCTTGCAGCTTCCATTCCTTGTTTAAACGTTGTTATCTTGCTAATAAAAAGAAGATATATTTGTATTTAATTATCAGCTCTTGCATCATGCTTTACCATCTACCTCCGAGCTACGTGTTACATTTTACCCATTGACACCAGGAAAAAGACCTTGCATTGTAATTTATACATCTGCAGAGAGCAACAAAGGCTAGCTAAACAAAAGTGTTTTTAACTGTTCAAAACATGGTATTTTGATTCCACATCGCTTTCTGCATCCCACGGGAATGATCCAAAGGCAAAAGCTACCGCCTCCAGGACCGGCATAGCAAGTCAAGAGAATGTGATTGAGACAACTTCATCATTAGCCGTCTCAATGGAACCATTCTCAGCAATCCTTATATCTGGCCTCCCAGAAAGTGCTTTAGCCTGCTTTTCATTCAAAGAAATAGCTTCCTTGGATCTTAAAGTTTGCATATCTTTCCAGTGCCTCCACATATAAGTTCGTCACATAGGATCTCAGTCTATATGATTTTTCTTCACCAGTATCCGTGAACCCCCCATCAGGATAACCGCTATCACCAGGCACAATCCTTGTCAAAGATTCTGGACCCCAAAGTCGGTTTCGCTGGACTTAGATCTTCAAACCATGCCCGGTCTTTATCAAATCCCTTGGGAAGGGTATTCATGGTTCTCTCAAGCTGATATCGCTGATCAACTCTTCTGAGGAAATATCCATACAGTATAGAAGCAGCAAATAGCTTTCAAAGTTCGACTTTGCTAATTTCTACAATGGTCTCAAGGGGGCAGACTAGTCGTACTCCAAGTACAATAGACAGGTGGCTCTGTATCATTTCAAGTTTTTGTTCCTGGTTTGGCCAAAAACCTACTCGTCCAGTTGGATCTGACGTAGGCAATATCTATGGGATCATGGAAATGACAACGTCTAAAATTTTCTGTACAATCATGGAGTAAATGATCTCCTTCTAAAATTTCCTGTACAATCATGGAGTAAATGATCTCCTCCTGTTTCCTTCTCCTTGACTTCAGATATTCTCCTAAACATCCGAGGATTAGTCACATTAGTGAGTCGCAGTTTTGCAGCCAGTGAATGATCAGCATTCAATTGACAAACATGAAATATAAGCTCGGAAATATCAAAGCCCCTTCATGAAAATTGAAAAAACAAGCCAACAACAATTGAAACCTCTCCGACTATTATTAGCTCAGACAATAATGAGAGAGAGAGAGAGATGGATATAAATAAATGCAAGTCTCTTGTCTGTACCTGATCAAACACAATAATGAGAGAGAAACAAATGCAAGCTGTTATTGTTGGAAGGGAATATTGTATATTTCTTTTTGTCATATAACCTGATCAAAGACGGGGGGAAAAATTTCAAATGGTTGCGCCATCAAGAATAATAGAGAATAAATTTAAGCTATGTATTGATAAGGTGCAGTATAAAAAAAAGGAAACAAACATGGAATCTTATAATGCATATGGTATTCTCTAATTTCATAGCATATTGTTTAACATCTTGTCTTGTTCATGCTTGGTATGATGGTTAGGCATGCAGGAAATAAGCAAAAGAATTGGAAGCAACGTCGTATGAAAGTAGGAATATGTAGAGAAACACACTATAATTTTGAACTAGATGCTTAATTATGTCATCTAATTCATATAATGCAGTTCTAGTATTTGGATTTACCTGCAGTCACGGGTAAAATTTCGAGTCTTCGCTTACACTTAAAGCGAATCCCTAAAGGTATGACTGACATTGAAGTGATTAAGTCTAAGGGTATATAATCAAAACCACATCTGAACTTCTGAAAAGTGAAAGACAAATTACAGCCACAAGAGGCATGGTTCTATGAGGGGCGCGCGGCTGCTGGAAGTTTTGAAGAGACAAGGTTTGTTTCTTTTGTTCTAAGAAATGAGTATTTCACGTAAAAGCATGAGTAAAATCATCAGTTTACCTGATTTTACAATATTTCAATCTCTTTTTATCTCTTTTTAAGTTTTTAAAATAATCTTACACAATAAATATAAATAAATACATAGTGACTTTATAAAATTATATGATTTTATAAGTAAATTAATGTTATGAGTCAACTTCCAATTTTAATAACATTGGTAATTTTATCAATATCATTTTATTGTGTCAATAATATGTAATAACATAAATCATGCTATTTATTTAATTTTTTTCTCTTATTATACTAGTTTCTTTAATAATTTTACACATTAGGTCAATTTAAAGGAAAAAACCTCTACAAAAATAAAACCTTTTCAAGTACGTTTTTTAGCAGCAGTAGGATCTTAGAAAAGATAGACATGATAGATGTATATTTTTTAAAAAATCTTTCCTTAGAAACAACATAATTAAATGGAAAAAAATACAGCAAAAAAAACTAAAATAATTATAATTGATCACTTGAATGAGGATTTAGAAAGTAAACATCTAAAGTGAATGAAAATAAATGGTAACACGAAATTGAGAATTAATAAGATGAAAAGCAGAATAGATTTGTTTCATACCTCCAACTCCAAGTACGTATACTCAGTGGAGGAGGCAGAGGGCTAGCAGGCCCTGCAAAGAAAAGTTTTTCTCAGCCCTCTCATGTAAATATTTATAATTTTAATAAAAATAACTGAAATTTCAATCTTTTGAAAATAATTGTTTAATTTAGCCCCCCCTAAGTTTTTTGTTCTTGCTCCACCCCTGCGTATACTAGGGAATTAAGGGCAAAACGAGAAATTCAAGCCTGCCCCTAAGATATATAGATACAAGTAAAAAAAAATAAAAAAATCAAATTTTATTTTAATAAGCTCAATAATTATATCAAAATGAAATTCTTGATTTTCTTATTTGTAGTATTAGAATGTATATTACATTCTAATAAATACTAAAAGTTAAAAATGTTCAATATAAACACAAAAAAAAAAATCTAAAATAAGTCATCCTCAATGAGATTTTATTGAGTACATCTCATTTATAATCATATATGTTATTACGTTTGTAGTAGAAATATCTTTTTCTATATATAAAACTAAATTATCATCAAGAAAATCATTATGTATTATGTTATAAAACCTTGTTTTCATCAACTTTATTGTAAAAAAAGTTCATTTTATAGTTGTTACAGATACAAAAAGAGTTAAGGTTATTTGAATTAATCTATCAATTAAATGTTAGATTTTTTTTATGTTTAATAAACTATCATTGCTTTACACAACTCATAAAAAAGTAGCCAGTTTCTAAAACTTTAGATGTTTTGGTATATCAAGTTTATAATCTTACAATTGAAAATAAAGTTTATCTTGCCTACTAAAATCTTTGAAATAAAATTTTTCATTCAAATTGCATACATCATCAACAATGAATGAGTTATAACAATTTTGAGGACATAATTTTTAATTTAAAATAAAAAGCTTAATTGTTTGATCACAAAATCTACTATTTAACTCTTGTAACTGAAAATCAATTGCAATTACAAATATACCAAATTGAAAATGATGTTATAAGGTTATGAGAAATTCACTATAATAACAAGACCTATCATGAGCTCTTGTATATAGTAATTTCAAATCAAGAATATTAGTTTTGTTATACAGGCAAAATGTTTTGACACTCTTTAATAAAGATTCACATGTATCATTTTATAACTTTTAAATCAATGACTTTCTAGTTGAAACTAATATAAAATATCATCAATTCCTATAATTTATTTCATCAGATTCAGTATAAAAACAAATTCAAATGATGTTAATGCAAACAAGTTGCTTTTATATCACTTCATTGAGAGTAATTTAATCCATTTTTAGATATAGCATTGATAACTTTATAAGTTGCACTAACCATTTTTAAAAAGTTACAAATTGATTGAAAATGAGAACCCTATAAAGTATTACTATATAGTTTTAAATTACCATCTTGGTTCACTTCTTTTCCTATATGATAGGTTTTAACGCACCATCTTAGTTCACTCCTTTTCCTTTATTTCATCTTGAGCAATATTATTGCTAGCTTTAATTGCTTAAATAAGTTGTAGCTCATTATTTATTTATTTTACATGAACTTATAACTATATTAATAATAAAATTCAAACTTGTAAAAAAACTAGTGGACAAGTTTTACTTTTGTAAAGACAACAACAAAAGCTAATTTACCCTATAAGCTAGGCAGTGTGCATGATAAGTAAACAAAAGATCTTTAAAAAACAAAACTTCGAGTATATCTCACTCACATCATATATTGCATGTACCTTCATATCCTTAATCTCAGATATGTTGTACAAAAAAATCATAATGAGATAGAACATAAAACATATATTATTTTAGAGTCAATATCTTGATATCTTTCATAGACACAAAATAAAAAAAATATTCCCAAATAAAACTATATTTGTCAACAAACTATAAGATAATTTGCCTTTTTGTTTCATATCTAGTTCATGAAAAATGATACAAAATTTTGAATCATTGATCTCATGACAAATAACCCTTCAGATATTGCTAGAAAAGATATTTAAATTTTTCTTTTAAATTTTATTAAAAGTTTATTTATCATTTTAACTAGGAGCATTTTTTAAAACAAGCCCATCAAGTTTATTATTATAACTTCCTATGAGTTTCATGGGTTTGATAAAATTACCTTAATTTTTTTGAATTATAGCTTTCATTAAAGCCTTTAAAGACACATACTTGAAAATCTATCAATCAAATAATATCAACTGTAGCTTTAAAGTATAAAAACTATTCTCAACCTTTTATAATGTTTGTTTATCTATGAATATATTGTGATGGTCAATTTTTCTTCCCAGAAGACCCAACAAAGAACAATAGATCTCATCATTTACCTTCCTCCAATTAACAAAGCCTGTGCATAAAAAAAACATTCAATCCCAACCTTCATGTTGGCTTTCCAAAAAATACAGCAAGGTTGACAAAAATATAGGATTCATTGCATTTGAGTACTTTAGCCAACTCAAAAAAATACTTTGAATTAAAAAACATGAAATCAAAAATAATGACTCTCATTTTTTTTAAAAAAAAAAAAGTTTGAATGTATAGGTTGGGATGGACTGGCTTTGAGAAAAGTGCAACAAATTAATTTTTTTTGTTAACAAGAATATCTCATATCATTAAACATAATCTTGGATGACGTTCCAAATAAGTAACATTTATTTCTTCAACCACGTTGATTCAATTTCTTTGATTCAAGAGTTATTTCATCAAGATTTTAGGAAGGAGTTGTCATATTTAAAGTAGTAGCCACAGCAAATATATTGTTATATTAGAGATTGGCATATGGTTCGTGAAAGAAAAAAATAAAGCTTTTTTTTCCACATCTCCACTCCACTCTTAAAACTTATTCAAAACAAGATAAATCTAAGAAATATCATAATTATTAGTTTAAAAATTAATCTTGTAGATTAGTAAAAATCAAAATAAAACTAATAATTTGAATATATGATAATAATATTTTGAATATATGATAATCATTTGTCTAATTGGTATCATTAAACATTAAACATTCAAGTAATTAAAACCTTGAGAAATTTGATTTTATATAATTCATAAAAATCCATCAAAACCCCAATGCAAAGAAGAAGAAAAAGGAAATATAAGATTCCATACACCAAATATTAGAATTATCTTAAATTCTTGTTTGGTTGTGTATTTATTAAGAAAATAGAGATTATAGAGAACAAATTAAAGCAATTAAGGGAGTACAAACGACAATAACTAGCAACCTTTCTGATTACTGTTGCGAGAGAGATACAGAACTAAGAGACATTATTTATAAGAGAATTAAAGTGTTTTTTTTTTTTTTTGTCTTTGTACTTAATACTAGAGGATTGCGCCAATGTTTACATATTTAATAATGTTTTGGATGCAATATCCTTGCAGTGGGTTGAGCTACCCATTGGATATCAGAGCAACTGCAACTTATATTGCATGCCACCCTGGGCAAGACGCAAGAACATGTAGCATAAATATGTTTTCTTTTGAAACTTTTTAAATTCATTAAAATCAAGATTAAAAAAAAAATCTTTGAACATACCATGTTGATGAGAGAAATGATTAATAAAATTATTAAAAAAAAATTATCCCTATCAAACAAGAACCACTGTTTAAAAAGTAATCTCATAAAACTTTCCTATTTCAGGTTCTAAACATTAAGAAGCCAGACGTCTTAATCTTGAAAAAAATATCTGATACAGCAATTGTAGAATGGAATAAATTAATGACTTTAGAAGAATTTGATGATCTCTTGGGGTTAATTGTAACAGTTCAGCATATTTCAACAATCACTCATAATATGCATGCTAGATAACACAACCATGGCGTCACCTCTTTCCCACAACATAAACATTTTATATCTCTCACAAAATAAGAACCGAATTAAGACTCCGATGACAAATTAGAGCACCCGACCAGCAAAACATAAGATCCAGGGTACTATATTCAGGGATTTATATGGAATATAGCATATAGTTCAGTTTAACAAATTAACACCATCCTCAATCAGATTTTTTTAATACAGAAAGCAAAAAAAGTGTGGATACTGCCCTCTTAAAACAGGGTATAACACAAATTTCACTCGGCATACCATCCTAGGTCTCTAACAGTTACAGATGGACCCAATAAGAATTTTAGGATGATATGAGATGAACGAATCCTAGAACTATAACGGTCAGCTTTGATAGAATCCAAACTACAAGCTATGCAAAATATAAAGAAACTCCTGTTGCTAATTGGTTAGGTTATGCTCCTCGAAAGTCCCGTAAAAACAGGGTACCTAGATCCTAGAGACCAACCTGAAGAGGCTATGTTTGTCCAGTCTGTTGTGTATCATTGCTCATATGTTGGTCATTCCTGCCAGCCCTAAAATCTTCCTGTCCAGAAACTTCCCCGAGCCTCTCCTGCAATAAGAGCCTCTCCTGCAATAAAAGACCGAAACTCTATGTGAAAACCACTTTATACAAGCACGGTCTCTTGTTTCTGAGGTGGCTAATCAGTTAGTGCTTGTCTCAAAGCCATTCAAAATTGATCCCAAATTTGCATTAAATGTTTATAATCCCCTAGTGTCATTTGTCATTTTTAAAAGGTGCTCATCATCATCAGCCAACTGTGTATTTATCTCGTGTACAAACAGATAGCATTTTTGGTCCAATGTTTGCAATTCTTCATGGAAAAATTCCCACAAAATCCAGTTAATATGTGAGTTTACAATTCTTCATGGAAAAATTCCCACAAAGTCCAGTTAATATGTCAGTTTACAATTCTTCATGGAAAAATTCCCACAAAGTCCAGTTAATACGTGAGTTTAATCTGTCCACCCCACTCAAACAAGTTCCTTCTATGTTTATTTTTCTATAGTGTTTGAAAGTATGATAGCGGTTGCTTTTCAAAGTGTTTTTTACTTGGAAATGCATCAAAATAATGTTTTTTTCATTTTTAAAAAATCATTTTTGACATTAGTACATCAAAAAAATCCAAAAAAACATAAACCAAAAAAAAATTAAAAAATTAGGGAAACAGAGACCAGGCTTTGCAATATGTTATCTTCATTACATGTCACATGCAGGCTATTTAGGTGATAGCTGATAAGATAAAAGACGCCAAAATTCAACAAATCAAATCAAAGATTAAAACATCACCTTGAGAGAGGCGTTCTCTGCAAGAAGTTGCTCATACTCGCTCTTGATTTGGTTTACTTCTGATCTAAGATTGGCATTTTCTTCTTTTAAGGCTTCAGCACGTTGGGCCAGTTCATCACATTCAGCCTGACTCAAAAGGATGCATGCAACCCAATGAATTGATATATAGAGGCATGGCGCATAACATAGCCAGACTAAATTACCAGATATTAAGGCACACTTCGATACCTGTTTACGCAACCTGGACCGGCGAGCGGATTCTCTGTTTGACTGCTTCCTTCTCTGTCTCTTAAGCTCTCTTTCATCCTACAGCCAGAAAAACAAGAGGCGTAGACTCATTTTAGATATAAAATAATAGAAAATACAAAAGTATGACAAAAAACTGCTGGCTTCTAACAAAATAATCCATGTCATTCAACTTGAGTCTGATTCAGATCCTCCCTCTAACAAAGATTAGAATTAATTAGTTTTAGCCTAAATCCATTAACTATGTATAAACAATTGATAATTCAAACTTCACCTCAAAAAAGCTGCAAACTTGAAAAGAAACTAAATACATTGTTTAATTTGAGACAACTCGATTGGAAAGCAGAAACAAAATCAAAACAATGCAGATGATAAAAACTGAATTGCTTTATAGAAGAATGTCAAGAATATCACAATCGAACATGCAATAGATCTTGAAACTAGATTGAAAAAATTCCAACAAACCCAATTTTTGCATGAAAACATTAAAAGAGATCACTTGGAATGATGCGCTGGATCATGATATATGAGATAATTGAGAATACTATATGAATGAGAATGGAAAATGCATGATTTCACTAAGGTATGGCCTCAGAAAACAATGGGCAGTTCAATTAATTTCAGGTCACAAGTGCTGAAAATCTAAAGAACAATCCACACCAGGAATTTTGTTTCTCCTATGCTGAGAGTATCTCAGTTAAAGGTGTTCCAATAAAATCAGAATCTTAAACAGCAAGGAAGATGTTAGTTAATGCTACAGTAAATAAGCAGACGCCAGGCAAATGAATTGGCAGGTGCATCAAAACAAAACTAAAATAGGCAAGTGCAAACTTTGAAGTAAAGTGTTCCCAGCCATTTGAAACCAACAATTTGAAAACTAAAACTAACCTGTAACCAAATCTGTGATTGAACACCATCCCGTGATCCAGTAGAAACTATCCCTCCAGCAACTGGAGTAGAAGGAGCTTTCCCACGAATTGCAGAAACAGTAGATGAAGCAGGGGCTCCCCAGTAGTCCATTCCAATATTTAAGTTGGTTGTGGGGCCAGGTATAGCTCCTGGAGGGCTGGCAGCAGATATTGGCATGACAGCCATCGTTTGATTCATGATCGTATTAGATGCACCCTGTCCTCCATTCTGAGCACCATGTGCTGAACCACCATTCTGAGACGAGTCTGTTGTAAGAAAATTCTTTATCAATAAACATGCAACGCTCAGTGTGACGACTTCATTATAAAAATATATAATCATAATCAAACCTTCCAGAGAATCTTGCCTGCCACCTGACTTCATTTGTGAGTCCTACAAAAGTAAACAAAAATAAAGTGTGTGAAAATGCTATTATAAGCATGCAAATAAAGTAAAAGGTTCCCAAAACATAAAAAATCTTGTCCATTTGATGATGAAAGGCAGATGTAAAAGTTTTATTCGGGATAAGCAGGATGCAATGATGATAGCCATAAACTTGTGTTTGGTATAATGGATTTGGAATGCGCCTACATTTAAGAGAACATATGAAGCTTTTTTGAGTAAGGTGGACCTTGAACACCAGAATGTTCGAAACTTGAGCAGGGTCTCATCTGGCCAAAGCATAACAAGCCAAGGCAATTCAGGACAAATAGCACGCTACTTTTAGAATGTGCATATATTAATGAAACTTCATGAAGCTCTTCTTGAGGAGTAAGGCAGTCCTTCAACTCCAAAATGCTTGAAACTTGAGTAGGACTCATTCAGATAATGCTTAAATGACCATTGCAAGCAAACCATCACCAATGTTAAATGCAGCAGAGTCCACAGAATCCAAATGATTTACCAAAGGTTAATTCCATTAGAACCTTTGTCAATAAGAAAAACCATCACCAGGGGAAGATATAATTAATACTAAAGACTTAAATTAGGTAATCTAGATATATTCAGACAAATTCAAGCTTACTGCTGAAACAAATTGCCTTCAAATATATCTCATATAGCAGTCCTAGTGACATTCACAAGTTTAAAGACATAGCCATCTGTTTTTTTATTTTTTTTCCCTTTTGGTCATCTGGTAGTTAGTATTTCATATACCTACACAGCAATTTTCACTGCACATCACACTAAATGAGGAAAGTTCATTTGTTTGTGGAACTAACAAGGATGCAAAGCAACCAGAACAAGTTTACTCATGTAAGTGATTTTTGGCATGGCAATTCAAAGGTCATAAAAGCAGCAAGCAAAAAGAATTATTTGATGTCAGTACTGGCTTCGGCACAGAATAACTCTACCCACAACATTTAACACCAGGAATAATTGTCCCCAGAGACATGTGATGTGATCATGGCAAAATATATATATTCATACGTGAGAGAAGAAAAAACAACAGGTAATGGCAGTCACCATTCCATCAATGTGACTATTATGATCACAAATTCCACGCTGAAAAATAATACCACTGTGTTATTAGTGGCAGTATTGTTCCACAATTACTTGAGGATCAAAACTGGGGTATTGCATCAAAGCATTTATACTGTCATGCAGCCAGCCCAGAAAACTTTCTTGTCCAATCATCCAGGTAATGCTAAATAATTAAGATGGGGGGCATAAGTTAATTAACCACAAAATCAACAACTAAGTGGCTGGTGAAAAAAGAATGGCATCAAGCATGCCAATCGATCATGTAAAGCATTTAATA
This sequence comes from Populus ilicifolia, assembly GCA_015708895.1. Taxonomy (NCBI): domain Eukaryota; kingdom Viridiplantae; phylum Streptophyta; class Magnoliopsida; order Malpighiales; family Salicaceae; genus Populus; species Populus ilicifolia. Next base: position 122,488 of record SRLM01001230.1, on the reverse strand, counting down.
AAACTAAGATAAAAAAGAAAACTGATCTTCATGTACTTACACTCTGAGAATTTGCATCACTTCCTTCACTTGAGCCTTCACTGCCACTCTCAGCACTACATATCAAGATTAATTCCAAGGTCAGATTGTTAGGATAATGTCATGGCAGCAATAAATAAGTCAATGCAACGAGTGGAGACCAAAGCGACAGCCTATCTACAATTTGTTATGATGAGGTCATAGCAGTAAAAAAATTTGAGACCTGTGAGCCTACCCTGTTTTTTCATTCCATCCAACAAAACCAAATCATCAAAACAAGCAAACTTGGACCACAAAGCAGAGCTCATTGACATGTCCCAATAAACACAAGGCAAAGTTCATCAACCAGTATAAATAGCAGCCATGCATGTTATCCACACGTCCATCATTACCTCTTAGAATAAGTTCCGTTGGCAGGCACTCCTGTTGTTTTACCATGCTCATTGTTCTTCCCAGTTATCATGTTTAAACTGCCCAAACTTCCTTTTGATCTTTTAATAGGCAGTTTTTCCTTAGCATCAGATGGCCTACCATCTGCTTCCATGCTGCCAGGAGTGTTTCCCTACACCAAACATTCAAACTTCCAAGTTATTCTATACGTTGGCCTACAGAAAAAGACATGCCCTGTCATTTGCAATTATTCCAGGAGAAACTTCATCTAGGAAACTCACAGAAACCTCAGCAATACCATTTGGAGAAGGCATTGCAAAAGGACTAAAAGGATAAGAACCCTGCACGAATTCAGAAGAAAATTAACTTTTGCTGGATTTGATGGTGTCAGTCTTGAGAGCAGAAATCTTAAGTATAGTGGAAAACAATTACCGGAGGAATAGATGGATGAGCATATACACCATGCGGATACATTGCAACATATGGATGTGGTGGGGTACCATAGGGAGGCATGATGTGCTGCAATTTAAAAGTTACATGAGAACAGTGATGATTTCCAACCAAAAGGTGAAATTAGAGAATTTGAAAAAGGGTGTTTAAATTTCCTGTGAGATTTAAATACACTTGAAAAGATACAATGAAATTAACATGCAAACTACCCATAGCATCATGTGATTACAAGATAAATACTTTATGTGATCCAAAGACAACCTATGCGTTGCAACTAATCATTAACACAACTAATTTTGGCTTGTTTTGGCCAAGCTAGAGATGAAAATTTCAAGCCTGCATTCAAATCAAAATTGAGCTACATGAAAGCCAGCTAAACATCCTCTATAAGCAAAGCCCTGCTGCTTTCATAACTGCTAGAGAAACTTGCTGAGGACACTCATGAGAAAAGCAGATTTTTAGTTAGAAGCACACTTTGTATGGGCAAATAAAAAAAAGAACCACGAGGGTTTATGGAGCAAGTTGCCCGACCAACCATTGTCCTCTATTTCAAAAAAAGAAAGCACGTTGACCATGCTACTCGAAAAGACCAGTTGAGCAAGCAGTCTCAAGGTTGTCAAGACAGTCCAGGACACAATTGGTGTTCATTTGACCTGTGAACTCATTTACCTTCCAAATGGACCGATGTTTGACTTGACTCACTCCATCTCTAGACTAAGATAATTTGAAAGTTAATTACACTTACCCCTGTCCCATCTGATGACTACTTTTTTTTTTTCTCACAATGCCCAAATTTAGTGATTCTGTAGTTTTAGTACATGAATAAGTCTTAATAACAACTAATGCATACTCCTTAGAAAATGTCAACACAAAATCATTAGTACCTGAACCCCCCACATATATGGGTGAGCTTGGGGGCTTGATGCCAAGAACCCAGGTGGAGGTATAGGAGAATATGCCTGTTGAAGAAACAACCAATCTGTATAATAAGCGTGATACAATATGAAACCATGATTATATTTGAAAAGGTAACCAAGAGAAAGGTCTTCATTAACTGAACCTGAAACCCAGACCAGTCCGGATTTACAGTTGTAGCACTAGCAGTTGAAGGCTGCTCCTGAGAAGCACAAAAATAATACACTTCGTTCAGCAACAGAACAAAAAACATTCGAGAAAAGTTTAATTTCTATGACAAACAAAGACGAATTCAACAAAACACACAAGAAAACCTGTGTAGGAGCAGCAGATGGTGGCTTGGCCTCCTTTTCCTTCCCAGTTTTATCCATATCACTGCTAACCATTATTATATGTAACCCTCCAACAATTCCTCAAACCATCCTGCAATATAACCACCACCATTCACACCATTACAAACCCATTAATTGACAGCCCACTACAATTTACACTAAAATTACTATAAAAAAAAGAGAGCACAAATGACATAAGATTCGTGCCTTCATATTATTTTTAATTTCAAGGCTACAAAAAAGAAACAGGAACAGTATATCGAATACAGAAGAGCTTCAAACTTTCAATTGATTATGACTTCTCATCAACAAACAGAAAACCAATTTACGAGGCATGCTTTAAGCATAGCTATCATCATATCCAAAACAACAAAACTATTCATTTCAAGAAACCTTAGATTATGAACTAATCATTTATTGAAATAGTAGAAAATGAGACAGATACATAAATTGTGTCAATTAACCGAACCCGAAACAAATTTCAGGCAATGACAATCTGTCAATAAAAACTGATCAATCAAAACCCTGGAAAAAAAAGGCAGTCTTGTAATTCAGCTAAATCAAGCAACCCATGCAAATACAATAACTAATTTAATTACCACTTTTTGAAATACCGGAAATCGAGCTCAAAATCAAAACTTGATCCACTAACTATTGGAGAAGCTAAGCACAGAAAATAAAATACGCGTGAGCTGGTTTCAGTGGAGGACACAGATGGCAATTTGAAAATGAATGGGGCAGAGACTAGGAAAGAGAATTTTTTGTTCGATTTTTTATACAGATAAATAAATTGATGCGAGTTTTAGAGAGAGCGAGAGAGAAAGAGAGAGATGAGATCAGACAATTAGGGTTCGTTATTGGGTATTTTTTGGTGGTTGGTGTTGGGGGTTCACGGACCAGAAGCTGCGTGGGTCGTCGTGCTATAGTTGCTGGTTTCAGAGTGAAAAAACACAAGGAATTCTTTTTTCTATTCTTCACTATATGCAGCAAAAATTGCCTTCTTAGTTTTTACTAACTAGTTTATTTGCCCTTTAAATGTTTTAAAATGTAAAAAGAAAATAATAATAATAATAATAATAAGAACGCTGAGAGTTTTTTTTTTCTTTTTTACATTAATATTAAAACACTCATTATCTAATTCAAATTTTCAATTAAACTCATGAGTTGATTCAATTTAAATTAATTAATTTTATAATTATAAATATAAATATAATAAAATAGCTAGTGAAAATATAATTTATTTGAAAAATATTTTAAAATAATAATTAAAAAATATTTAAATAACAATAAATTAAATCAACATTGATCTTGTTACGCATGAATTTTATTAGATTTAATAAATTTTTTATATAATTATATAATTGATAATGTAAATGGGTGTGAATAAATAATAATTATTTATAAATAAAATTTAAAAAACAAAGTTAAACTTGTCAAATTTACAATTTTTATCAACTAGTCAAACATTTAAAAGATCTATTGAATTTATAAAATTTAATAAAAATATTTTTTTTAATTATATAAAAAAATAGACTGTGATAATATTAAGTTTAATTCAAAAAAAAATATATTAAATTCATAAACTAAAATAACTTGAATTAACCCAATAAACTCATAAAATACTTTAATCCTATAAAAAAATACTAATTAATAAATTACAAAATTTAATTTTTAATCATTCTAATATTAAAAAAAACAAAAAAAATTAAAAAATAACATAAATTTAAAAAATAATAACAATACATTATGAATTATTATAATAATTCGGTTGAAATGTAATTTTCCACGTACTTTAGCTTTTCTATTAATTCGTAAAACACTAATAGGATGCATGTGCATCCTTGCGAGCCGAATAAAAAATTAATTCAAGTGTGAAAAACAACAAGTGGGGTTGGTTATTTTTTTATAATAAAAAAATAAAATGTGTTTTGGAAGCTTGATTAGTGTATTTAATAAGATCAATCAATCATCATAAGTGTTAATAAACACTAAAAAAATTATTTACAGTAAATAAAAACTACACTGGATGCCAAGCAATTGGTGCAAATAAAAAATTTGGTCTTGAGACATGTTATTTAATATTTTTATTTAATTATACATTAATATATTTAAAAAAAATTGAAACAAAACAAAATAATAATTAGCATAGTTTCTTTACATCTTATTTATCTAGTTTTGTTATGTTTTGTGGTCTTCTACATGATTTAAGTTTTAAATTCAATTCAATTCAATTGTGTTGGAATTGGCTTGGCATAGCTATTAGGTTATATTGCAACCTGATCATCCCTCGAAAACTTATTCTAGGTCAAAAAAATTCAAAATCATTGTCATTTTAACCATTGCATAACTCAAAAAAAAAATCAAATGCAAACAGAAAAGCTCATAAAAGATAGAATCTAAAAAAATGTTTATAAATTAAAATGAAAAGACGGCATTATATTAGATCGATCTCGGTTAATTGGGTTAACCTATTAAATTCATAGTCCGATTCATGAACATGACAACAATGAGCAAACTTATTTTGGCAATCTATCTCTTTTATTCTCTTTCCCTTCATTTACTCCTAACCGAGCTTTTATTGGGCTCGAGTGGAATAAAAAAAAGACTAAACTGAAAAACTATCAAAGAATGAAGAATAAAATAATAATATTTAAGAATTATCAATGAATAAAAACTAAATAAAAAAATTATATAATCAAGGATCAATTTTTTAAAAAATAGTAACATACAACAACAACATGTGAGGAAGTCTATCATAGTTAAGCGATGCACAAGACTTTCTCTCACCTTCAATAATGACTTTTATTAATATATTAGTTTGCACTTTGTGGCAGGTTAATATTATTTAAAAAAAATATAAACAAAAATATTAAGAACATAAAAAATATTTTATGTGCCTGAGATATGTTAGATATTAAAAGTATAGAGAATATTTCAAGCAAACTAGATTTAGTAATTGTGTCAGACCAAAATAAGCAAACATGTTAAACCCACATTACTTCGGTTAGGCATCCAAGTAATTTGGTAATGCTTATTTGTTAGACCCAAGTAAATATGGTCCAATGCAACTTTTAGAATTTAAAAATAATAAAACAATATTAAAATACCTTTATAATTATAGAAAAATATACAACCAAACATTGTGAAATGATAAAAATACCCATATGCAAAGCTTTTTTTGTCTTTTTCAATGCTAAAGATATATTTTAACTACATTTTAATAGGTTTTAATGTTGTTAACTTTGGAGGTAGAATAATATTTTCAATATGCAAATAATCATGAAAAGAATACCACACTCTTGTTGTAACGTTTAATGACCAATATGTCTGTTAAAAATATGAATTACACCCACAACTAGGATTTCAATTTTTTCAACCAAGAGGCTAAATGATAATTTATTTTTTTCTGTGAAAAAACAACATCAATCCTATCATAAGCCTTCAAAGCTTGAAAAATCCACTATACAAATCTATAATAGACTGTGTCTTACTCCACATTACATTTGTGCAGAGTTGTCAGACTTAAGCAATGTGGGCTTAACATGGTTGTTAGACTAAAATACCTTAAGTCTTACATAGTTGTCAGACTCAGGCGCTTCAACCTATCATTGTTACCGAACCCAGACATCAGTCTAACATTTTTTTGGGCCTGGCCTAGCACAAGTCAATCCAAAAAATTAAAAAAATATATTTTTAGATTTTAATATTTTATATAAAAAAATTAAGAAATAATCCATGTGGATATAAGCTAAAATACTATTTCAAAATTTTTTTTATCTCATATTGAAAAAAGATATTATTTTATTTTATTAAGTTGAAGTATTTAAACTAATTCTTTTTATCGTACATTGAATAAACACAATTTTTTTCTTGTGAATATAGATTATACTAGATGTCATACTCACGCAATGCAGCAAACTTGTGGAAAAAATAAAAAAATATACAGAGAGAGAAAAATTGTTGTAATCCATGATATTTTCAATGAAAAAACTATAATGCTAAATTATTAACCAACTTAATAAAAAAAATCAACAAAATTTTTTTTAACAAAAAATCATGCAGGCGTAACAAAATCTATAATTATAATTTTCAACCAGCTCAATATTAAAAATAATAAAATCAATAAAGATAATTTTGAAAAAAATCATAACCAAAAAAATCATATAAGGAAATACTGTAGCAATCCACGGTGTTTTAAAGAAAAAAACTATAAAGCTAAATTCTCAACTAGCTCAATATAAAAAAAAATCAATAAAGATATTTAAAAAAAACCACATGGAAAAACACTATAGCAATCTACGGTATTTTAAATAAAAAAACAACAAAGCTAAATTCTTAATTAGCTTGATATTAAAAAAATAAAATCAAGAAAAATAATTTTAAAAATGAACACAAAAAATGAAAAAAAAGATAATTTTAGAAAAAAACAAAAAAAAAACTTGCGAGGAAAGTTAAAATTAAAATTTTAATCAACTCAATATTAAAAAAAAATCAACAAAGATAATTTAAAAAAAAAACATATGGAAAAACACTATATCAAAACAAAAACCATACGGGGAAACATTGTAATAGTCCACAGTATTTTTAAAAAAATATGAAAAAAATTATCAACCAACTCAATATAAAAAATAAAACCGACAAAGATCATTTTGGGAAGAAAAAAGAGAGAGAGAAAAACATGCAAGAAAATATTTTAGTAATCCATGATATTTTAAAGAAAAAAATTACATAACTTAATTTTCAACCAATTTAATATTAAAAAAAATCAGCAAAAATAATTTAAAAAAACACAAAACATAGAGAGATTATCTTAGGAAAAAAAACAAAGAAAAAAACATGTAAAACCCAAAAAAATGGGGGTGAGATGAAAAAAATATGGGGAAAAACAAAAAATAAAAAAAAAACAACAAAACAAAAAAATAAAAAAAAAATATGGGGAAAACTACATCACTTTCTGTATGCATTTTAAAGTATTAGTTAATATATTAATGAACTTTAAATCTCATAATAAGAAAAAATAAAGCATCCTTTTAGTATTTATATAATGAACTTTGATATGAGTTAGTAGCCATATGAAAAACAAAGGGTTTCTAGTTAGGAAAAAAAATACTTTAAAAAAAAATCATTATCAAGTTCTATTAGGTCATCTAAATCCTGAATTGACTTGTTATGCAGGACTGAGTCTAATAATTATGCTTAAAAAGTAAAAAGTAAGTTTGAGAATATTACTTATTACTTATTCCTTTCTTTTTTAGTTAAATAAAACTAGTTAATTAATCTTTAAAATTTTAAAATATGGATTTAGAGTTGCTTTTGCATTGTTATTTTTTAATTTTATTTTGTACTCAAGCGCTTGAGTCTAACAACTAAGTCAGACCCCTGTGCCTTTTTTTGAATGCCATATCTAAGACATGTGGGTCTAGCAGTCATATCTGACCTAAACATGATTTTCAAACCCAAGACGCTTGGGTCTGGCATTGATGCGAGATCCAAACGCAAGTCTAACATTGTTGTCATTGACATCCTTAAAACTCGTTTAATTTTTTTTTATTAATCTCTAATTTAGTGAAGAAATTATCCATAAAAATGTATAAATTAAGAGTCAAAAGGATTATAAGTCTTTTACATATATAGTATTTTATTTTCTTATAACATAGTGTATCAATTCAAAAGTTCTTCACGATCATACATTTCAAATTTTTATATATACTAATAGTTATAACACACAATAAACTCTTCTTGCTACAAATTTGAACTTTTAGATCACTCAATAACATCTTAAATTTATAAAAGGCATAAACCCTTTAAAAAAGGTCCACCACTTGGATGGAAATATAAAATTAATATTTTCATTCATAATGTATATATATATAAAAAAAATATTTTTAAAGACTGGAAATAAATCATTTAGAATTCAACATTTTTTTCCCATTCTTTCCTTTTTGAATATAATAAATTTATAAAATATGCCATGCAAACAAAAAAAAGTTTGTAATTAAGTTCTTCTACATATGAATGAAAAATGTTGCTTGAATGAGATGATATTTGTTTTTGCAGTCCAATTATACTTTTAAAAAATTTTATATTTTTTGACCTAAGTATGTGGGTTTGATATGGTTGTTAAGCTTAGGTGTCTGGGTCTAACAACGATACAAAATTTAGGATACTTGGTAATGACAAACATGTCTGATTTGACAAACAACAAACAAATAAGATAGCTATATATTTTAGCTGTCAGAAGAGAAAAAAGAAGAAAACATGCAAACAATTTATCACTAATGACAATTCAACAATTATTTATCTACATGCACCTTATTATATACAAAAAAAACACACGATTATTCATTGAATGAGACAAGAGATGACCAGATTTGATTATTGAAACGCATCACACTAGCAAGTGCTGCCTTTTCAATAGAGAAAAAAAACAAAGCTAAAAAAATATCTCACAAAAAAATTAAAAAAATTAAAAAAAAATTATTACTATAATCCACAATAAAAAATCCTTTCTGATCTATAATAATTTCTCCATACAATTTAAATTTTATTATAATTAATGTTGTCAAGATCATCTTCCCAGGACTCCTCTTTAAAATACTTTGTTTTTCTTTTATATTTACTCTTTTCCCTCTCATTTCATGTGACTTGTTAGAAAAAAAAAAACACCGTTGTTGTCCACAAAACTATATTGAAGTGGAGATGTTGAAAACTTTTAATCTAGAATACCAAGGCGCAATATTGCTAAAACTATAAGAGCTAAATCATAATTCACTGTGGTTTTTTTTTTCCTTTCTCAAATCTTACCAAAATCACCCTTTCAGAGCAACATAACAGCTGAAGAGGCTGCTTTGAATTGTATTTTTATTGGCGTTTAAATATATTTGAACGAAAAAAATATTAAATTAATATTTTTTTATAATTTTAATGTAATGGTATTAAAAATATAAAAAATCTAATTACATATATTTTTAGACAAAAACTATTTTAAAAAAGCACAAGTACCGTACACACACGGCGGCTGCAGCTTCTGCTCAATTAAAATCTACCCTCTCCATGGAAACACCATCACTATAAAAACCGTAATCAGCTCCCTAATTTTCCACAACCGAACAGCAGAATGGGTTATGAAGACGATCCGTACTCTCTCTCTCTCTCTCTCTCTCAAATCTTTTGATCCATTCATTTTCTTTTCGATCAGTGTATCTAAAATCTTTTTTTCTTTTGTAAATTTTCAATCCTTTTCTATGCCGTTTAGCTAACCGATTAAAGTTAGGGTTTTTAATATGCTAAAAATCAATACTTTACTGTCAGGTACCGCGATGTGGACGGAGAACCGTTGATGGACTACGACGAAATGCAATCTGATGACGGAGGCCAATCGCCGGAACCACACCGGAACCATATCTTAGACGAATTAGAGGATGATATTGAGAATTGGGAGAGGGGGAGGTCACAAACTCCTGTGTACGACACGGATAAAGTAGGAAAACCTAGAAAAAGATTGGTTAAAAAAGGCGGCGATTCTGGGAAAGAGAGTGGCAGTGGTAGTTATGTGCCGCCAGAGTTGGTTGATGACTATGAAGAGGATTATGTGGGGTTTGAGAAGGAAGAATCGGCTGGGGAAGGGAAGTATGCCAAGAAATTTGCGAAGGACAAGGACAGGATGAAGTTTAGCAAAGGGGAAAATAAGTTTGGAGGGAAAGGAGGGAGCGGGTCGAAAGCAGGGTTGAAGAAAGGAACGGCGACGAAGTTGGTGGCTGGAAAGGATGATGGCGAAGTTAAAGAGATGTGGGATACCATTGCTGGTGGCGATTCTGAGGTTTTGATTTGGATTGGGTTTCTTTTTTTCTAAAATTGTTATTGTTTTTCTTTGGTGCTTTGATGTGTTTAGTTTTGAATTGAATTTTTTTCCTAGGTTATTGATTGAGATTTTCTGTCTTGTTGACTTGAATAAGAGGTCAAGTGAATTTGGTGTCGGTTTGTGGAAAGTTTTCTGGGTTATATAGTGTTCATGGTGCTTATTTTTTGTGGTTGCTAAATATTTGTTTTTGTTGTCTGTAATTGTTAATAGCTTGAATCAGCATTCTATTAGACATTTCCATTCTGATTCATAAAACTAAATTTTGTTGGGATGGGATTTAGATTAGGTTGTCGTTTAATGTTTGTTCCTGCAAGTAATTGATAAATATCTGTTACCTGTAGTTGAATGGGTTGGACTTTTGGACTTGATGAGTTGATATTTACACAAGAAATTCATGGGAGGGTAAATGTTGAAAATGGGGTTTTCAGTTGTTTTTCAATGTCTATTTATAGTTGTTTTATTTAGTTATTTTCTTATTTTTGGTTTATATCTGGTTGGCTAGATCTGTTTAAATTGTTAGGCAAATTTCTTATTAGACTCTAGGATACCATTAATAACGCAGTTTAAATTTGATCTGGTTATTTACTTGATGCTACATCATTGTTTTTATGACAGTATATTATTAATATAGCAAGTTTTGCTGCGGGTCTGACTTAATCCCAAGGCTCACTTACATAGATAATTAACTTAACAGATTTGATTCCTGTTGCTTAACTATCTTGAAGTCAATGTTACAGAAATCTGCTGTTTGAATTGTTGGGTTTTTCCCAGTGACCATGTTTATAGTTTGTTATTGAATTTCTAACTATATTTCAATTTCCTTTGGAATAGGATGATCAAGAAGGTGCTAGGACTGTAGATGATGACAACTTCATAGATGACAGTGGTGTGGATCCTGCTTATCGGTATGGAAATGATGATGAACCACAGTCTCCTACTGATGCTCCTCAGGTTAATAGTTCATCTCTTTTACTGACACTCAATCAATTATAAGCCACCATAATTGATGAGGCTTGTAGCTTATCCAGTTCTTTTCTTTCTTTCTTTCCTTTTTTTATGCACTATTGCTTTTGGTTCATGGTGTTTGTAGGCTTTGCTATGTTTGCATCAGAGTTTGATGTTGCAATATTTGGTCAACTTTCATCTCTATTATATTATCCATGTTTGTTGGTTGATGTGCTACATGTGGAGCTCTCTAGCTTTTATGTTATTTATCTGGTTTATTATTCTGTTTTTTCTAGGCAGAGGAAGGTGAAGAGGATGAGGAAATCAAGCAGCTCTTCAAGATGGGCAAGAGAAGGAAGAAGAATGAAAAAAGTCCTGCAGAAATTGCATTATTAGTTGAGAATGTCATGGCTGAGCTTGAGGTCACTGCTGAGGAAGATGCAGACCTCAATCGGCAGGGGAGGCCTGCAGTTAATAAACTCAAGAAGTTGCCTCTTCTTACTGAGGTTCTCTCAAAGTAAGCTGGTTTTAGACTATCTTTTTTTTTGTGCCATTGGAATTTACAGTTAATTTTTATTGTTTGTCTCCTGGCGCAGGAAGCAGCTCCAACAAGAGTTCATAGATCATGGAGTACTAACGTTATTAAAAAATTGGCTAGAACCCCTACCAGATGGAAGTTTACCTAATATAAATATCCGTGCTGCAATTTTGAGGATTTTGACTGATGTATGCTGAGGCTTTCCACCATCTTTCCTGGTTTAGTACTGGTTCTTGCTTCTGAAGAAGCATTATTTGGAGCCTGAAACATTTGTTTTCTCATGCAGTTTCCAATTGATCTGGAGCAGTATGATAGAAGAGAACAATTGAAGAAAAGTGGGCTTGGAAAGGTTAGGGATCTCCTTATGTGGTGGTAACATGCTTTCTGTTTCTTTTGGATTGAAAACTGAATTCAGACTTATTTAATATATATTCTGGCAGGTTATTATGTTTTTATCAAAATCTGACGAGGAAACCACATCCAACAGAAAACTTGCCAAGGACTTGGTTGATAAATGGGTAATGCAATCACCTTTCAACTGTTGATTTTTATTTCTTAAATATCTGCCATCTCTCCTTAATGTAATTTTAGTTCAAAATCTAGGGCATCTTTTTACTGGAAAATGGTGCTCATGGATAGTTTTGCCCCTTTTCTAGGGTCCATTCATTGGAGATTTCTTTTCCTGTTTGGTTATACTACATGACATGAAATGCCTGTTTTCTTTTAGATTTGATTCCCGTGTCATGTGTTGATCTCAAGTGTATAATGAAATTAAACTCGAATAATTTTTTTTCTTTAATTGATGTTATTTTTATGAACAGACATCTTTCATTAATTGGAAAATGTGTACAAGGAAGTTAATTTGTAACTATAGTATTGACATTTTCTTGCATTTCTGCAATTAATAAATATAGAGTCGGCCAATATTTAATAAGAGTACAAGGTTTGAAGACATGAGAAACGTTGATGATGATCGGGCCTTCAGAAGGCCAACAGTGAGAAGGTATTTCTCTCTTCACTTATTGCCACCAGCTATTACTGCTGGATGTTTCTATCTGCTTGTGAGTTTTATGCTGAATAAACTTTCTCGTGGTAAATTTATTTGAATTTCAGGCCTGCAAATAATTCTACCAGAATGGAATCTAGAGATGGAGATCTTGATTTAGATATTTCACGGTGAGATGTGACAGAAGACATACTTGATTGCTCCTTACATATTTTCTGCTGATTGCTTAAACAACATCAGAGGCCTGTTTGCTTCTTTGCTTTATTTGCCACATGCCATTTTTCTCAATTATATTTCTTCGATTTGCATCAACAAAAAAATCAGGGAACGGAGGTCTAGTCAATCATCAGACAGACAGCATGCATCCAGGCCAGAAGCGACACCACTGGATTTTGTGGTGCGTCCCCAATCTAAGATTGATCCTGAAGAAGTTAGGGCCCGTGCTAAACAAGTAGTTCAAGATCAGCGTCGTCTAAAGGTTGGTCTTTCCATTCAATAATTGGATCAGTTAGAGTTAACAGAAAGTGGTGTGTTGAGTAAAAGCCTAAAATGAGCAGTAGCGTGATTAATCACATGGCATAAACTCATTGTTTCATGGCCCCATTGAGTTGGAACTATTCCTAAAACAATGTTTCTTCATTTTGAGCTAAAATTGAGTAGATAATTAGATCCTGTCATCTAGTATGGTGTTTTGGAGTTATCCCATAGAATTGTCATTGCCTTTTGATATTGGTGTGGGTTTTCGATTTCAATTGGTCTCTCCTGGAGCGTTGTTGGAGACAAGTTTGATAGATTCTTGTCACTCACTCTCGGTTCTAGATATATATGTTATAATAAACATTCTACAAAATCCAGATCAACTAAAAAGTTCTCTTCCAATTCATATGCAACTTGAGGTTCTGGTTTTGTTTTGGATGAATGGCTGCTTGGGTTTTGATTTTGACTTTCCTTTGCATTATGATTCTCTGTAATCTTTAATTCCCAGCTTTGCGGTTTCTAAACTCAAATGTCAATTGATACTGGCAGATGAATAAAAAGTTGCAGCAGCTAAAGGGACCGAAAAAGAAGCAATTACAAGCTGCAAAGCTTAGCGTGGAAGGTCGTGGTATGGTCAAATACTTGTGATGTTAGCAGTTTCTGAAATTCATTGGCAACAACGAACATGGTGTAAGAAAAATAGTGTGTGGGGCTGGTTATTGGCTGGAAGTAACTGTTCCACAAGTGAAGGGCGATCTGGTTCTTCAGCTTCATTCGGATGACATTGTTCGGGCAAATTGAAGCCCGCTCCGGCTAGATATTGGATTCCCGATTGGCCTCTACCTGTTAAATTGAGTCCGCCCGTAATTTCCGTGTCAAAAACTTGGCGGTTTAAGCTAAAGAATGGTTATTGCAAGTTGAAAAGTTTGAGGAATAAAATATTCTCGTTTGTAAAGAACACGTCTTTTCAGTGACGTTGCTATACTACGGTTAATGTGTCCTTTCGCCTTGGGGATTAGATTTACGAGACAAGCACTGTTGTCTACCGAACCAACAATCACCGGATATTAGGATGTGTTATTTTGATCCAGCGAAGTATATTGATACATGCAACAACATGGCATGGATGAAGCTCTTGTTGCGATGTTGCGGGTGCTGTCATTTTGAAATGACTTCTTCAGCTGCCGGAAATGTTTTAGCGGTTCTGTTTGGTTCTTTCTGACTTTGCAATCAAAATTATGGTCACATATTAGAAATTTAGTTCGACATGTAGTCGAGGCTATTACAGCATATTTGATGCAATCTAGCAAAAAAACACAAACAAACTAGAATTTAAACTTAAGGTTGACGTGTCGATAAGAATATAGCAGCCATAGGGTTTTTTTAATTAGAAGTATATTAAATTTATATATTTTTTTATTTTTTAAAAATTATTTTTGATATTAATACATTTAAAAACATCAAAGAAATTAATTTTAAATAGAAAAAGTTAAATTTTAAAAGAATTAATTTCCTCTCAATACACTACATTGTATGTGCTTTTGTTTACTGAGGATAAAGAAAAAATAATTCCATTGCAAAAAAGGGAGGAACATGGTTAATAGATAAGGCAAGTTCCTCGGCAGCTTGCAAATTCTTTTTTTATATTCAATTGTTTTTAGTCTAACCCACAACATAACATGTGAAGTAAAATATTTATTATCCTAATTAAAATTTAATATTTTTTTTATTTCACTGAAAAAAATGGAAGTTATTGAAAAAAATTTATTTTTTAAAAAACTAAAATATGTAATCATAAAAAACAAATTAAAAAAAAAAGAGACTCGGGCTTAATTTCTCCCGCCGAATCCGAAGGTAAATGGAACCTTTACAAGCCCAAATACGGCTTAGGCCCAACCCAGCTATTTTGTCGAAGGCGTTTCCTTTTGATAAATTAAGAAATGTAATAATTAAGTAAAAAATAGAACAAACCGCGCCGCCAATGAAACCCGTAAAGGTCTCATCTAGACAATAAAATCATATTATAGGAACCTCCCTCCCTCTCAATTTTTTGGTGGCGTTCATTAATATTTACGTAGTTGTTGTTGTTGTAAGTATCATTTTGTTTCTTGTTTTTGGGTCTGATTCGAATAGGGAATAATAATAATAATAATACAAAAAAAAAATGGTTCCTGGGCTAATCAACGCCAATCCTGTAATTTATGAAAAGAAGGAGAGGCGGGTTCGAGGTGTTGACGACAAGGAGTACACTGCTGCTGAGCCTATTGATCAACTCGAAGTTTTTGATATCCCTTTTACTTTCTTTCTTTCTTTTTTTTTAATTTAATTCATTTTTTTTTCTTTTTCCTGTTATGTTCCAGGTTTTAGTTATTTATTGACAGAGAAAAAAACCAAATCAATTGGCTCTGAAAACTGAATTCTGGTAATAATTTTTTGTTGTGAGATGTATTAGGCTGTGCCTGAAGGGTAAATAAGCACAAATTGTGCTGCATGAAATATGTTGTATGTCTCTATGGTTAATAATTTATGGTATTGTTTTCTGTTGGTGTGAAGAGAGTGGAATGCTTGCTATTCCTCCATGTGAAGCAACAAACATCTTTTTAGAGTGTTGATTTTCTTAACAATCTTAAATCATATTAGAGACATAAAAGATCCAGAGCATCCATACTCTTTGGAAGAGCTTAAAGTGATAACGGAAGATGCCATTGAAGTAGATGACAAGCTCAGTTATGTCAGGTAAAGATAGCTGCCATCTTAATTCTATCCCTACTGCAATATATACTGGAATTCAACCTCTATTTAGCATATAATATCTCCTTCATTCAGGGTGACCTTTACTCCGACAGTTGAACATTGTAGCATGGCAACAGTTATTGGTCTTTGCTTGAGAGTCAAACTTATGAGAAGCCTGCCACAACGTTACAAGGTATTTATTAACTGGGTTCACAGCTTTGTTATCAGTTTCTGTTGCAGAGGCACAAGATGATTTGTGATTAGCTGTATTGTTCAAGCTACTTGAATGGATGTTACAAGGTCACATCGCTTCCCCTGCAAATAAGGATAGCCATTCATGAAATCTGTTCGTGTATACTGCTACGTGCCTTTTTTTTTATGAACTCAGTTCGAGGGTAGAGTTATTGTTGAAGGTCAGTAGAAGCACGCGTGCAAAAAGCTTGGTGGCTTTGTTTTATTAGCAATGTTATGCACATAATTCCTTAAAATTGATTTAGTTTCATTCTTTATAGTATGGCACTTTGTGGCTGTTATTTATAATGGGATTTTAAGCTGTATTATAATGTTATGCACATAATTCCTTAAAATTGATTTAGTTTCATTCTTTATAGTATGGCATTTTGTGGCTGTTATTTATTAGCAATGTTATATCTGGAGTAAATTGAAGCGCCTACTTGAAGCTTGCAGCAAAACCACATGTTAACATTGTAGTTGTGTGATGCACCAGCACAAGAAATGGGGGGAGACACCAGATTAAGATAAAGTATATGATGAAGTTTCCCTGGTTTGAATTACCATAAAGGAAGCTTTATTCCAAAAACCCTATAACTCATGACTCCCTTTAAGAAGGATTTTTGACTGCTGGCAAAAAAATTACGAAAAGGATTTTTTTTTCTTTTCAAAAACATGGAATGCCATGATTTGATAAAGTAATGATCTCTTAGTGACCATCATATCCTAAAAGGGACTGGGCATCACATATTATCACCAAACAATATGTGGTTAAGTTCAATGTCTTGTAGTTTTTCCCTTATTATGGAGTGTCTAGCAACTATACACCATGTTTTGGAGGTTAAGTTCACGGGTAACATGGTTAACTTTGAATTATATCTGACACTTCTAATATGTGCTGGTCTTAACAGCTACTTTTGGCCCATGCATTCTTAAACTTTATGACCACCCCCCCTCTTCTCACCAGTCTTTACCACTTTTGTTTAGGTGGATATCAAGGTTGCACCAGGAACTCATGCAACTGAAGCTGCAGGTAATCACTCTGGGAATGGGCTGTTGAACGCTTTTAATTGTGTGGCAGTTCAAGTTCCCGAACTTGATTTGCAACCATGTTTTAATTATTGAACGCGCCTTATTCTTTGTGTTGTGCTTCTTTTCGTTAAAAATTTCTTTCTTTATCCAAAAAGTAAAAGCCATAAGATCTTATCCACGTCTTATGTACCCGGAAGCTAATGTTTTTGATGCCTGAGGATGCTGTGCGTGCTACCGGCATTGATTCTGACTCCTTGATTAATTATCCACCTGCTAGTCAAAATAACCATGGCCAATTTCCTTGTTTGCTCCGCCTCTTCAATTTTATGATCCAACACACGTTTTTGAAACGTGAGTTGTGGACACAGAGCAGTTCCTGGATGACGAGTAGCATCCCTTTTTTCGCTTTCCAGTTATCTGTATTTTGTTTTTTTGCCTTGGTGGCATGCAGACTTCAACTTGATGAAAATGTATGAATTATGAAATGGTTTTCGTTTTCTTTCCTGATCTACTTTTTTGTGCAGTTAATAAACAACCAAATGATAAAGAGAGAGTAGCTGCAGCACTGGAAAACCCAAACCTGGTGGATATGGTTGACGAATGTTTGGCTCCGACATATGCTTGAAATATTTCCACGTAACACCGCTGAAAGCTTTCTGTGCGCATCACTCAAGGCAGCTCTTGTTATCATGGCCTTTATACAATTACTTGTTATTGTTCCTCCCATCTTTTTGATAATTTGATATGTATACATAAGTGAGGTTCAAATCCACAGAATACAGTTGGAAGCTGTATGCTTTTGATAGAATTGAACTCTGGCTCACATGGCGACATTTCAATTTCTTCTGCCCATGTTATTCGACTTTTCAGTTTGTATTCTGATGGGTATAGGCACGCGAGGTTTAAATGAATAATGAACAGTCTTGGACTTCGCATTGCACTTTGAAATCGCCATAAATTACATTTTGAATACTTTGCAGTTTGTATGTAAGATTTTTTTTTTTTAAAAAAAGAAAGGTTTTTTTAAAAGAAAAAAAGAAAAAAAAAGGGAAACTCTGTACCCTAAATTCTAATGATAAAATATAGAAATTTATGTGAAAGTGGAGCGTATATTCTAAATTTTGCTCCAAGCAGCTATTTGTGTGATGAAAGGTATTTGCTTCTTTATTTAATTAATGGTTTTTTAGATTTTTATTTTTATTTTTAATATCAACATGTTAAAATTATTAGAAAAACATTATTCTAAACATTGTTTTTCATTTGAAAATAACTTAAAAAAGACTTTAAAAGACATATTCCATCATAATAACGAACAACATGAAATCTCAAAGAGAATTTGTGTAATGTGTTTTCCATACAACACCTGCTAACTCAATCAAACAAAACAGTTGGTTAAGACAAGTCTTTTAATTAGATGAAAAACCTCAAAATGCAAGAGTAGTGTTATTCTGGAAATAAGCTTTTGAGTTTTGACATTTCCCAGTGTCTCTTGTCATATTCCAGGCTAGCAAGGGAGCGTTCCACAGTAACTGGCAGAGCTGGCAGCGCCTCTAAGACAAAATTTGCATGGACAAGCTCCTAGCAAAGCCAGCCTAGATGTGCTAAAATTCTATTTAATAAAATGCAATCAGTATTTTTTGACAAATCCATCAAAGGAGAACCAGTAAAAAATTGTTGATTATTTTACTGGTGAAAAAGTAAACCCTGACATTGATAAAACCTGGTCCATTTCCAATAAAACTCTGGTGGTTGTAACTCAGCTTGATAAAACTTAGTCCCTATCCAACAAAACCATCCATATATAAAACAATGCATCAAAATAACTTCTATTTCCCCATTCTCCCTTGTATCTAATTATTCCAAATGAAGTTCTATGGTCTTGCAGTTTTTCATGTTCGTTCTAAATTGATTCAACGCTAAAGACATTGCCCCGGTTCAATCAGTGGTAAGATGTCAAAAAAAAGAAGGGAAACTTCATGGCAAATCAAACCAAAATCACTCCTGACATTGCACATTAATTGGTACCGCTTCCCAAAAAACAGGGGAAGCAAAGAATGTTCACTAATCACTGACTGCCCAGAATGATAGAAAACGAACAACAGCATCATACATAGGAAAATGACAATGATCAAATTCATAAAAACATAGTGACAGCCAGTATGGTCTGATTATATTTGCATAATATCTTGAAAGTAAAAAGCGACTTATCGAAGCAACTGTTGAAGCATTACACAGAGAATTTCACACCTTCATCATCAGCTGAAGTTCCCTTAAAGATTGCAAGCTTCCCTTTATGTTCTAGTAGTTTCAATGCTCGCATCAAAATTGTGCGATCTATCCCATGAAGTTCTGGTATTTGGCACAGAAAACTTGGTATCAGCATAAATACAACAGGAAGTGTGCTCCATAAAGAGAGAATGGAAGACATCCTTGATATAATGATCTTAAAGATGGGCAAAACATTAAAAATTTGGGATATGCAGATAACAGGACCTACTGCTGGAAGCAAATGGACCACAGCACTCATAGATTTCGTTGTGCGAGAGTACTAATAGGCATCCCAGAAATGCCACTAACTTTAAGCAATTCCCGGTGACAACATTAAAAAATAATCCACAAACAGTAGCAATGTGGCTTCTTACACCTCCAGATGTTGGCAAGTTTCAAACCTGTATTTTACCATACTCCTCTCCACCTCTATGTGCTAAACTACATCTGATGAGAGTCTACCCGAATAAAACTTTGAGATGAAGAAAAGAAATAAAACGACCAGGGTGTCCCATGCCTTTTATTTGATCAATCAGCAATAGCATGTCTTAAATGTCAAACCAGGGTCCTTTATATAGGCAGTATTCGAGGAGAGGAAAACTAAATCCTAGAGGGGATGCTCAACGAAACCACAATCAGTTCCATAAAAGAAAACGAAAAAAGAAAACTAAACACACCCAAAATGATTGAGCTCTTAATTTATTACTTACAAGTAGTCTTGAAATCTCTCACTGGAATTTGCACATCACACAATCCAAGGGGAAATGGCTAGGTGCAAGCCAAGGGTGTATGCATGATTCATTTAAGAAGACAGTTAAAAAAAAAAAAAGACAGTTAGAATTTGTTTATGGAAAGTAAGAAAGGCCAGTTTTGTTCTTCCTTTTGGTTTTTATGTCCCCGTGTAAGAAAAATTCCTGATTCTGTATGACAGACATGAACCAAGCACACCTGATGTTCAAAAATGTATTTATTTGCAAGACTTGCAAAATCATTGTTATGTAAACAAAACCCTAATAAAAAAACAAAAAAGAGATAAAGACCTCATTTTTATCTGCCCGATAAGAGGATTTCTATTTTATGCAAGCTTTCTGCAAGCATTTTTCTTAAAGCTTCAACGGTGACAGCTTTTGAGAATACAACTAGGATGAGATAAGAGATGCCTACTAGGGAGTTTGTAGCTGAAGCAGATCAAAACTGATAGCTGTTGAGAATAGTAGATGGCTGCTTGGAGGAAATGTTAGGATTCTCTACTATGAGAGAAGAGGCTTGGTAGCTGTTTTGGGAATATTCAAATGATAGCCACAACAATTTCAAGCAAATTGAACCAAAAACTGTGATTTACAACAGCAAAAAAATTCTTCATTTCTTATGGAAAATAGAGCTGAATTTCATAATTCAGATTTTCCAAACAGAAGAATTGGCTGAATAGAGTTCGATTAAATAATATTCAAATTCATATGCTTTCCACACTGGTTTGAATAATTATCAAACCTACTTCATCAAACCATCCAAATCAAACTTTACCTGTTCCCCGAGATTCAACCCCTGTGCGTATTTCCTCGACAGTCATGACACTGTCCTCAAAGCCATTATCTCTCACCTGATAAATAAGCAAGTATATGATGAGAACAATGCTAAAGCTACCAATCTCATTTATCAAATCACAATTCACTCACAAAATGTAAGAGAATGTCAGCCCAATCTTGAATCCGGTGCCAAAGAATCAGGCATTTTCTGTGTCCTCTGTCTAACCATTCTGCACGGCCTGTTAGAACAGCATTGCATTTAATAAAGTACACGTTGAACTTACAGTGCTAACAACATCTCTTGCTTAGTAAGTTAATCTCAACAGTATAAAATCAAATAAGGGTCTAAGTGATAACGATCAAAATTAACCTTCTGACACTAAAGCTGATAGAAATGCTTCTCTAGCTTCGTTATTGAGAGATCCTGCACCATGAGTCAAATTGATTTCATAGCTCACTTTCATTTACCAACAAAGGAAAAGCACCTAAGAACTCATGAAAACATTAAAGATATAAATCAATAATTTGTCGTGCTAACTTAAACTCACTGAGAAGATCTAATTATACATTAAAGTTATTAAAATAACAGGTCAAATCTACTATCTTTCATTAAGCAATGAAGCATCCACCTCCAATCAATTGCATTCCGCGTCAAAACCCAAGAACATACTTCTGAAATTTGACCTGTGTAATAAAACTCCATACTATCAAATTCACCAAGGTAATCCAGGAAAGAATTGATTGCACAAGAAGGGCCTAAACCACCATGAACTCTTCTCAAATTCCATATTGGATAAGGGCAATTTGCTCAAACACCAAGCATACCAAGTCAAGACTCCTGGATGAGATGCGGGCATACATAAATACTTAAAATGGAAAAAAACACAAAGTAGCTCCCAGGAGAAATTTCTTTACATTTGATATCTGAAGCAATGCTTTTACTGAAGCCAAATGTACCGGTTTTGTGAGTGCTTAACAATACTACAAGGACGTCTTTCTTTTTCAGAGTTGTTCAAAGTAAATAACACAACATCATTAGACTTTGAAGAAAATACAAGACCTACTTTCGATCAAATGATTTGAAAACAGAGGAAATTCTTCTTCCAGTCCAATCACGAATATCTTTTGAGTCCTACAGTAATCAAGGATAAGTTCCTTCCAAAGCTGTACTTGCTTCTCTCGAGTGTCCCTCACTGGCTGCAAACTTAAGAGAAAAAAAACAAGCAGAATATAACACAAAGATGATCAAATGAGAACCCAATACGTAACAGAATCTACAATACTCTTCCAAAACAGGAAAGTAGCAAAAGGTTAGGGGAATACGTGAAGTAGGGCGGGTAATTGAAGAACTGGGGCAGCTTGAAGTCACCCAATTTCTGCATCTCTTTAGTGCTTCAACTCTTCAAAGAAAAGAAACCTGCAATTGCAACTCCGTGATTAAACAAAGAAATCAATGCTTTGATTCAAAAGCATTTAAACTCTTGGAAATCCAATTGAATTCAAAAGATTGTACTAAATCTCATTTACAATAAAATATTCAAACACACCTTGAGCACAATTTGGACAATGACTCCCTTTTTTGCAGTTAAAGGAATGCAAGAAGGCGTGGAAACAAATCAAAAGGGAATTCGAAAACAGTGGAGTGGGTGCTTACTTTTTTATTATCCTTCAATGATAGAAGAAAAAGAAGAAATTGGATTTTGTTGAAGAAGATGAATAAAAGTCTTGGTTTTGGCATACCGGTAAATGTCCAAGCATCGGCATGGGTGGTGTTGGCGTAGATGTACATGGGGACGAGAGCCCAAGACGCGATCAATACTTGCAGGCAGGCCCAGTTGCCGTTGGGATATATTAACCAAGAAAAATAAAAATTACATAATATACGCGCACCCCTCTTACTGTGTACATAAATACAAGAAAATTAGTCCAACTCTTGACCAAAGAGTTATAAATACAGTGAAGAAAAGGTAAGGTTGTTTTTTTTGCTGTGATACATTAGGGATTGAAGAAATAATTATTAAAAACATAGTCAATACAAATTTTACTAAAGCTGCAAATTACGTGGAGCGAGTACCTAGTGATAGCGCTATTTAAGCAAGTACATCTAGAGTTTGGGTTGCTAGATCTTTGTGTTTTGGGTTGCTAGATCTTTGTGTAAGGCAAACACGAGCATTACCTGGCACTTGAACTATTCCATTGCAATGGGTAGACCTAACATTATTCAGCACTTCAATCACACACAGCCAATTAGATATTACTCAATCACACACAGCCAATTAGATATAATTCTGGCAGAGCTTGTTTATATTTTGCTCATGTGCTCCTGCATAACTTTTACTGCTCTTTTGTTTCATCCTCTCTTCTAAACAGTTGTTCTTTGACCATGATACACCATAACTATCAGTTAGATTGGATGTTAACACATTCAATTTGCTTTTGCATTCTAATAAATATGGTTCAAATTCCTTTACAGCAGCCAATGATTATTATTTCATAAAATAAATTGCAAGAAAAAAAATATTTACCTGAGAAAATGTAAGTGTTTCATTCTCGAGAATGAGTTTCTTGTGTAAAATAAAGGCTGGTGGTTCAAATATTTCACTCCATGTTTTCTATCATAATATTTTGTCGATGTGGTTACCCCTTTTCAAAGATTGAAGCACGTGGACTCCCTTTGACACCAGAGGCATTGGCAGCACTTCCTCCTTTCACATCAATTAGCTTCAATGCAGAAGAAAATGGACAAAATTGCAAGCCTGAAGTTGCAAAAACTGGATTGGGTTCATCTGCAGCAATGACTACTGCTGTGGTTGCTGCTTTGCTTCATTATCTTGGAATGGTTGATCTTTCATCCTTGTCTAAAGATGAGGGACCTGTAGATGTTGATACGGTGCATATTATTGCCCAAACTGCTCACTGTATTGCACAAGGGAAAGTCGGAAGTGGTTTTGATGTCAGTTCTGCAGTTTATGGCAGTCACCATTATGTCCACTTTTCACCATATATTCTTTCTTTTGCTCAGGTCCCTCTTCCTCCCTCCCTCCCTCTCTATCTGTGCTTCTGATGATTGGTTTCATGGTATCATTTGAGAGATAACCATATGATTGCATGATCATTCTCTTACTGGATTTGAAACTCATATAAAGAGATTAAAATTTTGTCCGCAGGCAATTGGTAGAGGTCAATACTGTTGATTTGTTGTTTGCTTTCTTTGACATGTATTTACTGTCAATCCCATCTTGGGTTTGAGGTTTGTATGACTTCAGGAATTTATGTGTAATGTAATTGCCTAAAGTTGAGCAAAGGCCCTTCGTCTAGCACCCTCCCTTTTTCTGCATCTATGCATATCCATATCACCGTTAAGGTGTGAAGAGTTTTTATGATATCTATTTATATCAAAAACTGGTAAGTACCAAAGTATTTTGGATGCCAGGCAGACTTGATGTAAAAAATCTTTCAGTGATTAAGTTTAGCTGTTTTCTGCATGATTTATTTTCCATTCTTCCTAAATTTTCCTGAATCTGGCCTATATGATATCTAGACTTGGGTTTCCAGGCCTTGTAATAGATTGAAATAATAAAACCTTGGATATCCAAAAAAAAATAAAAATCCCTCATCTTGTATTAGATTTTAGCACAGATAATTTCCTGTGCATTTCTTGAGGCAAGGTTAAAGGGGCTTGAATGAATGACAAAGTTTACAGTTCTCAAAAGGATGTGTGAAAGCAACACACCTTCAGGTTGCAATAATTGAACTATGTTTGCAAGTGTTTAATCATTATGCAGATCTCTACCAATGTTTGGAAAAATAAAATTAATAAGCATGCATGCTATTGTGGATAAAGATATTATTTGTTCCTGAAAAATGTATCCCCGGCTTTCAGAACAATTTTATGCCAACGTTTGAGAGAGTTATGAAACTTTTACTTGAGTTCATTCCCTTAAAACTCCATGTAAAATGTTGCAGGATGCAGTGAAAGAAATACCGTTACAGGAAGTTATGGCTTCCATCCTGAAGGGAAAGTGGGACCATGAGAGGACCAAGTTTTCTTTGCCCCCATTGATGAACCTCGTGAGCATCCTGTCTTATAACATTAATGATTCCTTATATTTGTATGAATTTTAGTTATGCTTTTGTTGACAAATATGTAGCTGTCTTATCATACGTTATATAGATATGTGGTGAAAGCCTTATTTCAACTCTAGTTTAAAAAAAGAAAAAAGAAAAACTCTCATTAAATCTCACTTTTCCAGAAACATGCCTCCTTCTGTCTGCTTTTGAACATTTTTTATGTGCACTGACGAGATTGCTATGTATAATGAATTTGTCCTCATGTCATCCTGTATTATTGATACTGATGTAAAGCTTGCTCTTTGGTTTATTACGCAATAGATATGAAGATTCTATGAGAATAGTAATGATTAAAGGCATGTATTAACAAACCAAAGGAGCCAATCAAAAGAAACTTTGGTTTTTATTTTCAACAAATATAGGATGAAAAGGGGGCAATTTTCATCACAATTTCCTTTCCGTTTTCAAACAACAATTTTGTGGTTTCTTTAGGATTTTCACTTTTTGCAGATACCTTGGTAGCTGTTTTCTGACAATAATTATGCTGCTATCCTAAGATATTAGGAGAACCTGGGACTGGAGGATCATCCACGCCATCAATGGTAGGTTCTGTGAAAAGGTGGCAGAAATCTGATCCTACAAAGGCCGAAGAAACATGGAGAAAGTTGTCAGAGGCAAATTCAGCACTTGAAATCCAACTCAATATTTTAAGCAAGCTTGCAGAAGAAAATTGGAATGCTTACAAATGTGTAATAGACATTTGCAGCAAGCAAAGGCCAGAGAAGGTATTTTATTGTACTTTTTTTTTGTTGTATATAAAAAAAAGCACTAATAAAACCCCGGCAACTTTCTATTGATTGTCTGGGCTTTTATGAATTTATGAAAATTGATTCTGTCTGGAATTGTGAGATATCCTTGAAAAGTGTGTTATTTGTGAAATAGAAATGAGTGAAATTTTTTTGGTTTTCTACTTTTATCTGATTTTTATCATTCATGTAGAGGTTCCTTTCCTCAAGGAAGGTCACCTGCTATTGTTATCCTTAAGTCATTTGTAGGAATTCTATGAAAGACAGGTAATGGAAATCGATGGGTTTCCTATGTTCTGAGACCTGCCTTTGTTAATTTTGTCCTGATAAATGTTCATTTTCAATTCAATAAAGCCTTAAATGAGTCATTGTTACGTTGCCAACACCTCAATTATGAATAAACAGAACGGGAAATCTGGTTTCCAAGCTTTGGATATGGTGTTAGAGGGGGTTGTTTCTGTGGGGCACTGATTTATCATATATTTGAATCTTACTTGTCAATAAACAAATAGATAAATATAGAGTGGGAGTTTGAATTCTTTTGGGGACTACTAAGAAGGTCCTTGTCTTCTACTCTTCCTCCTTATTTCTTGGTTGTTGAAGTCTAGGGAAGTGACTTTCTGCTGGACAATAATTTAATATCTGGTAATCAGTAGTGCTGTTCTTTTCCATTATCAAAGTTGACATGCCATCATATGCTTCTCTTCTGGTGTTGCTCTGTACTTTCCTATCAATCTTAGCTTCTTCCACATTCTCCTCTGACGACCATTAGTATCTTTGACTAAATAGGAGGAGGAAACTAACTAACAATGCACTATTATAGCGTTCTTTCAGTTTTTCACGAAAGGGGTTTAACTATTCTTGAAAGAAATGTGTTGTATCTAAAACACAACTGATCTAATGACAAATGGAGACATGAATAAAACAGTTCTATGCTTTTGTTTTTTATCCTGTCTAGTTACATTTGTTTCATATTGTTTATGGAGAACCATGTGCAAGGAGCCAATTTCTTCATTTACAATGTCAAGTTTTATTTATCCTGTTTTCTTTGACCTTTATTGTTTGGTGCTCCTTCTGTACCGTGTGACATGTTTTTTGTCCTCCTAGAGTTGATTGTGACATAGTGTCATGAATTGCCTGAACAGTGGATAGAGCAAGCCACTGAACCAAGCCAAGAAGTAGTTTTCAAAGCATTATTAGGAGCAAGAAGCACCATGTTTGAGATCAGAAATCATATGCGCCAGATGGGTGAGGCCGCAGGTGTCCCGGTAGGTTTGTTTCTATTATTTTGAGGACTGTCTTTTTCCCGAGTTATAACTTTCCCGATTTCCAAGCGAAATGCTTTTGGATATGACAGGACTTGGACAATAATTTTGTTACTATATAAACATCAATGTTTCCGAGTAGCACGCTTACTAATTTAAATACCAACTAGCTGTAGTAACTTTATCAGCATACTCATGTTACTAGCAACTGAACTACCAGTGCACTCCTCTCCTTTGGCTACTCTCCTGAAATATTGATTGACCCCCCCGCGATGCCATGTAATGGTTTGAGTTTAGATGGCTTCTGCATGTGTCATGCTGAATGTTTGATGCAAGAGTTCTCAACACTTCTTATAGTTGGGCAAAATGATATTAGTAATAATCATTCTGCTGTCTTATCAATATCACACTCAAATATGCATTCCAACGCATTTACTTTTGCTCTAGAGAGGATTTCTTGGGTTAGCTTTCCTAGCTTCTCTAGTAGTTCATTATCCATTCCCTGCTCTGGATGCCTTGTGCCAGCATCCACGTGCTATTCTTGAACTGAAGAAGAGGGCACATTTTTGTGCCCTGAAAAGTGAAAACATTTTGAAGTGGCAGAATGGCTATTGAAGAAAGCTATTTTAAACGTTAAATAGAATAGATATGGTGAAAGAAAATTGTACTCATAAGATCCTATGCGTTATAAGCGAGTGAGATTTTAATATCAAGTGCATAGACAACTTCCTTTGTTACCAACTACAGCTGTCCACAATGTTTGTATGCAACTTCTGGCGGGGAAATTCTTGTTCCTTTTCATAGGAAAACATTAATAAACAGCAACTTCATAAATCTGTTGCAAAACGCAAACAGAAGATGTTGTGCGCTTGTGCTGGGTTCTCATCTTGCTTCTCTAGTAGAACCAAATATTAATTTAATTAGATTCTTTAGATTTTCAGCTTCTTCTTCTTCTTCTTCTTCTTATATATATATATATATATATATATATATTCAATAATCTCTTTTAAACTTTCTAAATTTGCAGATAGAGCCTGAATCACAGACTCAACTTTTGGATGCTACAATGGGCATGGAAGGAGTTTTGTTGGCTGGAGTTCCTGGAGCAGGAGGCTTTGATGCAGTCTTTGCCATTACGTTAGGGGACTCTGGCAGCAATGTTACCAAAGCTTGGAGCTCGCTCAATGTTCTGGCCTTGTTGGTCAGAGAAGACCCTCATGGTGTTTCTCTAGAAACTGGAGATCCCAGAATCAAGGAAATCACATCAGCTGTTTCCGTAGTTCAAATTGAGTGAGCTATATTTGTGATTAGTTAGGTCTATCATCTTAATGGTAGCAGATTTGATTTAGAAAGATTTGCTTTAGATGTTGTGAACTTGTTCAGTTTGAGAAGGGTTAAAAATGAAAGAAACTGATGAGCAACACCGAAGCCAACAGTATCACTTGCATTGCCTTCCTCCAATAATATACGATAGAGTGGCCTTTTTCTCTCCTTTTTACCTGTTAGCTTACTGATATAGAAAGATTTCATTTGTTTACTGAAACTTGACATGTCTTCTACTTCTAAACAGGTGTATTCATTCATAAAAATTTTCGCAGCCTTTTCTTGAATTCAGCAAATCCACTGACCACCAACTAAGCTCTTTGTATAAACACATCATTATAAAATAGGGGAAGAACTGTTTGAAGATAGCTGAAACAAATAGAAATATCTTAATGGATAAGACAAGACTTGGATTATTTTTTTTTAATGATTTACCAATAATCTCTACAGGAGCATTTTCCATCTTTAAAATGGTGGAACCGATTTCGATCTCTTACAGTAATTTCTCTTTGATAGATGACTGAAATTAACTTGGTGTATGTGTGACAGTCATTACACATCCTGAGGTTTCTAGCTATTCTAATGGGAACACCCTGAGATGTATGTATAAGTGCAAAAGCCATGGCCAACTTTTGACTATGAGCTTTCAACCTTTTCCTCTTCTCTTCTTCATCTACATCAAACAATACTTGTGATGTATCTGGAGAATAGCCTTCGAATTTCAACTGCCATTCCATCTGGTGAATCATCTCGTATATGTCTTTGCATTGAGGGTGCGACATGTCTTGTGAAACAAACTTGTAAATTTTCCTCTCTACCTCTACCAAACTAAATCCAGGTGTCTGAGTGAAACCCTTGCGAGCCATTTCTGTCCGAATCTTAGCAACATCCTCCCATCTTTTAGCTCTTGCATACATATTTGATAACATCACATAATCACCAGGATTACTTGAGTTCAATTCTCCTAAGCTCTTACCTGCGATCTCCCCAATTTCCAGGTTATGATGGAATTTACAGGCACTGAGTAGGCCTCGCCACACGACTTCATTTGGCTTGATTGGCATGCTCCTAATGAGCTCTAAAGCCTCATTAAGCATCCCAGCTCTTCCCATGAGGTGAACTATGCAGCCATAATGTTGAATTGTCGGCTCAATCCCATGCTCAATTTTCATTCTGTTAAAACACTGCAAGCCTTCATCAACAAGGCCAGCATGATTACAAGCACTCAACACACCCAAATAGACAACATCATCAGGCTTCAGTCCTTCTTCAAGCATATCAGAGAAAACCTGTAGAGCCTCTATACCGCGTCCGTGCATTGCAAGCCCTGTGATCATTACAGTGTAGGACAATTGGTTCTTCTTCAACATTCTTTGGAAGAGAGATAATCCTTTCTCTATAAACCCGCATTTCACATACATGTCTATTAAGGAAGTTTGGACTATGACATTCATCTCCCGAATGTTCCTTAACAATGTTACGTGTGTGCACCTCCCCAAATCAAGAGCACCCAAATGGGTACAGGCAGAGAGAACACTGACTAGGATAGTCTCTTCAGGCCTACAAGATCCCTCCCTACTCATCTCTCCAAAAACTGATAAGCACTCAGACCACATGCCCAAACTGGCGTGCGCTGCTATAATAGCACTCCAAGAAGCAACATCTCTACGACCCATGTGCTCAAAAACAGAACATGAAAGTTCTATCTTCCCACACTTGCCATACATGTTGATCAAGCTATTTTGCACAAACAAATCTCCTTCAAGTCCACGCTTAAAAATATACCCATGAATCTGCATCCCCTCCTCTATGGACCTTAAACTGGCACATGCCTTAAAAAGAGCGGGATATGTAAAATTATCTGATTCAACTCCTCTCTCAATCATCTCATAATAAAGAAACAAAGCATTTTCCATATTCATAACATTTACGTATCCTCTAATCATGGTATTGAATTCAAAAGTACCCGGTTGATCGATTTGTCGAAAAATTGAGCATGCATAGTCCATGCTGCCCCAGTCTGAGAGAGCACAAGTCGCCACAAGATTGCTTGCACAAAAGGAGTTCTCCCACTTGAGGACTTGAGCATGTACTTGTTTGAATTCTTCCATGTTCTTGCACCTCTTCAAAAGAGATAAACATTCTTGCTCTTTTAACTTCAAACTCAGTCCTGTGGTTTGTGTAGGAGCTTCTGGTAGTGACAAAAAACGGATTTTCTGAAGGACTGGAGTCCCAATCATCCTGTCATCCGCACCATAGAATAGCAATCAAGATTTTATAGTTATGCAAAGCAGACTTAACAACGAAGTAACAAGAAAAGTATCTTGTACTAACCATCAAGTTGGCATTTTTAATATGGAGAAAAGATGGACGATTGATGCGGAGAACTAGGAAGTGGGTGCTGTTCAGATGGCCAAAAAAGAAGTGTGTGGAGGAGGGTGGAGGAAAGAAACATGAAAAGTGTATGAGAATTAAGTTGCAGGTTCTTAGATTCTTGAGGCAGGAAATAGTTACAGTTGTAGAGATGCTGATCTTCAGCCATGAGATTTGAAGAGAGACTTCCAGCCAGAAAAATGGTGTCAGCTCATGGGAGGTGTGGATTCTGGATAGGATAATGTTTGGGAAGGAGTTGGGTCTCTTAGATTGCTCCTATAGGCCTAAGCAACCCTTTGTATCTCCCAAGTCAGCACGGCGGACCCATTTCACTTTTTTGATTTTGTTTTTATTGAAGTTCACATATATTTTTAGATTAGATAATCTCTTTTATGCATTTCATGAAAGTATTTCTCTACAATGCAAAATCAGTCAGTTATGCATTCCAAGCCATTAATTGTAGCCTCATCGCTTGATTGATAATCTATTGATTACTATGCCCATTGATGGCTAGATGAAGAAACCCAGAGATGCTTCAATGCATGAAGATTGCAAGATTATCCCTTGAGTTCATATATGGTTTAGTATTAAATTGTTCAATTTTCATTCTATCAACGGTAGAGAAGTGAAATCCCAATCTCTTTTGTTTACTTGTTCAAATAATTAGCTAGAAACAAAGATTATGAGAGGGGAAGACAACTAGTTCACCTAATTTTACTAGTCTTACATTTGAACTTGCCGAGTCTACATAGGCTTTTTATGCCATGGTTGCAAGTGAAAGATACAAATCTGTGCAGTCGAGCTCTGTACACTGATAGCATTTCTTAAAAAACAAAACAAAAAAAAATTAGCCAAAGAAAAATTTAATTTTATTTTAAGAAAAATGTTTTCATTTTATTTTGAACATAATATATTTTATAGAAGTTAAAATATTTATTAATTTTAATTTCATTTTTTATTTTTATATATTATATATTATTTTTTTATTTTATCCTTTAGAATTTGATTATTATATAAATTTGGTCTGATTTTTTTTATTATTTATTTTTCTCTTGTTCTTTTATTAATTGAATATTTTTATTTATTAGACTCTAGTCTTAATTTTTTTAATATTTATTTATTTTATTTAAAAATTTATAAAATTAATATTTTTTTAATCTCATTATCTTTTAACTTTTTTATTTATCAGATTTAACCTCATTTTTTATTTTATTTTATTTAAATAATTTATTTTTTTCTCAATATCATATTACTTAAACTTTTTCATTTATTAAATTTGATATTCCTTCTTTTGAAAAACTTGAAAAAATAAAAATAAAACTATTTTTCAACTAATTTTTAATGGTATTATTAAATATTGATAAATATTTTCCTTCTTATTTTTTATATTTTATAAAACATAAAAAAATATTTTTTTTTATAAAAATCATTACTTATAAAATAAAAATTATTTTCCAGTAAATAAATTTTACCGAATAAACGGGGCTAAAATAATCTTCCATTTTTTGAACCAGCATGCCGAGACAAGCAATTATAGCAGTTAAAGAGACAAAGAAAAGCAATAACAAGAGAGCCAAATAATCCCATATCTGGGCTCGTACTCACCACGCACCATACTTTATTTGACACTAAACAAGCACCTAGCCACCCAGATGATATCCCACGCGCGCGGACAACAGTTCAAACACAAAAGAAAAACAATAGCAATTACATCTTTGTCGTGGCTTCCCCTCCTCCAACACTCGCTGACAACAGCACGTGTACCCACACGCCCACGAGCACACCACTGCGTGTCCTCATGGGGACAAAAACTACATTGCCAAAGAGCCAAGGCAATGGACAAAAGATTATTATTGGTCCTTGAGCATCCGTGTTTATTTGAAATTAGTCCTTTACTTTATTTTGCTCTCAAATTGCTCCACTTACTCTTAATTATTCAATGTTTTAGCACTTCCATCCACTTAGACGGGTGCCCCTGGTAATAAATGAAAATTAGAGGAGGATGACGTATGTGATAAACGTTGACGGGTTGACCCACAAATAAATAAATCCCTTGATTCTTTTTACTTGAATGAGAAAAAAGCGTTTTAAATGGTGTTTTGAATTATAGTATCAATTATTTTTTAAAATAATTTTTATTTAAAATCAATTAAAATAATTTTTTTTTATTTAAAAAAAATAATTTTTAACATCAATATATCAAAATGATTTAAATTTATTAGAAATTAATTTAAAATAAAAAAATAATTTCAAAACAAAAATAAACACATCCTAAATAGCTTATTAAGGAGGTCGTAGTTGTAACTGAATTGGATGCATAAAGTTCAATTTGACAAGAAAATGAAGCAGACAAGTTGATTTGACCAACTATCAATAATTGAAGGACTAAGCAAATCATATTATCCAATACAAAACACAAGACCAAAATTATTTATGGGCCCTACTTTTCTTCTCTGGGACCCACGTTCTCCTTCTTCTCTCTCTGCCTGTAGCTTTCACCTCACCATCACTGGTGTATGACTCTCTGATTAAAACGGAGCCCTATAAAACTTAAACTCTTCACGCTTTTTCGGGTTCTCAAAGCATAGTAGTAGAAGTAGAATAGTGGGTTGGAGAGTTAAATACCTTCTCAAGCTCTCTCGCATTCTGTCCCTTTCTTCAGGTATCTCTCTCTCTCTCTAAAGTTTCTACTTTACTCTCTCTGCTCTGTTACTTTAGAAACGTGAAAGTTTATGCTCAAAAGGGCATTTTTGAAGTTCCCTTTTTTGGATTCCTTTCTTGGCTGGTTTTTCTTTTCTTTTGCACTGAATTAGTCTTTGGTTTGTAAAGTTCTTAGGGTTTTAATTAGTAGTTGACTATGTGAACATTGATTTTTATAACTTTGGACTTGGTACATATGGTTTTTGTTTTTTTTTGTAAATTTAAAGCTTGAAGACAAACGGGTAATTCCAGTTTCGCTATTTGATTTTGACTGTAACTTGATTTGATTTAATTTGGGATTTTGTTGTTTTTGTTGAAAGCTCATGCTTTGCCTCTAAAAGTGCCGATGTTGGATACGTTTCAGTTTGAATGTTTCTTTTTTGACTGTGACATGATTTCAGCTCAGATGGCATTTGCTTAAAATTGGTTGTGCTTGCTATGGTTGAATTTGGGTTCATGTCGATTTGAATTTTGATCAATTCTTGTTCAGTTTGTGATTTATTCGTTAAAATATGAATACTTCAAAAGTTTGACCTGGGTGGGGTACACGACTGTTGATTGCAGCTTCTTTGTTGATTGTTTCTGGTTTTGATTTCAAGTCCTCATCAAGGGTATCGCTTACAATCTGTCATTCAACTTTGTTTGGTGGTTGTTTTCTGTGGATCTTTTGGTGGCTGCAACGTAATTGGTGTACTTGTTAATGTCAGATCCACAGACTTACGATTTTTTAATTTGGATACGAGTGATTCTTGAGAAGTTATTACTTGATTTTGGAGGTGAATTTTATAGTTATTCAGTATCATAGTTGAAGAAATGGAGCAAAGAAAGGGAGAAAGCTGGAAGGAATTGGTGAGAAAGATGGTTCCTCCTGGAGTTCCTCTCCCTGAAGATGAGACCAAGCTTGATTATTCTATAGCAATGGTGTATGATGGCCCACCAGTCTCTTATGATGTCCCTGAAGTTGAACCTCTTGATGTAAGTTCTCACATGATCCCGACTGCTGAACCACTTTCAGAGTCACAAAGACTAGTTTCAAATCTAGGTCTTCCAGTAACTGAACCAATACCTTTGCCAGTGTCTCGTATAGCTGGTGTTGCTGGTTCACCTAATCAAACTCCCAGAGTATCAGCAAGCTCAGAGTCAGTAGTCTCTGTCTTGCTAAACCCTGACTTTTCTTCTGCCTCAGCTTCAGCTTCTCCAGGGTCAGTCCACAATTCTCTTAGTCATCCTCCAAAACAAATGGCTAATGAAGTAAAGAGAGTGCCGGTTGTTACATTTAACACTGTTGACAGGTCTGAGAGGAAAGATGTTGATGTAGAGAAGCCTGTATATCCAGATTACATTGGGTTCTCTAAGGAAAAGAAGAAGCAAAAAAGTAGGGTTTGTTACAGGTGTAGAAAGTGGAGGTGGGAAACCAAGGAATCATGCCTGGTTTGTGATGCCAAGTTTTGCAGCAGTTGTGTGCTTCGGGCAATGGGATCAATGCCTGAAGGACGCAAGTGTGTGACATGCATTGGTCAACCAATTGATGAATCAAAGAGGTCAAAGCTGGGCAAACATTCAAGGGTGTTATCGCGGCTGCTAAGTCCTTTGGAAGTCAAGCAAATTATGAAAGCAGAGAAAGAATGCTCCGCTAATCAACTTCGGCCAGAGCAGCTGATTGTGAATGGATATCCCTTGAAGCCAGAAGAGATGGCAGAATTACTTGGATGCCCTTTACCTCCACGGAAATTGAAACCTGGTAGATTTTGGTATGATAAGGAATCTGGTCTTTGGGGAAAGGTGAGTTGATATTCAAGATTTCAAATTAAAATATCTCAATCATGCCTCTTTCTACTTGGCCTTGCAGAAAATTTTCAAATTCCTTCCGGTCCAGCATGGATTAGAAGTCTTTGCTTGCTATTTTGCAGGAGGGAGAAAAACCAGATAGAATCATTAGTTCAAACTTAAATTTCACCGGGAAACTCAGCCATGATGCAAGCAATGGTCGCACGGAGGTTTACATCAATGGTCGGGAAATTACCAAACTTGAACTGAGGGTTCTAAAAGTAAGTTCTTTTCCAGTTAATTCCTGTACTAGCGAGTGATGACAGCAGCAATATTTAGATTCTTGCTAGATAAATTTAAAATAGCTACTAGGTTGTTTGGATCCCCTGTTGCTACATTCCATTTAGGATTAGGAATAGGTGTAATCAGAACATTTTTTACATATATATCTCTCCTTATTTGGTACCCTTTTCCCTATTCCATTCATCCTTTTTGGCTTCTATTGAATCAAGAAATAGGTTTGATTGTCCATCCATTATGCTAAACGTTTTAGGGTTGTCAGTATTAAATATCATTTAGGTTTGCTGTTTCTTATCCCAATTTTTCTTGTTTAGTTAACAAAGTAATAGGATTTATTAAGTTTTCTTGTGTGGTTAATAAATAGTATTTGTTAGGCCCTTCCATAAAAATTATTTGAAGCTCGTTTTTCTATTTTAATTGCTGGCTACAAGTGCTTGGGAGGGAACTTTCTGATTTTAATTTTGTATCAGTTCCCCAATTTTTCATTTGGATATTGGACAATGCCTTGTGTTTGTTTATTGCTGACATTTTCACTTGCTCTCAGCATTGACCTAACACTTGAAAAAAGACGAGCAGGGTTTGGTAGGTTGTAGTGGGAAAAAGTAGATGTGTTAGAATGACAATGTCTTATTAACTCTCACAACGTTTGTATTTCCCCTTTCAAAGTGGTTGAAAGCTCTGTTCCTTGGGGGTGAGGACTGCAATGCTCTAGTAAGAATAAGCTGTAGTCACATTAGGGAATCAAATGAGTGTAAAGATAGAAAATCTCTAAATAGAGGTTAGGGAAGCAAGTAAATTGGTGAAAACTATGAAGTGTGTAATTGTGAGATGGTAGCTATGCATGCAGATACACCAAAACATGCTTCATGCTAGTTGAGTTCAGCTTGGTCACAGCTTAGCTATGATGCCCAATTTCGGTCATAGCTGGAGAATAATTTAACCTCGTGTCCATGTCAGGCTTGTGAGTGTTTAATAGTTTATTATTGATGTTGCGCAACAATGCTATTTTTTATATCAGTGCTCTTGCGACATAAAACAATAGCTAGTCTGAGTTTTAGGATCGTTCCTCCTTAATGAGTAAATGTATCAAGTTTTCATGTCATTCTCTTTGGTATTGTGTATTGTATGTGCCTTCAGTCACTTTTTGATCATGCCCTGTGCAATTGCTAACGTGGTTTCTGAATTTTTTAGCTGGCGAAGGTGCAGTGTCCACGTGATACTCATTTTTGGGTCTATGATGATGGTCGTTACGAAGAGGAAGGTCAGAATAATATCAGGGGGAATATTTGGGAGAAGGTATATGCTGGAAACTCCTTATTAGAAGTTCACAGCCAGTATAAGATCATAGGTCCTGTATGAAACACTTGGATTTGCTCTTTGCTAGACAGGCATCAACAAGGATTGTTTGTACACTTTTCTCTTTGCCTGTGCCCCATGGTCAACCTCATGGACAGAGAGATGAGGCCAGCAATTATACCACTGTTCCTAATTATCTAGAGCAGAAAAAAGTACAGAAACTACTTCTACTTGGGATTCAAGGCTCTGGAACCAGCACTATCTTCAAGCAGGTATGGCCTTTCCATTTGGTGTTTTGATTAGCTATGGTCTAGATCAGTTAAATGTGGAATTTTCATCCCACGCTTGAAACAGATCTTAAACCCCCCCTAGCTTGGTCAGTTTCTGCCTATCCAATTAAGAATTCATTGTTAGAGCATTGGCACTTGGAAAAATGAGTGGTTATGAGGTGGTTAAGCTTTCTGAAACAACAATTTTCCTGTATCTGTGTTCAAATTTCCTCTTGATGGTGGTTATTTTGAGGTTCTTGTTCATGTTGTATGGAATAATTATCTGAATGATTAGTTATATTTTTTGTTTGTTAGCGTCAACATGTCCAATTAGTCACTTCATTTTGATAATTTGTTTCTTACTCAACGACAAACTTGGTGGAGCAGTAAGTTCATTGATTAAGATGAATGTTGTATTTACCTTGTTCAAATTTTAGCCATTTACTGAATTGTAACTAAACTATCCATTATTAGTCAGCTTCAAGTGGTGTGAACAGAACTTTATACCAACTATATCTCACAAGATAGTGTGAAGAACTTGAGATATTATGGGCTTGATGCATGTAAGATTAAGATCAGACTTTCTCTGTTGCACTTGTCAATAGAAGTACAACTCAGCCTGAATTTGAAAAGCTGTGGTGACTAGTTTTCTAGACATGTTTTCCTCACCACAGAAGCCCCTTGCTAGAACTTGAAATTCTTTTATGGCTTCTGATGCTGTTTTTAATGTGCATCATGCATTTCTTAAACAGGCCAAATTTTTGTATGGAAGCAAGTTCACCGCAGAAGAACTGCAAGATATCAAGTTGATGATCCAGAGCAATATGTACAGATATCTTAGCATTTTGCTTGATGGGCGGGAACGCTTTGAGGAGGAGGCAGTCTCCAGGATGAAGGGACTTGGTTTCAAAGACCGAAACTCTGAAGCGGGTAATATCTTCTTTTCTTGCATTCAAATTCTTGAGATGCGTAGGACCTCATTTATCCTCTTCAAGTCATGTTTTGACTATGAAGCATTTGGAGGTTGTGATTTTGGGTGCATGCCAGTTAAAATCTCTGACAATTAGGGCAATTTCCAGAAATCTCGACATTTTTTAGGAATTTATTAGGAAACAGTTCTCAATGGGGTTATGATTTTTTTTCCTTTTTTTTAGGCGGGTGGAACTTCGAAGGAAGATGATTCAGTGCACTTTTTTCAACTATTAGAGTGAACATCTAAAACTTCGATCTGATGCTATCTTTTCAGGTGGAGATGTTGACCACAGTGTGACTAATCAGTGTATCTATTCGATCAACCCAAGGTTGAAGCATTTCTCTGACTGGTTACTGGATATTATAGCGACTGGAGATTTGGATGCTTTCTTCCCTGCAGCAACACGTGAGTATGCTCCATTAGTTGACGAGGTGTGGAAAGATCCTGCCATACAGGAAACATATAGAAGAAAAAACGAGCTTCACTTCCTTCCAGATGTTGCTGAATACTTCTTGAGTCGGGTATTGTTCTGAATTTCACATTAGTTGCTTGTATATGAATAGCAGTTGTAATATGCCATTTTCCTATTTCTGAATTCTTTCCAATCACCAAGTTTTCCATTCTGATATTGTGGTAGTCTTTCATTTAATGGATGTCACTCGCATGGTTTAATCCTAGATAAACTTAATTATCATTATGGTCATTGAAGGCTTGTATCATATGATATTTTTTCTTTCAGGCTGTGGAGATCTCAAGCAATGAATATGAACCTTCTGAACGTGATATTCTCTATGCAGAAGGGGTCACCCAAGGGAATGGCTTGGCTTTCATAGAATTCTCCCTTGATGATCGCTGTCCAATGTCTGAAACTTACACACAGAATCTGGATGCTCCACCCCCGCCCCTGACCAGGTAAGTTTCCTATTTTCTGCGTGATCCCCTGAAATATGCCTACTAGAACCAAACAGAAAAGGAAAAAATTATCATTACAGGTCTCAGCTTTACTAGAGGCATTGACATTGCGAGCACCCTAACTCAGGATCTTTTTTCAATTGAAAGGCAGCATGCCTTCCATGGAAAATTAACACATTTTTATTATAACTGACCTGGTGTGGCAGTGCACATATATGGCCAGAACCCCAACCCCTCCCCCCAAAAATAATAATAATAATAATAATAAATAAAGAAAGAAAGAAATTAAAAGACATCAAAATTGCATTCAGAAGATTCTTATCGTGAAATATTGGGATCTTGATTTTTTGTACACAAACACACTTCATGTTCATGGCATTTGAACCTGGAAATTGGTTCTCTTTTATGTCTTGTCATGTTGGCAGGATTCAAGTACTCATGCCTGCAAATTTATTTATTTATTTATTTTCTTTCAGATATCAGTTGATTAGAGTAAATGCAAAGGGGATGAATGATGGGTGCAAATGGGTGGAAATGTTTGAAGACGTGCAAGCCGTGGTATTCTGTGTAGCCCTTAGTGACTATGATCAGATGTGGTTCTCACCAGAGAGCAGTGGTAGTGGATCTCTACTTCAGAACAAGATGATGCAAAGCAAGGAGCTATTTGAGACAATGATTAGGCACCCTTGCTTTAAGGATACACCCTTTGTGCTGATACTTAACAAGTATGATATCTTTGAAGAAAAGGTTGATCGGGTGCATTTAAGTGCTTGTGAGTGGTTTAATGACTTCAGTCCGGTGCAACCTCACCACAGGAACCAATCACTTGCTCATCAGGCCTACTACTATGTTGCGATGAAGTTTAAAGACCTCTATGCTTCCATCACAGGCCGTAAACTATTTGTATGGCAAACTAGGGCAAGGGACCGAGTGACTATTGATGAGGCATTCAAGTACACAAGGGAGGTTCTCAGGTGGGATGAGGAGAAAGAGGATAATTACTATGGTGTAGCTGAGGATTCATTCTACAGTACTGACATAAGCTCCTCACCATTTGTCAGGCAAGGGTGATGCTTTTGATTTCTTTTTATTTCCTTTATAGATGAAGAAAAAGTGTAAAAAAAAAAACAGAAAAAAAAGAGCTTCCTATCCTTACGAATAAGGACTGACTGATTTATAATCTTTCTTTGTAAGATCAATTTTTATTGATGATGTGGTGAGGTATTTCTTTGCGCGTTTATGGAGGCGGGTGCTTGTGATTACATTGTGCTTTCAGAGTCCTGCATTTAATCCCCCCAATTATTGACAAGTTAGGCTAAATGTTGAAGTGTCTTTGCATTGGTGTGAAGTTGCGAGTTGAAGCCACACGCTAAGGTGGTAACAGTAGTGGAAATAGTAGAAGCTACCCGCGCATGGAAAATGGAAAATATTCGCTGGATCCTATAATTAAGCCAATATGCTCTCCTTTGTATTTCGCATACTAGAAAAGAAAAGGGAAGAAAGAACCGGGTTCAGGTCAAGCCTTTATATAGGTCTCCTTCATGTGATGCTTAATATGTGTCATGATCCGATTCTGACAAAGTGAATAAACTGCTTGCTGAGCTTTGCACCCTCGAATTGGGCAATAAATACAGGAATAAAAAGATTTAGTAAAATAATATATTTTTGCTTATCACAGTTCAAAGTCAAGATGTGTATTGAATATCTTCTTCTTTTTAAACCATGATAATTAATTGATATCATGGTTAAAAAAACAATTTTGATTGATGTTCGGCATCAATTGTTCTCTATTTGGGTGAAAGTTGCTGGCTTTGATCCAATATGTTCTTGAGAAATTTATCGAAACTTGTTGCGGAAGCTGTTTTAATGCAGTCAATGTTGTATCAACAACATGGATCAGAAGTCTGGAACATAAACATATAAAATCTTTGATGAAAAGAATTATTTTATTGGCTAGCATCTTAGGACATGACATTGTAGAAAACTTCTTTTGGGGGGGCGTGACGGTTACAATTTCACATTAACTTATTACGCTGAGATTTACTAAATATTTTTTTTTAATTATGAAAATTATCTTATCATGTTTAAAAATAACATTATTTAATAAAAATTGAGCTTTACGAATGCAACAAGGTAAAAATAAATTTTTTGGCCAAAACTTTTTCAAATTAATTATTTTAAGATAATTTGTTTGAAACTTGAAACTCTGTCGAGAGATGGCTCTTTGGTCCCAGCCCAGCAAA
Organism: Populus ilicifolia; assembly: GCA_015708895.1. Taxonomy (NCBI): domain Eukaryota; kingdom Viridiplantae; phylum Streptophyta; class Magnoliopsida; order Malpighiales; family Salicaceae; genus Populus; species Populus ilicifolia. Next base: position 81,468 of record SRLM01001230.1, on the reverse strand, counting down.
AACTTTTAGTTTTTTAATTTTAAAAAAGAAGTAAAAGACAACTTTAGACCTGAATAAAACTGGTATGACTTTTGTTTCTGGGGAAAAACAGTCGAGAGTTGTTCGCAAGAAAAGGCTGGCCCAGGACAGCCCCTGCGGTAGCAAGGATCAAAAGACCGCATGGGGTTTTATCACACGGCACCAAGTTCTCTGGACGCCCACAGAAATCAAACCCCACCCCCCCACCCCCTTCTCAGTGGAGATTATAACCAAACATTATGACAACATTCATTTATAAAAATTTTAAATTTATTTTATTTTTCAAATTAATTTTTAATGCGCTGAAATAATTTTTTTAAATTAAAAAAATAATATTTTAATATATTTTAAAATAAAATATACTTTGTAAAACAATACTCCAAAGATCTAAAATCGGATGGGTTCATCGCCGGATAAGTAAAGGACCCACATGCCAGGAAGAGCAATCACCATGAAACAAGCCCATCAGCAGCGCGTAGGAGGCATCAGTGAATGATTGCCAGAAGTATCATCCACTTACGAGTGGTTCGCACCTTGCGAATATTAATGGAAACATACCCAAACATAGCCTATTGAGTGACAACCATTCTAAGAGTAGGAAGAAAGAATGTTCTTCTGATTCAACGTGTCTCTTGGCAGACCCCACCTTATATATAAGCCACAAATCCTAAGTGAAAAATTACACAGGCTGCTCCTTTAAGAAAAAAAATAAAAAATAAAATTGACGTTTCACGAAAAGGATTCTGGAATATGAAAGGTAAGCATACAAAGTTTGCCTTGACTGACCATGAGACTCGCTGCTAGTCTCTCCACTTTGCCACCCAATCATTATTCGCCTTTTGGTTTACGAAATTGTTACAGCGGGTAGAAAGGAAATCAGGAACCAGATGATGGGGAAAAAATCACGATGCAACCAGATCAGGTGTTTCGGCCTCAACCGATAATAAAGCAGTGTGCACTTTATCCAACCAATTGTCCAGCCGGTCCCGCAAGGATTTGATCTGTGGAATCCCCAGAACTCTTGGCTGTACCCACGAAACATGCACTGTTCCTTCAACTTGATCAATTATACCCTCAATAAGGTGGACCTGTTGCCATAATCACAGCATTTGCTTTACATAATGCAAACACAATAAAAAGTGCACAGAGAAGCGAATGGAATTACCAAATTTGAGTTAATGCGGTTCTAGATCTTGGTAATGTCATAATTCATGTGGGAATAATCAAACAATTTCAAGCCTTAAAGAATGTTTTTAAGCTAGTGCATTAATAGCTACTGAAAATCAATACCAATTACATGGAAACAATTCAGTAAAAAGGATTCCAAGTACACTATAATCTTTTGGCTTCTTTTATGAGCACATAACACAACCAAGTCTTTTGCTTCAAGTTAAAAAAAGCCTGCAAAATACAAGTTTCATTTGTCTTGGCAAAATTGCAGCGGCTAAACAAATGCAGAAAAGTTCTTATTTCCAATATGTAACGTGCATTCAGAAGGTGCAGATGGCCATGATCTTCATGGAGCACAAAGCACCAAAAAACATGCTCTAATTGCACCCCCAAGAGATCTAAAAACTATTTGAAAAAATTTATTTATGTAAACTGTACAGGTTTTCGCTGAACATATTGCCATTGGACCTTACTAAGGAAACACAAGTTTATGTATCTCATCCAAGTTCCAACATAAATGCTGGTAAAGGAAGTCGGACTTACAGAAAGGCTCTTCATGAGAAGATGCTCCACGTCCTCAATGGAAAGCTTAGTGCGCTCAGCAATGACTTTTAATGGAATAGTTCGATCTTCAGAAGGACGGCTGTAAGGAAGCATATCCAAGTTCAGCCAGCAATAATCTTATACAAGCAGTGCAATGATTTGCTAAAATTTGGCCATCAAAACACTAGTGAAAAGATATTACAAACGCACACGTACCTAAAGATAATTTCCATCAGGCAGAGAATATTAATCTTTTCTAATAGCTTTGGCTCATTCTGAACTAATGCTGGCTGGGCCCTCAGGGGAGCATTGTGTACACGGCACAGTTCTTGATAACGAGCTAAGTCACCAGAGTTAAATGCCTGGAGAATGTAGTAGAGCCACTCAACCTGAGTTCCCAGAAGGCTCTTTATCTGTAAAGCAAAATAAATGTTCATCATCCCAAACCCACAATGTAAAGTAGAAAGCTACACAGATATATGAAGAGAGGAAAGGAGAAGTCATGAAGATATTCTTACTATAGGATGCGCAAGTAACTCTCCAAAGTTGTAGATGTTATCACCCAAAAGTGCAGAAAGAGAGAGATCAAATGCCAAATCCTAAAGTACAAGATAAAGAAAATAAATAAGAAGGTGAACGCGAACACCATATCATAATTGATAGTGCAAGGCACAAAATATATACAAATTAAAAGCCTATAAGGCACTCAACCAATTAAATTATTCCGTTTTTTAACTCTTTCCTCAATGAAAATAAATTATCAGTGTCAGTAACTGCAACAACCAATCCCAGTAACCTATTATTTACTACAATGAATGCTCATAATTTCCTATTCCAGCAAAAACATCATCAGTAAATTCAATTCTTATTCCAAACAGACAAATAATAACTTACAAATCACTTAAAACTAGAGCTTCACAAATCATGATTCTAGAGATTAATTGATGTTTAATGACAAAATTTGATGCTTTTGAAGATTAATTATCATCCATCTTAAAGCTCGTAGTGTCAAAAACTACAAAACTCTAGTAAGAATTAACCTCAACACAGGAGTCATTAACAATCCTCCCAATGCCTGGGTTATTGTCAAAAATAAGTTAAATTCATCTCTACTTGATGGGATGCCAGTCTCTCTGTTCACCGCTTATATTAATTCAAAATAATTATATTGGCATTACTTTTAACACATCCAAGTTAGCAGGAGATAGCAAAACAAGAAAAACACAAACTGCTCAGATAAGCACCCAGGCCCATAAAAGCACAGCCAAACTTCACTGCTTGAACTTTGCTCAGATCATGATATTTTCTTCATCGAGGATGCCAACACAAAAATGGTATGAAAGATTCGAGAGACTGATTCCCAACAGAAATCAGCAAGACCACAATTTAAAGATTCTGTTGGCATGGGATAATAGAAAGAAATGATTGCTATGGGAAACCAATGATATACAAATCTGGTATTAATTCCATGCATATCACTAAAGCTAGCATGCCAGAAGAAACTGAGGACATAAAGCACAGATATAGTGTTAGAAGACCATGTCTCCATCAGTCTTTTGTAACTAATTTTTGTGATGATGATAATCACATACCAGCTTAAATGAATCTGAGAGGGATTCCACTGATGTATATGCCAGATAAAGAAGAGCACTTTTATAGAACTCAGAAAATTCCTGACGATGTTTATAGTATTGAGATGAAACCCAATAATAACTGGCATACACAGAAGGATCAATATCAGTCATACTGTCAAGGGTACTCTTTCCATCTTCTAAAAGCCTTTTGCACTCCTTTTGATCCCCCTGCTCAAGCTTGAATACTGCTATTTGCATCTTAATGTAAAGGACTGGTTCTTCTATACGCTGTTCTCTAGTTGCTCGAAGCTTTTCAATCACCCCTTCAAGATAGCTAATGGCAGCATCTTTCTCTGCATACCGCCGAGAAACTATAACAGCAAAGTGTGCAAGCTTGAGAAGGTTGATCTTTGTCTCAAAGTCGGTGATAAAATTATGATACAACTGTATAAGAGCATCCCCAGCCTGGAATTTAACAGACAAATATAAAAACACAAAATATAAGTATCTGATTCACATAGGCTAACAAATCCAAAGAAAATTATCTTAATATAAGTGACATAGTGAATAAGAAAGCACTTGTTAAAATTGGGAAGGTGTAACAAGGATGAAAATGGGAGGGGAAAAGAAGTGTATGTGAGTGTGACCAGGCGCATAAAATTCAGGGTATTTGACACGTTGTTAAATGTGTCTTAATTGAAGAGCAACCATGAGCACATCAAAATCTACTATAAGTCAGTAAAAATTAGCAAAATTCAACAGAAAGATATAGTGCATACAAAATTTATGAGCCAAAATCATTGTGTGCTTTGACATATGTGAGGTCAAATCTACAAAGAAAATCACATTTGGTAGCAGATCTTAGTGCTAAACCTATTTCAACAAGCATAAGAAATTTTTTCAGTAAATCAGATTGTCTGCAAGTATGAGCAACCCCCAGTTCTGGATTGCCACGTGCATCTTATACTGCAACAATCAGTTACCAAATTTCATGCAGCAACAAGAATGAGAACCAAAAATAAGAAGAAGATGCAGCAAAAAAGGCCCCATTAACGCAACCATTTTCAGTTATTTAAATAAGGCAAGAATTGAACACAGAAACCAAAATGAGAAACACTTAGATTCAAATCTCACTTCATTTCCCCGAATTATCAAAAAGGTAACAGCACCAAATAAAATCAAAACTCAAACGCACAAATAGACACAAGTAGGAACCCTAATTTACCAGTCAATCCCATAAATCTCCTCATTACCAAATGCAACGACTTCTAGTATCTCTTAAAACCCTATTTATACCACAAAACCCTTAAACACCCAAATTCTCCAAACCCAAGACAGAATTTCCAAAGAAACTAACCCAAGAGATCCACAAAGAAACCCTAACATTCAGAATCATGCAATCAAGCACATAAACAGTGAAACATGCAAATATATGTAGAGAAAGAGAGAGAGAGAGAGAGAAGAGAACTAAGCAAGATAAAGAGTTGAGAGTCAGACCTGAAAGACGGCGAGAGCGACAAACTGTTCGAGTTTGAGAGTGAGTTGGTGCCAGAGCTTCTTCTGGTATAGATCTGCGAGTGAGTTGTACCATTCGTCAAGTTCTGGATGCGCGTTGCGCAGTGTCTCCAAGTACTGTAGAGCGGCCATGGCGCCGATTTAGAGGGCGAGAGAGAGAGAGTGCTTCTTTTCGTGTGTTTTTGAGCTTCGAAGGAATTTTTAATAATTTGTTTGTGATATGTCTCACATGTATTTTCTCTGTGAGTTAAAGAGTGGGTTTTGTTTGTCTGGCTTGAGCTCAAAGAAAAGAAAAGGAAAAGAATATGGTGGAAAATTTGGGTCGGGCGTAGAGGATTGGATTGGGTTTTGTGGGCTCTTTACTCTTCAATACGAAGCCCAGTCCATAAATAAAATACATTATAATCATATTTTTTTAATGGTTGGTAATATATATATATATGTAAAAAATAAATAAAAAAATATTTTAATATATTTATAAGAAAAAAATATATTTAAAAACCATATTCATCACACTTTTAAACAAACACTAAAAATATCTAAACAAAATTAATTATTTTAAAAAATAATTCAATACTCTCTATATTTTATCTGATATAAATTTTTTCCTTCATCCTTTAAAATTACCATGGCTAATAATTTATTATATATTTTAAATTGAATCGAAAATGAAACTCAATTGATTCTTTTATCCTCGTCTTTTAAGGGTCTCAATTTCAAGTCTTTTCTTTACAATCCCAAAAAAAAAATATAAAAAAAATGGCAGCAATGGATCAAAATCTGCCAGAAGTTAATGGAGATTTTGCGCAGTTGAACCTAAGAGGCGAAACAACTCCGGAAAAGGCAGCAAGCCATTTTCAATTCAAAGGAGGAGTGTAGAGGGGATCCATTCAAGGTCGGGATGATTTTGAGAAGGAGGTATTGGAAGATGGGAGCGGAAGGGTTATTGAAGTTGTTTATGCTCTCCTCCATCGTAGCCATGCACCTGGTAGGCCTTAACAATGATTTCTCAGATGACCTTTCTGTTTATTTAATTATTCAATTTCCTATTTTGGTGAAGAGTCTTCAAGCAGAATAATAACAACAACGAACAAACCAAACCCACTAGCAAAAACCAACTAAAACCATGATAATCCCCACAAGTAATCAGTATCTATGGTATGCAAGGTCAAATATTATCCATGTAACTTCCAAGCAACGCAAAGTTAATAATCCCTTTAGACGTTCTTTATCAACCCCACTCTCCTTCCCAGGCCAGAAAGGCATCAACCAAGAGAACACGATGGTGCTGGTTAAGGCGATGCTCAAATCCCTGGTTCTTTTCCTCGTTCTTTTCACCTCATCAGTATTAGTTCATTCGGTTGCTGGTGAAGCTGTCGGGAAAAACAATGTTGCAAAATCTTACCAAGAGAACACGATAGTGCTCGTGGTCCTCGGAAGCACCTTGTTAACCCAACGGTGGAGCATCCATTTGAAGTTCCCGAGTTGCCTGTATAGCGTTCTTTGTTTTTCTACCCCTTTTTCTAGTTTGTCTTGACATGTCTTCTTCTCCTTCCTCCTCCTCCTCTCTAATTTCTTGATGTCTAATTCTGCACTCCTTCAAGGGGTGCTCTTAATGTATCAACTATGGTGATCAGTTTTCTGAATTCACTCGCAACAGTTAAGAGAGATTGGCTTTAATATGAGAGTCCCAGGTGCAAGTTTTATTATAAAAATTACAAAACCTCAACAGCTCCATATTGTCTGTGTTTTCCATTTAGCTCATCCGGTTAGCAGATGACTATGGCCGAGTGACAGCATTCTAAAAGAAGGAACTTGACGTTCATTTTGATCTTCTAGCAGCATTATAGCCTTGTCTTTTTACCGGGATTTTCAACTCATTTTTCAAGAGGAACGCTTAGCAAGCTATTTCTTTTGATTTCTACCTGGGTTTAATGCACCGTTACTAGCCGTTATAGAACTAACCAGAAGACAAACCAAACTGAGTGCTTAATCATTCCATCTCTCTTTTCCCCTTGAATGTTAACAGCTAATATTGACCACCAAAACATCGATTAACAATGATTTGCACAACAAATGTCTAGTTGGGAAGTACTTAACAAAGAATCGCGTGCTGTGTGTGTATAGCATGAAAAATCGGTGGAAGGAGACTGCGTCAAAAACATCACCAACTGATGATGAATGCTCTCCGTTCTTGATATTTCGTGTTATTAGAATGTACCTTTTGATAAATTGCCGGTCACAGCTGTATTAGGATCCATCCTACAAAACCATTCTACAAACACTATAGAGGTGCAGTGTATAAAAGGATACAGCCATCGTACTAAATCGGCACTATCACTGCTGAATCCTAGTCGGCATGACCACATATATGCAAGGGCTATCTACAAGTAACAAACAATCACCGTAAACAAGGAAGGTGCTGCCCTGACTCAAACTACTACGGATCCTGGATACTCGTAGGTCCAAAATCGTGTTAAAAAATCCTAGACCCTCAGGATTCATCCTTAGGTTGTCATCAACATCAAGGAAACGAGTGGATTGAACCACAAACACTGTTTTGGATGACAAGAAAACACAGTAAGGAGCAGGCTGACAGTTTGAAAGAAGATAGGAAGCACATTCTGAATTCCTACCAAATCTACATGTCCTTATCCAGAACCTGTTGTGCTAACCAAAATGTACATTTAATACAATAGTGATCTTGAGAACTGAGAAGGGTGGAAATGATGACGCCAAAAACAGTTGGGAGCTGGAAACTCCATTGTCAAGTAGTGTATGAGCATTGACTATTTCCATAATCTGCGATAAATGACTACATCTATCAAATTTCAAGAATGTTTTTGCGCTTAACATTGATTTGTTACATATACATAGAAAAGGTGTAACCTTGCTATGGTTCATTGGTAATTACATATACTCCAATAAACTTATGCCGAAAAAACAGGGGAGAGGGAAAGAAAGGGAAAAAAAAAGGAGGAGAAGGAGAAGATGGCAACAAATTTTGTATGGAACTATGCAAAGTTGCATTCCAATTAGAAATCGGTACCAGGTTTTAGACCCCAGATGCATTACATTCTTCAAGTAGTTTTAGTAAATTATGCTCGGGAGCACTGATAGAAGGCAGTATCAGTCTATTGGACTGGTTAGGCCGCGGTCGCGGCCTCGACTCAACATTTTCAGATTCAAGAGCCCCACCTTCTTTCATGACTGGCAAATCACCTCGTCTATGCACAGTTGCGGATACTCGTTCCTTCCATAATCTTCCATCCTAAATAGAGAAACTTGAAATTAGAATCTCAAAACCCTTAAAAAGTGTTGAATAAAACAAATATATTTCTGAAATAAAACAACTGAGATCTTATGTAGCTGCAGCAGATTCATCCACAAAAATCTAAACCCAAAAAAGAAAAAAAAAATCATACAGAACCCACTCCCACAGTCCAAAACCGTGCCATAATTCTCATACAAGCCAAGTGCTTTTTTGTAACAACAATATAATCTTCTTCAGAAATTTGGGCTAAGAATCATTATGGCCTCATCACAATGATTGGGTTATATAAGTGAGGAACTTGCAATGTGACCTAACAAAACCTTCCCCAACTCGAAAAATCTTATTCAACTTTGCACTAAACTGCACAACTAGAACAATTCAAACAACGATGGGAAAAAGAAAATTGAGACCAGTTGGTAATGCAACTCAAAATTCAGAAACAAAACAAGAATCAAGCTTACATTAAGAATTGAAGGTTCAGGTAGCGGGCACTGAATTGGTTGATCATTGTCGAGAGGCTCAATCGGATGCTCAACTGGCTTAAATTCTACCGCTACTTCAATCCCATGAGGAGCAGCAGCAGAGACAGCAGCTGCCCCAGTAACATCTGCGTTTGGGGGCAATACTTCTCTCTCATCCTGCAGCCCATCAAGCCACTCACTACATCAAACTTGTACAATTTGACAAAAAGTGCCAAAAAAATGTAAACGCAGATAAAAACATCAGAACGCATAAGGAAAATGCAAAATATAAAAGAAAGAAAGAAAAAAGCAACACACTATACCGATTGCTATGTGAAGACACTCTAAAGAATTGATTTATTTAAGGATCAAACAGTGACGGAAATTTGATGAAAATAGTCCAAGATCAGGTAATCAAGATAAAAATAACACCAACAAGGGAAATAATCATATTCACTAAAACATAAGGATATCAATATAAATTAAGCCAACATCAAGATAACCAATAAAGCTAGAGAAAGTACTCACAATTTGGAGAACAATTAAAATCCAGCTTGACGAAACATAGACGCAAGTGACTAAGTCAACCACTATAAGAAACCAATTTCCATTTTTCTAAAGTAAAGCACTATCATAAAATCAAGGAACCTTAACAAGCTAAATGGATTTTAAGCATATTAGTACTAAAAAAATAAATAAAATCCAAATAAGAAACAAAGCAAGAAAATCTCTTCAAATAATATTAGATAGAAAGAAGAACACAAAAACAAGAGGGTGTTCTTACAAGGGCACTTTGAGTTCTTCTATGGCCACCTCTACCAACAGAAAATCTTGAGAAAATACCCACCATTCTTTATCCACACAACACAACTGTTTCTTTAACAAGAAGGGTGTTCAAATCTCAGGTTTTCTTTGCCCAACAATAGATCATTCTATTTCTCTATATCCAAACAAAAAAAAAACAAAAGGGACACAAAACTATAATATCATGCGGCTGTTTTCAATGTGCAATGAATAATGTGATCTCACTACAGCTCACCCTCTCTCTCTCTCTCTCTCTAAAACAAAGGAGAGGAGGTGATAAGGTTGCTTGGCGTAATGGGTTTTGTCTGTTTTCCAGATTCCTTGTGTCTTTCTGTAGTAAAACTGTAAGCTTTGGAGTCAGTGGAGTGAAATTTAATTTAAAGGATAAAAAAAAAAAGAAGGAGAAATAATAAATGAGAGGCGATTGGTTGGGAGGCATCTGTGCATGTGTGTGTTGTGCACTGACTTTCGGCCCACCCCCAGCCTAAAAATATTAGTTTGTTGGGAAGTGACCTCACGCACCGCCTAGAAGGCTGAAATCTAACAACTACAAGCAACTATTTACGTCGATTGTCAACTCTTCATCGTGTAAATGGTTTTTTCCCCCCTCTCTTGTCATTAGTAGTTTGGATTTAGAATTAGAGTGTTGGCAGAGGATACGCTGTCGTTCGGATTTTTTTTAGCGTAAAAAGAAGCATTCGTGAATACCTAATACTTTTCCGAATGGAAAAGAAATTCAAACAGAACGGATGTTGATTTAATATAATTTAGTTGATTTAATATAATTTAGTTAATTTATAGGATTAAAAAGTAATTTAAATAACCCTAAAAACATGATATAATTTTAAAAAATTAATGAGATATGTTTTTCAAAAAAATGTTAAGATAATAACTTGTTAAATGGATCCTAATTAATCATTTTAATTTAAATATACTATCTAAGTTGTTATGGATATTAATTTACATAAAATAAATAAATATAAATATAAATTCTAATTCTCTATTAAATAGTTAGAATAAAAAAAATAAGATAACCTACTAAATCTACAACTTGGATCATTAAACTAAAATAATTTTATTATTAAAAATAAATTATAAAATTTAAATTTTAATCAACTCAATGTTAAATAATAAAATATAAAAAATAATATAAAATAATTTAAATCAATTCGAGTGAATCCACCAAAATTATAATCAAAGTTATGATATTTTGATAACTTCATAGAAAATGAATCTAAAAAATAATTCTAGTCAACTTGGGCTAACTTGTCAAGCATATGACTTAGATAATAAAATTAGAATAACTTCGCAAAAAACAAATTAATCTATAAATTAAATAAATTATGAATCTCAATTCTTAACAAACTCATTTTTTAAATGACAAAGTTGAAAAAATCAATCTAGAATAAAAAGATATAATAAAATGACTTGAATCTACCTAAGTTAACTCGTAAAATATATAACCTGAATCATAAAAATAAGATAACCTTGTTAAAAAACAAATAAAAAAATTCAATCCTAATCAACTAAATATTAAAGATGTTAAATGATGAAACTAAAAATAATACTAATTAAAAAATAAAAAAAAACTGAGTAAATTTATAAATTTTCTTCTTTATTTTTAAGGAGGATAATAGGGTGAAAACAATTTATCACTGATTGGTATTTTTCCGATCACCTCAGCTGATAAAATAAAAAAATAAGAATTAAGGTTCTTGTTTTTTAACCTTGATAAACTAAATTTCAGTTTATTTTTATTTAAAAATACAATATAAATTTAAAAAAACTACTTAACAACTCTAAAATATAAAAATTAATAGAATAAAAAAATCAAGTGCAAACTGATCCATTTTCTCTACCATGTTTACAGGGAAAATCCACCTTATATAAAGAAACAAATTCATTGATTCTAAATTTTTTTATTTTTGTTATTGAAATTTGACAAATTAATAACTTTTTTTGTTATTTAATTTTTTCCAACGAGTTTCTTTCTTATTTTTCAAACACAAAAACTAAAAAAATAAATAAAATACACTTTTTAACTAGAATAAAATTTTTAAAAAACTTTCCAATTAGCCAGGCATTTTCTCCATGCATGTTTTACATGGTGGTTATCTTTATATATATATATATATATATATAGATGGAGGAGGACTGCTTGGAAAATAAAAACCCCTTTTAACATCTTTATATCTGCAAAGAATTCCCGATATATATATATATATATATGTGTGTGTGTGTGTGTGTTGGTTTATAATGCATACTCTTTCTTAAGAAATTAGATATTAAATAAAAAAATAAAAAAAAGGACGCAAACGAAAATAAAAAAGTTGGGGAGAATCTTCATTGCTGATAACAATAGAGAACCAATCCCGTTTATTTTAATATATTTAGTAATTATCTAGAATCTAACAGGAAAATATTTAACTAATTAACAACAGTAATTATTTTAATATATCCAGCTCTAAAGCATCCCTTTGTTGGGTTTAAATTCCCATTAGATAATAAAAAATGAGAATTTAAACCCAACAAAAAAAAAATGCATGGCCATTCACAAGCAAAGGTCGCTAAAATGATAATATGATCCTGAAAGTGCCTTTGTCACTGGATGTTTAAACGCAAGTAATTTGTAGTCTTACTTCTCCCTCGTGACAAGGATTAGACCACCGCTTTGTAGATTTTTTTTTAAATTAATATTTTTAAATAATTTTAATGTGTTAATTATAAAAATAATTTTTTAAAATAAAAAATATTTTAATATATTTTTAAGTTAGGTTATTTAGTGTAACTATCTTCAAAACAGAAGAGGGTTTGTGAAACTTACTCATTGTATAAAATAAATAAATCAATAAATAAAATAGTTTTTTTCTGAATTTTTTCAAGATTAGTTTTATAAATGAAATAAGGATCTATATGTGGAAACAATGAAATATATTAATTGATAAAGTAATCATTAAAGATTTAATTTAGTTATTTTTTTAGACCTGAAAATAATTTATCATATTTATTTGTGAAAGTTATAAAATAAAACAAAAACTTGGAAGCTAATTATTTTATTTTTGGAACTGGTTGGAATTAAATTAAAAAAAATATAAATGAAACGATTTTAACATAAAATAATTATTTTATTAATTAATGAAATACGGAATTAATAAAATAATTATTTTTACCATAAATAAATGGGAAATCTTATTATTATTATTATTATTATTATTATTATAATTTAAAGAGTATTATATTATTATTTTTATGTTTAGATATACATGAGGCAAAGATAGAGATATTATTGTTACGTCTCGTCCCGTATTTATTTTACCAAGTGCAAAAAAAGAATCGTGTCCACCGGAGCAGAAGGTGTTCTATCCTGTTCAGTCCATTCGAGAGTCCCGTCCTGCAATCCTCTGCGCTATTTATCAGACGCAACGAAATGTCTGTTTTTATTGAAGCTAATTCATAACTGTCTTCTTCTTCTTCTTCTTCTTCTTCTGCTTCTGCTTCTTGTTTCTTGTTTTTTTCAAGTCAATCTCTCACTCACATAAATTATATGAAATGAAAAATCAATGGACTCTCTGAAATTTTGAAAATTAGAATTCATCAGTCACCATTCATGACTTCCAAGTTTTTTTCTAACGGGGATTTTGACAATATTGGTTAGCTTAATAAGAGTCAAGAATTCATAATGATGGCAAGAGGTAGATCTCATTGAAGGATGATGATAGTGTCACGCCAAGTCGTCAAAGTAGAAAAATGGTGAGGGCGGCTTATAGCAATAATATTAGATTATTCTCATATTTGGTCAATTCCTTAGGATTTTAGTCTATGACTCTATTGATCAGTATAGCATCTTATCACAGAGATATTTGTTGATTCGTTTAATCAGCACGGTGATCTTATATCTATAATGCCACAAATTAGAGAGGATGCATGATATGACAAACTGGAGTTTTTTTATGTCTCTGTTGCTATGCATTTTCAATAACAGAACTTGCTCCTCCAATGGGAGTGAGACCCTTTCAGTGGGTCAGTCTCTATCTGTAACTCACAGTTTAATTTCTGAAGGTAGAACTTTCGAACTGGGATTCTTCAGGCCAGGTGCTTCTCAAAACATTTACCTCGGAATATGGTATAAGAATTTTGCGGATAAGATTATTGCTTGTGTGGCAAATAGGGAGAGTCCTTTAAATCCAGCTTCTTTGAAGCTTGAATTATCTCCTGATGGCAATTTAGTCCTGCTTACTAATTTCACGGAAACAGTTTGGTCAACAGCTCCTATATCTCCAATTCTGAATTCTACGGAAGCTATACTTCTTGATGACGGAAACTTTGTCATAAGAGATGTGTCAAATACATCTATTACATATTGGCAGAGTTTCGGCAACCCAATCGACACATGGCTCCCTGGAGGAAAGCTTGGGATCGATAAACAAACTGGGGAAGTGCAGCGGCTTATTTCATGGAAAAACGCAGAAGATCCAGCACCGGGTATGTTCCCGGTCGGGATTTACCCGAACGGAAGTATTCAATATTTCATAGAGTGGAACAGGTCTCATAGGCATTGGAGCTGTGGAGTTTGGAACGGGCAAGGATTTACTGCCATTCCTGAAATGAGAGTGAATGTTTACAATTTCAGTGTCATATATCGAATGAAAATGAAAGCTATTTCACATATTCTGTGTCCAATGCTTATACTCTCAAGATTTGTGATGGATAGTTCAGCAAAGATGATGCAATGGTTATGGCTGGCTGGTTCCTCGCAATGGTTTTTTTATGGTCCCAACCGGCAGACCAAGCTGATGTTTATGCTGCATGTGGGGCTTTTGGCGTGTACAGTCAAAGTACAACGAGCCCTAGTAAATGCATAAAAGGTTTTAACATTTGGACAAAATGATTGGTCAAGCGGTTGTGGTAGGGAATCCTCTTTGCAGTGTCAAAATAAGGAAGGTGATGAAAAGAAAGATGAATTCCTAAAGATGTCGAATCTTACATTACCAACAAATTCAAAAGCACATGAAGCAGCTAATGCTACAAGATGTGAGTTGGATGGATTGCTTGGGAAGTTGCTCTTGCACGGCTTTCGCCTATAATAATAGTGGGTGTTTCGTATGGGAAGGAGATCTTGTAAACTTACAACAGCAAGCTGCGGCAGGTGTTTGTTGGGCTGGGGCTGATATTTACATCAAACTTGCCGCTGCTGAGCTTCAAGTTGAGAAGGGTGCTGGAAAAGGAGATGATAAGACATTGGCTCTATGTAACCATAAAGCCAAGTTTTAAGAATAGTTATTCCAGTAACTTTTATCTTTCATACACTGCTGCTATCTGCGCAAGAGAATGCTCCGCCACAAAGGTATATCCTGGTTCTGCTCTGTTCCTGCAGGGATTTTATTTGATGCCTTGGCCCTCGCTAATCTTTACACTACTGATGCAACATTTTCTTTGGTTAATTATAGGCATGGAAGTCATGGAATTCTATCAGAGCTTTGGACTTGATGGATCCAGTCCTGGGGGATCCTCCAACTTCTGTGCTCTTGAGACACATAACATAGGGCTTCTTTGTGTCCAAGAAAGTCTAGCTGACAGGCCTACAATGTCGGATGTTTTCTCCATGATTGTAAATGAACATGCACCCCTCCCAGCACCTAAACAGCCTGCTTTTGCTATACGCAGAAACATGGGAGACACGAGTTCATCCACAAGTTCTGCAGGATTTCCTTCTGTGAATAATGTGACAGTTACGATGATGGATGCCAGATAACTGTTCTCAATACCAAGATATAATTGGTTTTACCTTTATAGATAATTTTTTTGTTATAAATTTCGAGATATCTCAAGGCTGCTATTTAAATGATCTATTCATTACAGAGTTCAGAGAAAAAATGAATGGATGTTTTAAATATTTAAACAGTATCATGTTAAATTAAATAATATATTTTTTTAATATTAAAACACCGATATTTTAAATTAACTCGGCGCAGCGCCCCCCAAATTCTCTGGAATTAAGTCATGTGCATGAAAAATGGATAAAAAACCGAAGAAAAAACCAAAACCAAACGCACATTAAACCAAAAAAAAATAAAAAAAAAATCGGAAGAGAGAAATGAAAGAAGGGAAAGGGGAAGGGTTTGAAGAATGGGACGCTGATTTCTTAGATCAGTTAATCCAAGTCGAGGAACTCGCTCTCTCTTCTCAACTCCCTTCCTCATCCGAATCTCCCCTACCTCCCACCACCACCACCACCACCACCAAACTCCCCTACCTCCCACCACCGCAACAACTGCAACATGACTATCAAAATAATTCCATCAGTTACTCTCCTCCGCGTGAACTCTCTCATAGACCAATTGAGTTCAGCATCAACAACAGCAGCAGCAGCATAACATTTGATCGTTTTTCTAACGGATTCTCGCATGCGGCTCCTTCTACTTCTGCCTCCAAACATAATGCCAAAGACCTAGAAATTGATCGCCTAAAGGTTTTTTCTTTTATTTTGGGAATTTATTTTATTTGCTTCTTTCTTTGGATTCATATTTTCTTCCTTTGGGGCTTTATCCAATATCGGAACTTGACAGAGTTAACGTTACTTTAGATTTTTTTTTTTGGAGTGATAGATGTATGTGATACAATATCTTTCTCAAGGGAAAAAGGAATGAAATTTCTGATTCAGTTTTAATGGATTTTTCAATCTACAGAGAGAATTGGGACGCGCATCAAAGCACCTTACAGATTTGGCAAGTCCTTTTCTTTTTCCCACCCTATCACAATGTTTCAAGTGTTTATCTATGCTTGATTTTATTTTTCTTTTTACCCATCTACTTATTTTCTTAATTATCTAGTCTTTCAAGCTCTTTTTCATTGTTTTTGCACAGAATTATGATTTTTCATTGGTTTGTTTATTTCAAAGTTTTTATCTTTTTTGATGGGGTTCTTTTTTGATGAATTGCTAATCCATTTCAGGAACAAGAATGCTTTGAACTTAAGAAGGAGAGAAGGAAAAGAGACGAGCAAATTAAATCTTTATATGCCGATACTGAAGAAAAAGATGTGCATATTCACGGCCGAAAAAGGACAAACTTGTGAGTTTTTTTGGTGTTACTTATTTTTTCCAATTTATTTATCTGAGTAGATGGGTATGTGATATTGCATGTATGGCATAGAGATTATTATCTCTACTCAAACAACACCTTAGGTCCTGCCAGTCTTACCCTGCATTGCCAAATCCAGCTCACAGTTTGGCTGCCTCAGAGTGGTTAGCTTGCTATTAAATGTTCTTGGTGGCATTTTTCTTCTAAGTTAGTATGTTTGAAAGATTTCTCTATCAATGGCCTTGGTTATTTTTATTTTTTTTTCCACCTTCACATTGACGTTATCTATTAAGCTTGTCTGATATAAAATCACTGTTGGACAGTGGCCCCTTTTTAATTGTTGTGATTTAAATTTTACAAATTCTTTAAATGGTTGGCTATAGTGGCAGGGAGCTTGGGGATCACAGCAAGGATGCTCATGGAATTTCCCAGCACTCCGAAAGTGCAAAACCTTTGGAATGTCGGATTGATATAGGTGAGGTGCATGTGTTGGATAAACTTCTATTACCATAGTGTTTTCTTTTTTGTTGCCATATATTTTATTTTGACATGAAGCTGCCGTGCTTTGTTTTTATGTTTATTAACAGCTTCTACATCCAAGGCCATAGGAGTGCAGACAGAGAGAAGCACTGATTTTACCAAAGTAGAATTGAAGAATGATTCACCTTCTCACCCCGAACTTTCCGAAACGTTGCTTGGAATCTGGCGCTTCACAAGTGAACAACAATTGGGAAGAAATCTGATCTCCAAGTTGTTCATGATGTGCCCAACAGATTTTCAGGTTCTTTTTGGGCGCATGAGCATGGATATGTCTTCCAAAGTACAAATGGACTATTTGGAAGATGAAAGCTCCTCTCATGCAGCTTTGGAGTATCATATGTGCTCCTTTCCAGCATCTGAAGCAGCAAAAGTTTCTCATCTGTATTCTGTATTGATGAAGGTATTGTATTGTAAAAAACTTCATGTGCTTTTAATTGGAGATAAAGATAGATTTTAGGCCTTTATCATTGAGGCACACCCATGGTTTACAATTTAGGGATTTCTTTTAATAAGTAAGGCGGGTGTAGCTTAATAAAGGAAGAAAAATGGTTGCCAACCTTAGCCCAAAAAATACCTTACATTTGCTTGTGCCAGCAGTATTGACTGCCCATGGTAATTGAATGGGAAACCATGTATGATTCACATGAGCTTCAAGGATATTGAGATAGGTTTATATCCCTGCAGAAACATGAGGGCTAACTTTCTTTTGTGTGATGTCCCTAACCATTCCTTACACAAGGCATGCTTAATTTTTCCTTGGATGTCTCCACTGATTATTTTGAGCATCCAATTAGCTTGTTTTCTGTTTGATTATTCTATATTGCAGATCAATAATGGAGCGCTACAGTTGGAAGCTCTGTTTAAATCTTTACTTGATTTTTGTGATGTCACACATGTGAGTTTCAGACTCTGTTTTTCTATACTTTGTGATTAAAATCCATTTTTGGTAATTATAGTCAATTTCAATTATTTTCTTGTTATCTTGTTCTGAGGAATACTTTTCTTTCCGGGTACAGGTTGCCATTCTTTCTAGTTCTTTGCATATACTGCTAGCCTTTTTAAAGCAACTATTGAGTTTGGGAGCAAAATTGGGAGGGTAAGTTTAATATGGCTCACATGCCATTTTTTCTTTTTTTAAGTTCATTCATGCCTTCAAAATAAATTACTGCGACTTTATGTGCGCAACAATGTCATGCCTTGTGATTTGGGTTAGAACTATCTTCATTAACTGTCTTGATGTTTTAATTTCTTTTACCTGTTCTGATCAAAATTTGGATTCTATGCTATGACAGTTATTCAACAGAAGGTGCTGACTGACACTTGTAATTGCACTGCAAATAACTTCCTGATTTGTTTCTTGTTCAATATTCAAAATTATAGATTGTCAAAATACCATTTAGAATCTAGAATTATATGGGCATTGCTTTATTGTATCTTGAAAGAGGCTTTTAATAAATACAGAAAAATTTAAATGCCTCTAAAAGTAATTAGACCATTAGAACTTCCCAATTTACATAGAAGATCCCAACTCTGGTCAATTTGATGCACCAAATAAAATTATAGAATATCTTGAATTATGACTGACACTATTAAGCAGAAAACGAAGAGGAAGTGGTTGGAAATTTACAGGAATCAGGATAGTTTAGCTGGCTGAGCCAAGTGCAGAAAAAATCAAGCAACAACCTGCATTTCTTAGTTTTTTCTGCAGTTCATAAGCATCAAATATTCACCTTCATATCTAGGTCATTACAAAACATCATTTTGGCAAAAGGACTTGGTGCTTTGTTTTCTGCATATCTGGTGCTCTTTAAAGTGATGCTCCTAAAAACTCCAAATTTGTATTTGTGTTCTTATGAACTTTGATTTGATCTTTCCAGTGCACTCTACTCAGGGACAATATCAAGATTGAGGGACTTTGCTCCGGGGACAGTGTTGAAGGCCAGGATCTGTTTAGTATGATCAGCTACGAGGCATCAAATGTGGGCTGTAGTTTGCTTGGGATTAAATCCTTTTATCCAAAACACCTGTGCAAGAAATGGTGCTGGAATGCTGAGATTTCCTTGCTGCTTTCTTCTGTAAACTGGGTTTTGTTGTTAGAAATGATGCTTCAGATTGCTGTGAGAAATACTGAAGAATGTGTGAGACTGGAGGCAGTCTCTATCATGAATGTGATTCTGATGAGTAGTAATGCTCAAACAGAGATGGAAAAGTGAGTTTTTGGTTTCATGTTCTGTCAAAAAGAAATATATATTTTTTATATATTCTGAATGTAGTTCTTCTTGAAAAGGTTTGGTCAATCACCAATTTTTGAAAGCATAGCACAATTGCTAAAAAGGGAAGCTGGCCTACGTGTGCAAAAGGAAGCTCTCCATCTTCTATTCTTGTTGCTAAATTGTAAGTCTGGACCAATTTTATTCCTTCTTCCAGTTTGATTTTTGCTAGTTTTCCTTGTTTTTTCTTTCTGGCTAGAATCTTGCTGTAACGTCAATCTTGTCTGTCGAACTTCTTTATAATCTGTTAGGTTGTATCCAAGTTGATATACTCTTCCCATTTGATTATGATGTCTATCTTAGCTCCATTAGTTCGTTAACTAGCTTGGTCTCTATTTAGTGCCAGTATCAAATATTTTGAAAACTAACCTATTTTGTTGATTGTTGACTCCAAATGAATAAGCAGTAGTCAGTGTCTAGTAAAAAACTGGCAGACCAGGATTTCTTGCTTGCAAATACCAATTCATGAGCTTTGCTGGTGACTATCTGCATGTTCTAGTTTTGTTGAAAGATAGAAGCAAATCTATACCCTTAAAGTTGTAAAACATCTAATTAGTAGAAAAGTTTTCTTTGATATTCAAATGCTCGGAATAAATTCATGTACACTAACTTGAAATATTTTATGTCAAGTGCTGCTTTGTATCTGAAATGAGTAACAAATATATGCTAAGAAAGAAAGTCACGCCATCTGGCCATTCATAAATATTTGCTAGCATCCGATGGTTTCCTGCAATAACTGAATCCAATAACTTTTGTTGCAACATTCTGGATATAAAAATGCATATATATGTAGTGTGGGCAGGGAAAGAGAAGATAAACCCTAGTGATTGACAAGGGGTTCCTTGAATCCTCAGGGAGACCCAAAATACAATAGGAAAAAAAGAATAGTTGAAATTTCAATAACCTATCATTCTTGTATGTCAACTATGATAAAATAAAATGTGTGGTGATGTAGCCAATGCCAAACAAAAATAATACCATTTAATAAAAACTACTCAGAAAGTCATCTGTAGAAAATAAAGGTCCTAATTTCTATTTAATTGACCCTCCATCGATATACTTTGAGGATATTGCAACCTTGCCCACCATTTTTTTCTTATACTTATTTGGTTATCTTTCATCTAGCTGAAAAGTTTGAACAATTAGAAGAAGCGGTTGTATCACACTGCTTCAATAATTATGTTTCTCTTAAGTGCTGTATACAGTGGGTTACAGTTAATTTTTACCTAATATTATTGATCATCGAACACTTATTCATATCTGTTCATCATGACTAGAGTCTAAGATGTTTTGGGGATTTGTGGAATCATCCATGTCTTTACCCAATAAAACATATCAAGTCTGTGATGGGTGATGGGGGTAAACTATTTTTGGAAATTGTTCTCTTATGTGCCTCATACTTTCTGTTAGACCTATGAAAATTTCTGAAAGGAGAAATGGCTGCACTAAGGAATAAGTATTGTCATGTGGACCATGAGCTTACATATAATACAACTTGATGCCTCAAGTTTCACTCATAGCAGCTTTATACCTTGTAGAGATTTCAAAGTCTGAATCCAAAAACCAACCACAATTTGGCTCCTTGTTCTTTGAGAAGCCATCTTTTGAGCAGGATATATAGCCAACTTACTGAGCTTGAACCGGAGAAGCCCATCTTGAAACATATGAAGAGCAATCAAGCTGTGTTCAAATTATCTTCAACCCAGGAAACCTGGATTTATTCATTTGAACTGAATACATATGGACCACTACCTGGAATTGCTTAGAATTCTTTTGCAACGCCCTGTTTTAGGAGTTACAGATTTGAATCCACTCAATGTGCTACTTTCATGGAACCCACAGAACCCTTCCTAGCTTATGGTTCTTTGTTGAATTCAAGGTTCCAAGCTGTTGAGCATTTTTTGCTCTGGTTGTAAAGAGGAAGAGATTGCTGATTCCACAACTAACAAGAAAAGTACTTCAACACCCAAAGGATTCAGTAGCATCCTTGTGGGCTTGGCAGAATGTATTGCTTGCTCTGGAAATAGCTTACAGGTAGGTGTGTTAATTTAGCTCTAGTTTAAATACAAAATTTGATGTTTTTTCCTATATTTTTAATGTGCATTTTATTGCTCCCTTAGCAGTTTCCTGATTTTTGGTTCTGGTTTTGAATTTGTGCTCTTTCTATATGATAGAATGTTATCAAGAGAAAGCTTGTGTTAAAATCTATCTTAGGTAACATCTTACCTGATGATCTGCTTTATGTTAATTGGACATGCTTAAGGGCTGTGTAGCAAAACACATTTTAAGTTAAGGGCCATGAAATTGCCTTCCTTTCCTTTTGTTTTTGTTTTTTTTTGAAATTCCATTTCTACATGAAAAGACTTTGATCATTATGTAATCTGGTTCTTCCTGCATTTTATTCTTTTATTCTGGTAGAAGCATAAAGGGCGCAGACACACGCACATGGTACTTGCTGCAACATGCTATCTGTTTCATTTTGTAAAATATGGCTTTCAGGATATTGAACTCTGCAAGCGGGCTATCATTATGCTGTCTTTTTTAGCATCGTCCGGAAAATCTGGCTTTGAAATTATGGTGACTCACAAGTTACGTGGAGAGACAAACTTTCTTATGCTGATTTTGCAAGTGTTAGCGTCTGAAATGAACGTAGAAGCTTCAGCTGAGCCAGCAAGAAGCATTAAAGCAAGGTGAGTAATGATCACCAGGTGTTTGGTTACGCCATGAAATCCTTTCACACTCTCATCATTTGACTCTGAAGTTGGGTTGAGAGTAAAGAAATTCTTTTCTAACTTTTCTCCAACACTTGACTGTTCCGGGTCAGTGGATCTCATTGAAATGGTTTCTGTGCATTCATTTTATGGCTCCCATTCCATAATTGCATCTTTTGTTGTCAATATGTAGGGCATCGCTGATTCGGGAGGCACTGATATTACTTAATAGACTCGTGTCCAATTCTGGCTACTCGGCAATAGTCTTGCGAATATTAACAGCTAGAAGGGATATGGCTACTTTGACCATTGATATTGCAAGCAGGTTGTCCCAAGAAGACCAGAGCCTGAGGCTTTCTGATGTCAATGGACATGTGAAAGAATCAGAAATTGTTGAGTTAGGTCAAGCATTTAAGAAAAGGGTTTTTGCTTATTTAGGAGATAAAATATCATAAAAAAAACCCGATATCATGGTTCAAATAAACTAGATTTGCGTTTGTATGACGTTAGTTGACCCAAAAATATGCATAAAGGTCCGAGCAAATAGATTTTTTCTCCTGGGTTAGCCATAACCAATCAAAATCAAAATTCCATTTAGAAGCTGACCTGCTCCCAAAGATCCCATCACCCAGAAATTCATGATAGGTCTTGGAGTATTGTACACATTGAACATACAGTGCATGTCAAAAAAATATTATAAATGCAAGAAATTGCCTTTAATTTTGCTACTGGTACTGATTTTTTTTCAGGCTTTATTTATGTTTTTCTTCTTTCTTAAGTGATTTAATTTAATGAAATATATGTATTCATGGAAATTCGCTAGTTCTAAACAATTATTTTATTTTGATTGCTGGAGGGACACCATGTAAATTGATATCTTCTCAAATGTTTTGCTTGTTTAAACAGTTGAATCTGCATGATTTTCTTCGGTGTGCTATTACCTAGAGCGTAGAAGTAGATGATATATCCTGTTTAGACTCAGGCATTCGACCTAGGAAAGTTGAGTGTCATTTGGACGCAGGCATTAGAGCCAGACACTGGCAAGTAGTGATTAGAAGTCACCATGGGACTCTAATCTCCGAATCTCGCTTAAGCTCCAAGTTCATTTCTACCTCTGAGTTTCTGCTGGTAAAAATACCAGGTTTCCAATTTTGTTCTGGTTGTTGTTTTTTATTTTTTATTTGGAAAGATGTATTTTGATTACAAAGTTTTTCAGACTACTGTTTTATGGTTGTCACACACACCAAGTTATCAATTCCATTCTTTTTTTTTTTTTGTTTTAAAAAACCTGGAATGATGTGTTTTGATTTTGAATATTTTCTCAGGAGTGTTGTTTCGAGATTGCACTATACATGGAAGAATTGACAGCTTGGTGTGTGTTTACATGCAAGATAAATTAATTTTAAATTATGTGATTAAAATTTTAAATATAATATCAAATATCTAAATATAACTTTTAAATTTAAATATTTCTATTCAGTAACTACTAGATTGTTTTTAAATTATTTAACGTTACTTTACAGATTAATTTTTATTTTAACATTAAAATAAAAATCTAGGCATAATTAATGTTTTTCTAGTAAAAAAATTATATCATATAAAAATTGATAAGTTGATTTAAAATGACCTAATCAACTCAAGAACCCAAAAATAATATGAATGACTATAAAAATACTAATAAAAATATAGTTTGATTAAAAAAATTAAAATACTTTTTTTAATAATATTAAGATGATAACATATTAAATTCACTCGGATTGATCTTTTAAATTATGAAAATGAATTTTTAATAACTTCATTGTTGAATGATGAAGTAATTAAAAAAAAAATCAATCTAATAAAATAAAATAAAATGATATAAATCTATTCATATTAACTCGTAACCTGAATCATGAAACTGAAATAACTTCATAAAAAATAAATCAAAACAAATAATAAAGCATAATTTCTAATCAACTAAATATTAAATAATAAAATTAAAAAAAATTAATTAAAAAATATAAAAAAACTTAAAACAACTAGATTAATTTGCTAAACTCATGACATAAATTATGAGATTAAAACAAACATTAAAAAAAATCAAAATAAATTATAAAGTTTAATCTTCTAATATTAAAAAAAATATACATTAAAAAAACATAATTTACATAATGGAGCGGGTAAAATAAAATGAACATCTAGACTGAAACTTGGCTGAGAAATTCAAAATAGATCAATATTCAGAGCAAGATAAAATTTATTCTAGGTTTTTTCTTTTTATTTTTTTAAATGATATAAGACGTACTTGTCATCGTAGATAAAATCAAACAAAATTGACAGCCTCTGGCTTACCCTAATTTGTTTTCCGTTTTTAACACCTGAAACAAGCTCGTAGAGCAGTACAGGAGTGCTGATCAATCAGAGGGATAGATAATTTTCAGCATATAAATTATGCTACTTTTTCTTTCTTTCAGTCAATATATCAGTAATGAATAAAGAAGTACAGTTCTCGGTTGCTCGATATTCTACTCCATGCTATAATCTTCATTTTGGTTCTACCGGTCAAACCTTTCGTAACTTGGGTCTCAGGCAAGAAATCAACGCATGGGAAATCTCTTTTCAATTTACTCGGCGCAACAGAGACATATCAATTTATGAATTATTAGTAGATATATTGATGAAGTTACAAGAGAAATCAGATTCGGATACAGCAGGCAGATTTCCAAGGCCATAAATGCAATGAAAATGACCTATAGTAGCTTTATGCAGCTATTAAAGCATCCGAAACGTTGAAGAGGAAGGCAGGCAGCACTGGCTTTTTCAAGGAAGAGGGCGGTTGCTTGCAAAGAGGTCTATAAAGAGTTTGGACGGTTAAACCAAAGATGATGCTGGGATAAGTTTGGATGAACTTGATTGCAGATGTTTATGTCACAACTGTCGACTTCAGCCATCACAAGCACAACAGTGTAAAGGCACGGAAATAGATGAACTATCCTGGCAATTTCAGTGCCCCGAATAACACTCAATTGATGCAAGTTACTAATATGATTGCAATGGCTTTCAATGCATTCTTCGTCTTTATTCCAATCGTAATGTATTTGACCTTAGTGCAGACTGCGATGTGAGTATTCCAAGACCTGGGAATTCAATTACTTCTTTTAATTAGTAGAGATGGTGTCCCTGTCTGTCGTGGACGACGGTGTTTGAGATTCCAGTTGAACCGTAAGTATTTTAAAAAGTAATCTTTACCACTTTTCCAAACAGGCACTATCTGTTACTTCAACAACATCAGCATCTGTCTGTCTACGTTGTCAAATGGTTACGCTACTCATTAATTTAAGTAACAATATTGGCTTAATGATCCTCTCAGCAAATTGTTTCGGCAAACACATGAAAGGCTGTTTCCAAAATGAAAAAGAGGAAGAAAATCACCCTTGAAGAGCATGAAAGTACACCTAGTCAAGATGCTGTAATCTGTTGAATATAACTATACATTGCTTGAACATTTCCTAGCATTTTATTTATCTTAGCTGACTCAGCCTTTTGTTTTTCTTCCTTCCTGATTACACAGACATACGATAAAGGTAAGGATATGGACAAAAGTCTAAGTGTCCCGTCTCTAGTTGCTTAACATGCATGTACATGTCCTTCAAATATCTGTGTTTAATAAAAATCAATTATATATATTTGTAAGATAATATGTAAATATGAAACACAAGACAGCTACCAATATATAAAGAATAGACATAATCGTAGAATATTCTCAAATAAAAAACAAGACAAGAAAAAAGGTTGTTGTCGAAGATACCAGTCAATAGCGCATTTCAACGACAAATACATTTTCATTCAAAGCTTGCAAACTAAATTAATTAATTATTGATAATTTCATTCAAGAGTTTCCTACTTTTCTACTTGTATTTTCACTAAGAATGAAATCCCTCTATCCATGTTAATTAAATTTATATCTATGCAATGCCATTGTGTAAACAGAGTTAACTGTCGAAAGTTACAAACCAACCCCAACTCCAAACACCATTATTGCACTCCCTGGAGTTTCAGAAACACTAATCGGAAAGCTGAAAACACCATCCATGTCTGAGGGCGTGGTTACTTTTTTACTCACCAAGCTCGGAGACTTCCTCGCAGAAAGGGGAAAACAACTGGCAGGAGTCCAGGGTGAAGCAGAGTATATCAGTGATGAACTTGAGTTCATGACAGCATTCCTAAGACTTGCAGATGCGATGGAAGACGGTGATCCTGTTCTAAGATGTTTGATCAAGAAAGTGAGAGATGTAGCTTATGACACGGAGGATGCTCTTGATAATTTCAGCCTATCCCTTGCTAGTGATACCGGGCACGGGTTCTTTTCCTGTTTCAGGAAAATCTCTCGATCTATTAAAGATGCAAGAGCTCGGCGTCGAATTGCCTCAAAAATTCAAAGCATCAAGTCTCGAGTGATCAGCATCTCAGAGTCACATCGGAGATACTGCAATAAAAATAATATAATGATTCAAGGATCAAGCTCCATCAACATCCCTAGGCTTGAATGTCAAAAGGATGCCCTTCTACTAGAAGAAGCTGATCTTGTGGGCATTGAAAAACCCAAAAAGCAGCTGATCGAGTGGCTTGTTGGAAGCAAATCAGGACGTGAAGTGATTTCTGTGGTTGGAATGGGAGGCTTGGGAAAATCAACCTTGGTCAAAAAGGTCTACGATGATTCAGACGTGAAGAAACACTTCAAGTTCCGTGCTTGGATAACTGTATCTCAATCTTTTAAGAGAGAGGACCTCTTAAAAGACATGATTCAACAACTCTTCCGTGTTCACAGGAAACCAGATCCAAAAGGTGTGGACAGCATGAACTACAATAAGCTAAGGAGTGTCATCCATGAATTCCTCCGACAGAAGAAATACCTGATTGTCCTGGACGATGTGTGGCACACAAGTGCTTGGCGTGCTTTCCAGCATGCGTTGCCGAACAACATCTGTGGCAGTCGGATATTAGTCACAACACGTAATACTGAAGTTGCCTCCACTTCATGCGTGGATTCCCCCGACAAAGTCTACCCTTTAAATCCGTTGTCTCAAGAAGAATCTTGGACTTTGTTCTGCAAAAAGATATTTCAGGATAACCCTTGCCCTCCACATTTGAAGAATGTTTCAGAAACAATTTTGGGTAGATGTGAGGGATTGCCTCTTGCGATTGTAGCAATTAGCGGTGTTCTTGCAACAAAGGACAAGAGTAAAACAGACGAATGGGAAATCGTACATCTTAGCCTCGGTGCTGGATTAGAAGAAAATGACATGCTGATGAGTGCAAGAAAAATACTGTCACTCAGTTACAATGATTTGCCTTACTATCTCAAATCTTGTTTGTTGTATTTCAGCATCTTCCCTGTGGGTAATCGAATCAAGCGCATGAGGCTTATTCGATTGTGGATAGCTGAAGGATTTGTGAAAGGCAAAGAAGGAATGACAGTAGAGGAAGTTGCACAAGACTACCTGAATGAGCTCATGAAGAGAAGCTTGGTTCAAGTGGTGAAGGCAACCAGTGATGGACGGGTCAAAACATGCCGCGTCCATGACCTTCTGCGCGAGATTATGATTACAAAGGCAAAGGATCAGGACTTTGTGGCAATTGCGAAGGAAGAAGGCACGATATGGCCAGAAAAAGTTCGTCGTGTTTCGATGCATAATGTCATGCCAAGTAAACAGCAAAGACATGTTGCCTCTCGATTTCGTTCATTGCTGACATTCTGGGGGGCAGATTGTAGTTATGAGTCTCCTGTGCACAACTTATTTTCTGGTCGTCTCAGGCTGCTTCACGTGCTGGATCTGGAAGGTGCACCTCTAAAGGAATTTCCTAATGAAGTTGTAAGCCTCTTCCTCTTAAAATATTTAAGTTTGAGGAATACCACAGTGAGTTTCATTCCAAGTTCCATTAGCAAGCTTAAGAATCTTGAGACGTTGGATCTGAAACATGCCCAAGTTTCTGTATTGCCTGCTGAGATTCGGAAGCTTCGCAAACTTTGCTACATCTTGGTGTATCGCTATGAAATTGATTCTGATGACCGGATCCCCACCAAATACGGTTTCAAGGCACCAGCTCATATTGGAGGTCTACAATCCATACAAAAGCTTTGCTTCGTAGAGGCACATCAAGGCAGGAATCTTATGTTGGAACTGGGAAGATTGAAACAGTTGAGAAGGTTAGGAATTGTTAAGTTGAAGAAAAAACATGGAAAGGCTCTCTGTTCTTCTATTGAAAGGCTGGCGAATCTTCGTGCCTTGTCTGTTACTTCAATCACAGAAAGCAAGATTATTGATCTGGACTACTTAGCATCGCCTCCTCAATTTCTTCAACGATTGTACTTGGCAGGGCGTATGGAGAAGTTTCCAGATTGGATATCTTCACTGGACAGCTTGGTCAAGCTGGTTCTAAAATGGAGCAAGTTAAGTGAAGATCCGCTGCTATCTCTTCAATATTTGCCCAATCTAGTGCATCTTGAATTCGTACAGGTTTACAATGGAGAGATCTTGTGCTTTCAAGCCAAGGGGTTTCAGCGGCTCAAGTTTTTGGGGCTAAATAAACTAGAAAGGCTCAGGATGATAATTGTAGAGCAGGGAGCGATGCCTAGTCTAGAAAAGATGATAGTCCAAAGCTGCAAATCATTGCGGAGGGTGCCATCAGGCATTGAACACTTGAGCACACTGAAAGTACTGGAATTTTTCAACATGCCGAAAGAACTAGTTATGACGCTGCATCCGAATGGAGAAGATGGAGATTACTTGAAGGTTGCACATGTGCCAGATGTTTACTCCACCTATTGGAATAATGGCACTTGGGATATCTTCTCTTTATTGAGTGCCAAATTAGAAGACAAACATTCTGCTCACCTTAGCCCCACTTTGTACAAACGCAACTATACTTGGAAATAACGTGCTGTGATGTCTGTCTGGTATATACAGATCATTGTAAATTAATCATGTTTATATTTATCTCTTCCATTCCCCTGTATCCTTCTTGGTGCACAGTGTAATGATTGTTTGACTAATCTCGAGCATGGATTGTCTGAATAAGTTCATATCAAATTCAATTCCTGCCTGTTGTTGTCAGAGGCGGCTTAAGGTGAACAGGGGCCAAATGAGGCCTTCTCAAATATTTAAGAAATATTTTATTATTATTTAAAGCTAATTATCATGAGTTACATCCGGACCAGAGCATCTAACTGCAAGAGAGTTTCTCACATAGCCCTTGTTTTTCAACTTATAGAGGGAATGGGGTCTGGGTTGTCCATTCTTAAGAGACACTTAGTAAAGGAGACAGCACATCAAACCTCGCCATTGCCACAAGCAGACAATGAAATTCATGATTGTTGAAAATAGCATTTCTCTGTTGTCTTATGTTTGATTTTGAGTGTATGAACATATACTCTAAATACGCAAGCAAGCTCTTGAAGGTCTATCTGGCTCTGATCATTGGCGTGTATTTCGGTTCCTTTTGATGTATGAATGCTGTACTTTCATTGTCTAACCACAGTAGCGATGAAACAATATGCAATTGATAAAAGTGCTGTGCATTGGTTGATTTATTGATTAAATGAGTAATAATAATTTATTTAAAGTTGTGAAGTGCAGTTAAACCGACATAGCGAGTTATAGAGTGAATCCTACTCCGTTCAGGAAAGTCGACGAGAGAATTCTAAATGGATTTGAAACGTTAGCAAAAGGTTTAATCCTGGTAGGACTCCATGGTGCTCCTGTGTTTATAAATAAACTGAACCTCACCAATTAATTATTACTATCAAATCATTGTAGTCTAGTCACAGATCTTGTTTGTCGATTCTCTCCCGAGTCTCTTCATCGGTAGCTGCTCCCTGTTTCTTGACTTTCAACTTCTGGTTACCTTAGCTCTCAAAGTTGTTCTTCCACTGACTACATATCCTTTTGTTTGTCAATTTCACCAACACGACAATGGGGTTTAGTTATTTTTCATACAATCAAGATCATGATGATCAAGAGAAAGAAGAAGTACCGTCATTTTCTCCACCTGATTACAACCATGTCGATGAGGGGAGAGATAAATTGGGTATCGATTTTTTCAAACTAAATCCTCTTGTTCTTTCCCTATATAAAGAAGAATGTTCCAAGACTTTGAACATGCATCACCACGACGACGAGAATGATGATGATGATGAAGAAGAAGAAGATAGTCACGAGATTGCATGCAAGTCTTTGATCATGAACCGTGGTTGTGGCAGTGGCGGCGGCGACGAGGGACCAAGGAAGATAGACTGGGGATACGTGGAGGAGTTAATAGATGAATTATTGGACGAGTTCGAATTAGCAATGGACAGGTCAATAATGATGGACAATGGACAGTGTAGTTCTGTTATTAAGGTGCAAGAAGACGATGATGATTTAGAGCATCATAGTGACATAGGAGAGCTTGCTGATGATTTCGAGGTGGATGTGCATGGATGGCATGAAGTCCGATTGGGTCACTCTGAAGAACAATATATATGTTATCAAAAAGATTTTAAATTTTATTTTTTTTATCCTCAGTTAGATCAGGATTAAAGCTGTAATGACCATTCTCATTAATTATATATGCGAAGTTAGGGTACATGTATATTGATCTTATAAAACACCTTCAAACTAATTGCAGTGGTAGATCCGTCGTCCGTACTCCCTGGTCGAAGTCTACTGCTGTGGGATTGCATTAAAAGGGAACAAAAGGCCCATTGTCCCGGAGGCCCATAAAACGCTCTAAATCCCAGCCCACAACTTTCACCCGTTAAAATATAGATTCGAAGTTTGTGAAAGCGAAAATCATTTAATGTTTTCTGCCATGAAGTAACAACGGAGCATTTCGATAGTGGGGCTAATTGGGTGACATCTGGAGGACCCGATTGAAAATTGTTTTGTTTGGCAACCCCAATTAAGAGTCAGAAAACAAATATTTCAAAAAGAATAAAAAAATAAAAAAGAGATAGGCCTGGATAAACACAGCCCAGATTCAAAGGGAACAAAATGTTGAAAGTGTATTCTGGGCTCACATTACCCTCCATAAATCAACACGCGCCCGAAACTCTCAATTTCCCTAATTGCTTCTTTTCAAACTTTTCTTCTCCAACATTTGATTGCTCTGGGTCGGTGGATCTCATTGAAATGGTTTCTGTGCATACCTTTTTACGCCCCCGTTCCATAATTGCTTCTTTTGTTGTCAATATGCAGGACGTCGCTGATTCGGGAGGCACTGATATTACTTGGTAGACTCGTGTCCAATTCTGGCTGCTCGGCGATAGTCTTGCGAATATTAACAGCTAGCAGAGAGATGGCTGCTTTGACCATTGATATTGCAAGCAGGTTGTCCCAAGAAGACCAGAGTCTGAGGCTTTCTGATGTCAATGGACATGTGAAAGAATCAGAAATTGTTGAATGAGGTCAAGCATTTAAGAAAAAATAAATTAATTTCGGAGCATTAAGGGTGTTGTTTTGAGGTTGAATTATATATAACAGAATTGACAACTTGGTGTGTGTGTGTGTGTTAATTTGTATCTAATATATACATAATTTTAATAAATTAAAGATAAATTAATTTTAAATTATACAATTAAAATTTTAAACATAAATATATAAATATAATTTTAAAATTTAAACATCCTTATTTAGTAACTACCAAATTATTTTTTAAATTATCTAGTATACTCCACGAGTTAGATGAATTTTTATTTTAACATTAAAATAAACATTCACGCCAACATAATGTTTTTCTAATAAAGAAAAAAAATTAAACCATATAAAAACTAACTTGAAATTAAATACTCAATCAACTGAATAAGTCCAAAGATAATTGGATGATCGGTAACACATGAGCAGTGTCAAAAAAATACCCAACCTAAGCTAAGCCTCAAAACAACATTTCAAAAGAACAATTTATTCAGAAATATACAACATTTTATAATCTTAAGAAATATTATATTATTCAAAATTGATGAAACCAAAAAATAGTTTAAAACTCTTCATCAACAATTAAAACAAAAATAATAATTCATAATACTCATTACATTATCAAAATTCAAGCTTAATCAAAATAGGATAACAATAGAGCGTCTAAGACATCGATTCAAAACTAAAAGGAAAGTCTCATGAAATAAGTAAGACATACCAACCAAAACTGAAGAAGCAAATACTTAGCAAAGTCCACTTACTATAAAAAAACTAAGAACCTGAAATAATATTAAAGAATGAGGGGTGAGGTTAACCAATTCAGTGAGTGAATAATATTTAATATAAATTTTAGATATTTACAAGACAATTTATCTTGATATACATATATAAATATAGATATACATACTAAATATATTATCGTAAAGTAATGAAATATATGTCAGTGACTAAATGACATCCGAAGGTAACCAGATGACAACATTTAATATACATTTTAAATATTTTAGATATTTGCAAGATGATTTATCTTGATATACATATACATATACATACTAAAAATATTATTGTAAAGTAGTTGAATACATGTCAAAGATCAGATAACAATATTTAGTGTATATTTTAAATATTTTAGATATTTGCTAGACGATTTATCTTGATATACATATACATATACATATTAAACATATTATTGTAAAGTAGTGAAATACATGTTAGGGATTAAATGACACTTAAAGGTTGGTATGACCTTAAAGGTGACCACTATGGGATGATTAGTCACCACAAGCTGATGCTTATCTTATCAGCTAGATATACAGAATACTATATGTACATAAGCTAATTACTCTCCATTAGTATGGAGTTATTGACAAGTCCTATATCAAAGCATAATAGATATTCATAGAATCATCAAAAAAATGTATATTATATTAAATAGAATTTAGTTCAATGAATTGCAAGTGTAAATTCAAGAATAAATGAGTACTCGGAAAATAAAGCAACATATATAAATATTCAAGAAATTAACTAATTGTACTCATCATATAATCAATATACATATTTATTTATAATATATGCAAATCAAAGAATATCCCACTCACTTAGAAAATATAGAACTAAAAATAATGTCAGATGAAAAATCCAAAAATTCTATCGAGTATCGTTGGGATAATTTACAATAATATATGAAATATACAAAAAAAAAACTCAAACAAAAGAACTCAATGCATGAAATAAAGCTAGGTTTAGTATATTATGTTTATGGACCAAAACAATAATTTTGCAAAATAGGGATCCAAATTTAATTTTACCAAAATTGGAGGACTAGACTATAAATGCATAAACATAATGATTTTTCACCAATAAACCATCCTAAATTCTATCTATAACAAATAAGGATCGAACAATAATTTTCATAAAGTTTAGGGACTAAAATGTAAATTTCTAAACTTGAGAGACCAAACCAAAAATATTATAAATCAATTATCATACTAAGATTCATCATCCTTAAGCTCATAATAACATTATATAAATCTCAAAATACATTTAGGATTCAAATTGTAATTTTTTCAAAGTTTAGGGACTCAACTGAAATTTTCATAAATCAAGAATCAAAATAAAATTTGGTCATCTCTAACCTTAAGACCATTCTGTCGAGATTTTACAGTAAGGTAAAAAATAATTTTCTTAACCAATAAAAATTAATTTAAACAAATCAATTCACAAATTCTTATTTCTAATAACATTTTAATTAATCATCTAATGTTAAACTTAATAATCATAAATCAATCGTAACAACATAAACTTCTAATCCTTATAAACATTAATTTCTCTCTCTATCTCTCTTTCTGTTTTAATCCTTCCATAAACAAATCATAATTAAAAGTAACATGAGAAAAAATCACTTACTTGCTACTTTCACCTTTCTTAAACCAAAAAACTCAAAATTAAAAACTAAAATATTTGGTATCAGGAGAGAATGGTGGCTACAAGAATTAGAAAAAAGGAAAGAAATTCTTTTTTAACTCTTCTTTAAATACCTAGGTTAATTTAGGTTGGGTTCGGGCTGAGTTGGACTTAAGTTTGGGCTAAAAGTTTGAGTCTTACACATAATTTGACTAAGAAATTTTAAGATTTTTTTAAAAAATATTAAGACAATAACATATTGAATCAACCTCAAATAACATTCCAAATTTGCTACTCGAGTCATAAAACCATGATAACTCTAAATAAAGCAAATTAAAATAAATTATAAAGTTCAATTCTCAATAATTTTATTATTTAATGATAGAATTGGAAAAATTTAATATAAAAAAGAACACAATAAAATGATCTAAATCTACCTATGTTAACTCACGTGAAATCTATGATTTAGGTTATGAAATTGAGATAACTTCATAAAAACAAACCAAAACAAATGACAAAGCGTAATTCATAATCAATTAAAGGTTAAATGATGAAACTAGAAAATATATTAATTAAAAGCAAAAAAAAAACTTGAGATAACTAGGTTAACTTGTCAAACTCATAACATGGGTAATGAAACCTAGATAACCACATAGAAAACCACAATAAATTATAAAATCTAATTTCTAACAAAACAAGTGTTAAATGATGAAATTAAATGAGAAAAATATATTTAAAAAAAAAGAAGAAAAAACACACTATTCAAGAAACAAAAGTAGTATAGAACATTTTGATTAAATCTTAACCAAAAAAATTAAAAATGGATTGATATTCAAAGTAAGATGAAATTTGTTCTAGATTTTTTTATTTTTTTAAATGATATGAGATATATTTGTCATCCAGATCAAAACAAAATAAAATTGATAGCCTTGAAAAATATTTTTTTCCTTGCTTTCCTTTTTAACACATGAAACAAGATCGCAGAATAGTATAGGAGTGTTGATTAATGAGAGGTGTTTCACGTGTGCGGCATCACAGCGATCGTCCACCCTCGAAGAAAAGATGGCAATGGTGTGGTGTATTTCTAGAAAATATAAAAAGACAATGAATTCTTGTGTTTTTTATCAATAAAAAATTTAAATGGGAGTCGTCACCTAATATTTTGGTCACTAGGAACCCCGACTAGTCTCTAAAATCGGGTATAGAGATTGGTTGAGTAAAGGGAAGGTATTAACACCCCAAATACACCTTACCTAAGGTAAGTTGTATTGTTTTTTTTTGATAAAATCTAAAGTCTTGTTTAATGGTTTTTTACTTGTTGGTCTGTCTAAGGTTCAAGATGAGCTCTCTTCAATAAAAAGGTTCTTATCTTAATGTGGTAAAACCTAATTGTTTTATTGTTCGAGAAAAGAAATAAATATCTAGAATACGCATTACGTGTAATGTCATATCTTAGATACTAAGAGATAAAAAATAAAAAACTTTATTGTTTTTGAAATTTTAGTCAATGTTCTTTTGACTTTAATAAACTGATTATTAAAGTCAAAATGCATGCTAAAACATTGTTTTTTGGTATATGAAAAATATAATATGATTTTTTAGCTTTAAGACAATTGGTCGTATGCACAAAAATATATTTTAGTTATTCTTTTTTTTTGGAAGTTTTGACAAAAACCCGATATTTTAATATCAAATTTGTATTTTTTGGTTTAAAATACAAATTGATATAAAAAAAAGGTGTAAATAAAAAGTGAAGAAATTAAAAATACATAAAAATATATAATTTTTTTTTAAATGTGTTGAATTCGACCCAAATAGATAGGCTAGGCCGAACCTGGCCCAACTACAGGGCTGGGCTCAACCGAGGCAGTGTAAACTGTGGGCCTCTCTACTGTTCACATGCAACGTGAACAATATAGAGAAAAGAGAAGAAGCGATAAACGAAGGTAGAAGAGGAGAGGGAAAAAGGCTGACCTACGGTGACTCAAGGTGCTTCTAGAGATTGTGGCGATTGAAACAGTGATGCTAATAGTGGCTGAGGCAAGGTGGCGTGCTGTGGCTCTTTTTTTTCTTCACTCTCTCTTCTGTTTTCTCATTCTGTTTTCTCTTTCGGGTTTGGTCTCCTTCCTTCCTTTTCTCTTCATCCCGAGGTACCTTTTTTTCTACCCTCCAAGTTTTATAGGAAAAAACAAGGGGGACGTGGCTGGGGCGGCCCCTGTTCTACCATCTATCCACTGTTTGTCCAACACGAGGAAAGCAACATTGTTGTCTTTTTGAAGGTGTCAGCTAGAAGGATTGAAGGCGATGACAAAGAAAGGAAGAAAAATCACTTCCTCTGCTGTTTCGCACATCCAAGGAAGAAGATGATGGTGTTGTTCAAACTAGCACAATTTTGATCTTCTCTATTTTTTTTAAGTGAATAGTGAATGAAATGACATTGTTTTAGTTAGAACAAGCCATTTCATTTAAAAGGAAAAGATAGAAAAATATGTTAATTTTCATATTGGTCCTTAATTTGTAATTTTTTAATTAAGTCCTAAATTGCAGTTTTAATTTTAAAATCAACACAATTGCATCCCTGCCAAAAATCCAACAATTGCCCTGAAGTTGGTTGTTTTTTTTTTTTTACTTTGATCCTTGGCCTTGTAATTATGAAATTCAACCATCAATTGAGCAATAAACTTTGAATTTTTTCAATTGGGCCCCTGACTAGTTTTAATTCCAGCCCCTCTACTTACATGCCTTTTCCATTTTAGTCCTTGGTTTTGGATTTTTTCAATTAAATTCCTAATTAGCCATCAAACTTAAATATTTATGCAATTAAGTCCCTGATTTGACCAAATTAACTTTCAAAAATTATAATTTGACCTCAAAACTTTAATTTCTTTCAATGAAAGCCTGAATTGACTCCAAAATCAATTTTTCTTAAATGAAACTCTCTATAAATTCAATTAAACCCTTAATAAAATTTAATTAGTCTATAAACATATGATTTTAGGCTTTTCTTACTCAAATTGAATTTTTTTATCAACAGGGCTATCATCAGTCAATAAAATATTGTTAAATTTTAATTTTTATATTTTTTAACCTTCTCAACCAATTTTTAACTATTTTTAGGGTGTGTTGGCATTCTTTATTCACAGTTTATATTTTTTGATAATATTTTTTAATTTTTTAATTTTTCATATAGAGGCCTACAAATGGGT
This sequence comes from Populus ilicifolia, assembly GCA_015708895.1. Taxonomy (NCBI): domain Eukaryota; kingdom Viridiplantae; phylum Streptophyta; class Magnoliopsida; order Malpighiales; family Salicaceae; genus Populus; species Populus ilicifolia. The sequence continues at coordinate 44,469 of SRLM01001230.1, read as the reverse complement.
TATGACAAGAGGGATAGATGTAAGACCCAAACTTTTGGTCTAAATCTAAGCTAAAGTTAGATCAAACACAATTTAAGTTAACTTAGGTATATAAGAAAAAGTTGTAAGAAAATTATTGTTCTCTCTTCTAAGTCTTGTGGCCATCATGACCTTCTTCTTATCAAATAAAAAATGTCAGTTTATGGTCATGAGTTTTGGATTAAAAAAATAAAAATAACAAGTAAGTGATTCTCTCTCATATTACTTTTAATTATGATTTGTTTATGGAAGAATTAAAGAGAGAGAGAGAGAGAGAATAGGGTTTATAAGAATTAGAAATTTAAGTTGTTAAGATTGATTTAAAATTATTAAAGGCTTAATATTTGATGATTAATTAGTATATTGTTAGAGATAAAGATTTGTGAGTTGATTTATTTAAATTAATTTTTATAGGGTAAGAAATTCATTTTAACATTGCTGGAAAATCTGGACAGAATAATTTTGAGATTGAAGATGTTCAAATTTTATTTTGAGATAATTTGATCTCTAAATGTATTTTGAGATTTTAAACAGTGTTATTATATGTTAATAATGATGAATCTCTATTTGATTATGGAATATTTTCAATTTTATCCCTTAATTTTAGAAATTTACATTTTTATCCCTAAACTTTATAAAAATTACAGTTTGGTTCTTGGTTTGTTTTAGGTAGAATTGAGGATGGTTTAGAGGTGAAATTTCAATATGGATATGTATTTACAGTTTGGTCCAGTTTTGCTAAATTTGATCCTTGATTTGGATATTTGTCGTTTTAGTTCCTAATCCTGGTTTTCTTTTATGTTTTACAAGCTTTTATTTGTGTTGCTTTTGAATATATTTTGTATATTATTGTAGGTTCTCCTAACAATTCTCAATAAGTTTTCAGGTTTTTTATCTGATATTCTTTTTAGTTCTGTATTTTCCGGGCGAGTGAGATAGTCTTTAATATGCATATAATATAAATAAATATGTATGTTGATTATACGATGAGTACAATCAGTAATTTCTTGAATATTTATATATATTACTTTATTTCCGAGTACTTATTTATTCTTGAATTTGCACTCGCAATCTGTCAAACTAAATTATATTTGATATGATATACGTTTATTTGATGATTCTGTAAATATCTATTATGTCTTAATATAGAACTTGCTAGTAACTTCATGCTAATAGAGAGTAGTTAGCTCACGTGTACATGGTATTCTGTATACCTAACTGGTAAGAGATTCATTAGTCTGTGACAACTGATCATCTCATAGTGATTATATTCGATTGTCATGTGATCTCTAACATGTTTTTCACTACTTTATAATATATATATATATATATATATAATAAGATAAATCATCTTGCAAATTATTAGTATCATTATCATTAATATCCATAATATATATTAAATATTATTTTTTCACTAAATTGATTAAATTCACCCCTTATTCTTAATATTATTTCAAGTTTTTAATTTTTTGATAACAGTTGGACTTTGTTAAGTATTCCTGCTTTTTTAATTTTGGTCGATATGTCTTATTTGTTTTATAAAACTTTTATTTTAATTTTGATTTGATATTTTTGAATAAAATGTTATTTTGATATTTTTATTGAATTGTTGGTTATGAACCCAAGATTTCGGCCGCTATAATAGATAATTTTCAGCATATAAATTAAGATACTTTTCTTTCTGTCGATCAATGTATCAGCAGTAAATAAAGAAGTACAGTTCTCGGTTGCTCGATTTTCTACTCAATGTTATAATCTTCATTTTGGTTCTACCGGTCAAGTATTCTCGAACCATCTTTCACGCAACGAGATTAAGCCTTTCCTAACGTGGGTCTCAGGCAAGAAATCCACGCATGGGAAATCTCTTTGCAATTTACTTGGCGCAACAGAGACATATCAATGTATGAAATATTAGTAGATATATTGATGAAGTTAGAAGAGCGATCACATTCGGATACAGCAGGCAGATTTCCAAGGCCATAGATGCAATGAAAACGACCAATAATAGCTTTATGCAGCTATTAAAGCATCCGAAACGTTGAAGATGAAGGCAGGCAGCACTGGCTTTTTCAAGGAAGAGGGGCGGTTGCTTGCAAAGAGGTTTATAAAGAGTTTGGACGGTTATACCAAAGATGACGCTGGGATGAGTGGGATAAGTTTGGATAAACTTGATTGCAGATGTTTATGTCACAACTTGACTTCAGCCATCACAAGCACAACTGTGTAAAAGCACGGAAACAGACAAGAACTATCCTGGCAATTTCAGTGCCCTGTAGAACACTCAATTGATGCAAGTTACTAATATGATTGCAATGGCTTTCAATGCATTCTTCGTCTTTATTCCAATCGTAATGTGTTTGACCTTAGTGCAGACTGCGTTGTGAGTATTCGAAGACCTAGGTTTTCAATAACTTCTTTTAATAGTAGAGATGGTGTCGCTGTCTGTTGTAGACTACAGATTGCAGTTGAATCGAATGTATTTTAAAAAATAATTTATATCACTCTTCCAAACAGGCACGTAATCTCTTCCAAACAGGCACGTAATCTGTTACTTCATTAATTTAAGTAACAATCAATATTGGCTTAATGATCCTCTCAGCAAATTGTTTCGGCAAACACATGAAAGGCTGTTTCCAAAATGAAAAAGAGGAAGAAAATCACCCTTGAAGAGCATGAAAGTACACCTAGTCAAGATGCTGTAATCTGTTGAATATAACTATACATTGCTTAAACATTTCCTAGCATTTTATTTATCTTAGCTGACTCAGCCTTTTGTTTTTCTTCCTTCCTGATTACACAGACATACGATGAAGGTAAGGATATGGACAAAAGTCTAAGTGTCCCGTCTCTAGTTGCTTAACATGCATGTACATGTCCTTCAAATATCCGTGGCTAATAAAAATCAATTATATATTTGTAAGATAATATGTAAATATGAAACAAAATACAGCTACAAATATATAAAGAACATATATAATCGTAGAATATTCTCAGATAAAAAACAAAAAATGTCGGTGTCGTAGGTGCCTGTCAATAGCACGTTTCAACAACAAATACATTTTCATTCAAAGCTTGCAAACTAAATTAATTAATTATTGATAATTTCATTCAAGAGTTTCCTTTGTATTTTTACTAAGAATGAAATCCCTCTATCCATGCTAATTAATTATTGATAATTCATTAAATTTGTAAAATTAATAAATCTAATTCAATCAATCAAAATTAATCCAAGATTAAGTAGAATTAATTTCCATAATTCATTGAATTTACAAAATAAATAAATAATCTTATCAATCAGTTTCATATTTATTTTTAATAATCTTAAATACCATATCGCACAGTTTGCTTTGTGTACATGTAATTCGAGAAGGATAGAGGAGTAAAGGACACGTTGGCGGAGAGCCTTACCCCACAGAAGGATATTTGACTGCCCAACTTGATTAGGATTCGTTGAGATAAGCATCAGCAATGACATAATTTGCATACCATTAATAAACAATACGACAAAGACCAAGAACTTAGTTATAATGCGTCCTCCTCAACATAGAGGAACTCCTGCAGATGGGAAAACAAAAATGATTCAAGAAAGTTGAGATAAAAATGGCGGAGATTGCAGTGACCTTTCTACTTGACAAGCTAGCACCTCTTTTCGAAAATGAGCTGCAGTTGTTAAGAGGTGGGAGGGAAGAAATTGTATATGTGAGAGGAGAGTTGGAGCGGATAAGAGCCTTCCTACGCGTTGCAGATACATTAGAAGAGAGCGATGAGGAAGTCAAGGTGTGGGTTAAGCAAATAAGGGACGTTGCTCATGAAACTGAAGATATTCTGGATGAGTTCACAATTCTCCTGGCACATGATCATGCCAGTGGACTCTATGGTTTGATCCATAAGTTTTCATGCTGCATAAAAAATATGAAGGCTCGCTATCGAATTGCTTCGCAAATAAAAGCCATCAACTCAAGAATCAGAAATATCTCGGATGGCCATCGCAGACTCCGTCAAAAGTTTTGCGTAGCTGAACATGGTTCGAGTTCCACTAGCACGGGCTGGCAGGACGGAAGAGAAGATGCCCTTCTTCTAGACATGACTGATCTAGTGGGAATCGAGGAGCGCAAAAGAAAGCTTGTTGGTTGGCTTGTCGATGGTCGTTCAGGACGTGAAGTAGTTTCGCTTACTGGGATGGGAGGGCTGGGAAAAACCACCTTGGCAAAGCAAGTCTATGATGATGCAGAAGTGAAGAAACATTTTAGTGTCCATGCCTGGATTACAGTGTCTCGATCTTACAAGATGGAAGAACTACTTAAAGACATTGTTCAACAACTCTTTGCTGCAGAGAGGAAGCCAGTCCCCAAAAATTTAGAGAGCCAGAACAGCAGTCAGCTAAAATCAATAATCAAAGAGGTCCTGCAGAAAAGAAGGTACCTAATAGTCCTGGATGATGTATGGCACGTGAATGAGTGGGATGCTGTCAAGTATGCCTTGCCAACCAACAACTGCGGCAGCCGGGTCATGCTCACTACACGCAATGCTGATCTAGCCTTCACTTCTCGCATAGAATCAGAAGGCAAGGTCTATAACTTGGAGCCCTTGCTTCCAGAAGAGTCGTGGACTCTTTTCTGCAGGAAGACATTCCGGGGGAATTCATGTCCTCATCATTTGGAGGATATTTGTAATAATATCTTGAGAAAATGCGAGGGGCTTCCACTTGCAATTGTGGCAATCAGTGGCGTTCTTGCTGCAAAGGACAAGCGAAGGATAGATGAATGGGAAATGGTTCGACGTAGTCTTGGTGCTGAAATTGAGGACAATAATAAGCTTCTCAATTTGAAGAAGGTGCTTTCTCTCAGTTTCAATGATCTGCCGTACTATCTAAAGTCTTGTTTCTTGTATGTGAGCATCTTTCCAGAGGATCATCTAATTGAACACATGAAACTTATTCGTCTATGGGTTGCGGAAGGATTTGTGGAAGCAAAATATGGAAAGGAGTTAGAAGATGTAGCAGAGGACTATTTCAATGAACTCCTAAACAGAAGCCTGTTGCAAGTGGCGGAGACAGCCAGTGACGGAAGGGTCAAAACATGTCGCCCCCATGACCTCCTGCGAGAGATTATCATTTCAAAGTCAAGAGACCAGAACTTTGCAGTTATAGCCAAGGATCAAAATGCAATGTGGCCAGACAAAATTCGGCGTCTATCAATACACTACACAGTGCGAAACGTACAACTGAACAGGTGCGTCTCTCAGTTGCGTTCTTTGTTCATGTTTGGGATAGTAGAGAAGTCGCCCCTACGAACCTTGTTTCCTAATGGTTTTAGGCTGCTTCATGTGCTGGATTTGCAAGGTGCTCCAATAAAAATGTTTCCAGTTCAAGTTATCAACCTGTATTACCTTAGGTACCTAAGTTTGAAGGAAACTAAGGTAAGTAGAGTCCCATCCTATATAGGGAAACTCCAACATCTAGAGACCTTGGATCTCAAACACACGTATGTCACTGAATTGCCCGATGAGATCTTGAAGCTACAACGACTTCGTCATCTCCTGGTTTATCGCTATAAATTTGAGTCTTACGCACACTTCCACTCGAAGAATGGTTTCAAGGCTCTTGAGAAAATAGGACAACTGCAATCCCTACAAAAACTATGTTTTGTTGAGGCAAACCACGGCAGTGGTAATATAATGATTGAACTTGGGAAGCTAACTAAACTGAGAAGGTTAGGTGTTGTAAAGTTGAGAAGGGAAGATGGTAAGTCTTTATGTTCATCTATCGAGAATCTTAGAAACCTTCGCGCCTTGTCTCTACTTTCAGTGGAAGAGGATGAGATTCTTGATCTTGAGCACCTTTTCTCTCCTCCTCCGCTACTTCAGCGGTTGTACTTGACAGGACGCTTAGTGACACTGCCACACTGGATACCTAATCTAGAAAGCCTTGTCAGAGTTCATTTGAAATGGAGCCGCTTAAAGGGTGATCCCCTGGAATCTCTTCAGGTTCTTCCCAATCTTGTGCATCTTGAATTACTTCAAGTTTATGAAGGAGATACCTTGTGTTTCAAGGTGGGAGGGTTTAAGAAACTCAAGCTTTTAGGTATTGATAAATTTGACGAGCTAAGATGCGTGGAAGTAGAGGTGGGTGCGCTGCCTCGGGTGGAAAAGTTGAGCATTCAGCGCTGTAAATTGCTGGAGAAGGCACCATTAGGCATTGAGCATCTAACAAAGCTGAAAGTGCTAGAGTTTTTCGACATGCCTCAAGAACTAATCAAGACACTTCTTTCAGATGAACAAGGGGGAGATTATTGGAGAGTCGCGCACATCCCAGAAGTATACTCAACCTACTGGAGAGATGGGGGATGGGAGGTCTATTCTCTGGAAAGTTTCAACGACTCTTCCCGGCCAAGTCCCGTCATAAGGAGCCAGGAGCTTCATACTCGCTGGAAATGATATTTCTGCTACAGGTTGATTTTTAGGGCCTGTAGTTGAAGGATTTGTAAATATTCTTACTAGTTTTCTGTAGATAATTGTATAGCTTCAGCGTAGAACATCTAGAACTACCGAGTAGTTCAGGTAGTGATGTGTATAGTAATTGGGCAGGTTGTTATCAAAAAGCCTGTGCCTTTGAAATATTCATAAAGGGAAGACGCTGACATACAGTCTCTGGTCTGTACATAGTTTCTTCAATATCAAACTGATAATTTGAATATATATCCCCTGTTTGCCTGTTGCCTGCTCTGCCTGGTATGCATCACCAACCTTTCTGAAACTCGTTTCAAAGTTTCCAATTCGTCGGAGAGAGCAATTTCTTGAATCCATGATCGGCTCGCTTTGTAAACCTCTCGGCCCAAGAAGTCATCAAGTTCACTATGATATGGCTAGAACCAGGCGATCTCCAGTCCACCGTCAAAGGAGATGGGAGTAAAGCAGGCCAGCATCATGCGACTTACCTTCAATTTGAAAAACTCGTAACTGGAGATCAATAGGATTGGAATACGTCGACTCCCCAGTCGGTGATCAAGCGTTTCTGATCACTACGTTGATGCAACAAAGAAAAACTACCCGTTAACAAGCAAGATGACAGACATCAAGGTAAAACGAGGTGGGGAGAGGCAGAGACGAAGAAGGAACAGTTTTTACCATGTCAAAAAGTAAAACAGCCACCTCTATAAACTTGCTTTGCTCACACAGACTCTGGAGATCACACGCATGTACAATTTCATGAAATCTTATACACCATCATAACCTGAGTATAATGTGTTTCAGTACATACATGGTCGATAATGCCTTAGATAATATCAATAAAAAAAAAATACTTCATAGAAGTACATAATAATAATATGGCCAGTAATAATTCATTTTGATTAGCAATATCCACTAATACGTAGCTAATTACTGATTTAACTACAATACTTTTGAAATCTTATTAACCTAATCAGAAGTTTTAATACCTTTTTCATATAAAAATAATTATTAGTGCTTGTGTTAACTTTTATTTTTTGTAAAAAGCTAATTATTAGTAATTGTATTCAACTTATCTCTAATTAAGAAAGAGACTAAAACAATAATAATATTAATAAGAAATAGGTTAATCCATTTTTCTATTTTATGCCTATCTATGCATGACATAAAACCTTAAATAATATAAAATAAGCTTCTCAAATCACCTCTGATCTATATAGTACCTTCTTGAAACTTTATTTTTACTACAAAACTATAAAAATGCATAAAACTAGTCAATTGAGTCTAATAATTAAAATTTTAAAATAATAAAATTACATAAAATTATTGAATTGGACACTTAGTTTCTTGATTTTATGTGGAATTTTCGGTCATTGTCTTGCATTATCTTTGACTCTTCTAAAAAAAATATTGAACTTTTTCCTTTGTACTAATAATATGAAGAAAAAAATAACAACTACTTTTTTCAAGAACTTTCAACTGTATTACTAAATATAAGAAATAAAAAAAATGATTTTTATAATTTATTATATGTTTACTTGTTAAATTCACTACTAATATTAAAAACATTTCTTTAAACAAAAAATTCATAAAATTTGTATTCATGTCCATATTTTTTTTATATTTCTCCTCACCACCACAAATATAATTATAATCTAAAAATGATAAAATTACATCAAATTCAGGAAAGTATTAAGTTAAAATTATTTTGTAAAGGACCCTAGATATAGTCTTAATTACTATATTTTCTTCTTCTTTATATATAAAGATTTATACTTAAAGATGTAAAAGAAATTTGATAATTGGGTTAAATCTTGATTAATTTAATAATAAAATAGAAATATGAGGTAACAAAAAAAAACTAAAACACAATGTCAAACAATGGAATTAAAAAAAAAGATAAAAAAAAATTCAATCCTTGTTAACTTTTCAAATTGTATGAATAAAATAAAAGAAAAAAATATTACATAAGATTGCACATATTAAAAATCTTATAAGAAAATCAATTATTTTTTAAAACAAAACTCATTAATGAATCATAACAATCTCTTTAAAAATTAAACACGCCCTTTGTCATAAAAAAAAAACAATTGCAATCCAAAAAAGGCTATACAAGTAAAAACAAATCAATCGCAATCCAAAAAAGGCTATACAAGTAAAAACAAATCACAGAGAAGGGCTATTAATTAAATTATATACCGAAAACTTAATTTAAAAAATTCATATAAAATAAGGCATCAATTAAAAAAATTATTTTTTCAAAGAAAAAAATGAGGTCAAGCCTAGCGCTCAACCTATAAAGCTACGGCCTGCTATTTTTTTAAGTTTAATAGGGTCGAGAATGTGTTGTCTACCCTAAACATTTTCTAAAAAAAATGATGCATTGTCCACAAAGCCCAAAATTCAGCCATTGGTGTTGCCAAAAAAAAAAACTTTTTTTAATCTAAAAAACTTATTTTCAATCTATTTTTCACTCAAATCACCTAGAAAATACTCCAAGAACCTTGTTAAACTAATCCATAGCCTTTAAAAACACAAAAACCTAGTCCAAAACCCTCAATTAGCCTAAAATCCAAAAATCTTTTCAAGTCCAATTCTTTTTTAGGTATTTTTAATGTAAAAAATTATGGAATCATAATCCCCTCTTCATATGGAACCATATGATACAAAAAATAATTATTTTAGTGGGTAAAATAATAACCAACGACAACTTTTTTTTTCTACATTGGAATTTAGTAACTCCTCTCTCCTCCAATTAAAAAAGGATTGAAAAATAATGAAAATAATTTTTTTTACCAAAATGGAATGTTTGAAAATTACAAAGATCAGTAACCTAATATCTTAAAAAGATGGGGGAGAAAAATAAAATTTCACAACAAAAACCTATATTTTTCACTTTAGCCTCTTGTCTTTAAACTCAACCCTCCTTCTTTAAAAAAATATACAATTATAGGTTAATTTGAGCTCAAATAGTTAAATCATACAAAATAAAAGTTTAAAAATCAAATTGAAAAGTAAAAACAAAATATTGCTTCAATGTACAATGTTTTTGTAAAAGAGTGAATGATAAAGAAAAGGGTTGATCTCATAATAATATTAATAACAATAATAATAACAATAATAATAACAATAATAATATTATTATTTTTCATGAAGATATTATTTTTTAGGAAGTATATCCCTTTAATTAGAATTTTTAAACCTAAGTAGTAGTTAAAGACAACCTAAGACCCGGGTTCGGGTTTCAGGTTTTAACCCATCATTTGTCACCTTCATCATCTAGTTCATAAAATGGTACGTACGTGGTATTCTATTTGCAATTCTGTCCCTTGTCATCGTTACTCATAAGAACATTGGTACTATCATTACAGCCAAATGATGATTTCTCAAAAGCCAAGAAAAAAGAAAAAAGGAGCTTATTTCCAAGAAACTGCAATTAAAGTCGAGAATTGTACAGGAGCAGCCCGTTTCTCGGGCAATGACTGTTGTAATTTTATTGAAAGAAGGGGGGTTGTATAAAGACTTGGGTGTTCCCCTGCTTAGTTGACCTTCATTTTCATTGATCATTTCAAAGTCGTCTTCTACGCCCCTTTGCTTGTAGTATGGATGGAAGACAACAAAATGATGCAATAAGAGATAGATTTAGAGCCATTTAGATTTCAGGAACCACTCAATCAGCCAATCAAAACTATCACATACATGTCGACATACCATATATATAGTTCGTTGATACTCTTCGAACATCAGAGGGATAATGATTCCAGTTCGACTTCTTGAAGCACTCCAGTTCTGTGTCTATTAGCTATGGAAGCAGCACATAATTAGTCCCTTCTCCGAGTTGATGTCAACAGTGCTCTTCTTCGCGGTGGTATACATGAAGAAATTTATATATCTCCACCTCTTGGTCTTCAATGATATGTGAAGAATCTAGTGTATCACCTCATCAAGATATTATAAATAAGTAGAAAAATACAATAAAGTTCTTGATGGCTTAAAGTATGGGTATAAATGAATAAGGGGTGGTGTAGTAATTCAACAAAACTTGATAAATATAAATAAAAAGTAAAAAACAAAAAAAATAAAAGAAGAGATCTGAAATTTGAAAGAGAATCCGCAGGAGAGAGAAGGGAGAAAGAAGACGAAGAGAAAAGAGGGAAATTAGAAAGGGAATAGAAAGAAGTTGGAGGAAATAAGTAAAAAGATAAGATTATATATAAATATGTGTTAATTAAGCTTTAATTTTGGTTTTGATAAATGTTAGGGTTATTAAATTATGTTGTGGGTTTAATTGATAAATTAAATTGAATGTTAGGGATTCATTGTTGTGGTTAATTGATTGTTAAGTTGAATTTGAGAGAATGTAGATGAAAATGATGATTTTAAGTTATGGATTTTGTTTGAATAGTGAAATTGTGTTAGAAATAAGGAAAAAAAACAGTGGGTTTCTGTTGAAATTCTGGGTTGGAGGTTGAAGATGATGAAAATTCAATTTGGTCCCTCAATTTTGGAAAATTACAGTTTAGTCCCCAAACTTTGGAAAATTACAGAATGGTCTCTGTAGCGTATTCTGAGATTCTGAACAGAATAAAATATGAATTATGGGCAGAATTACTGTATAGTTATGAAATTTTAAAACTTTCAATTTAGTCCTCTAATTTGATAAAAATTACCATTTGAGGATTAATTATGATCATAATTTCAGTATATTCATGGATTTATGATAAATTTTAGTTTGGTCTTCCAATTAGATGAAAATTACAATTCAGCCCTAAAAATATGATAAATTCCATATTAGTCCCTAGCTGTGATGTTAGCTTTTTCAGATTGGTTTGATGAATAATTTAGGGTTATTTAGTGAATTATTATCATTTTGTTATTTGTTTTATTATGGAATAAATTTCAGGAAAACCGTTAATTTTTAAGTTTTTTGAAAAATAACTAGTTTAGTCTAAAAACATATAGGGTTATGGAATAGACCCTTAGTTAAGTGTATTAAATAGGTTGCATATTCTTTTGAGTCATTCTTGAATATGTTTCCTTTATATTTAGATAATCCTGATATTCTATCGACGAGACGTCAGTAGGATTTTTTCGGTGTCTGCTTTTGACTTTTGATTTGCTTCGAGTTAGGTGAGTGGATAATTTTTCATATGCATGAGAAATATTATAAATATTTGATTTGTTAATATGAATTGGATCATGCTTCTTGATAATATATATGGTGATTATTATCCTTGTTATGATAAGCATGATCATTTATTGAATCTGAATTCTTGATATGAACCAGTATGTATTTTGGATTGACTTCTGAATTGATAGCTCCTCATTTGATTGATGTCATGAGTTGATCCTTGAGATATTAATATGTCTGTTTGAGTATGATTATGACCCTATGGTATGTCAGTCAGAATACTCATGCTAACAGGGTAGTGTTAGTCTTTGTGCACATCGTATCTGAACCCTAGTTGGTCGGGGGAGTCACCAACCTGTATGGACTGATCATCCCATAGTACGGAGCCTTATGCTCATTGCATTTTGATTTTCTGATGAATTTTACCATATGATATTCTTGTTATGGCCTATTTGAGAAACCTTTTTATAAGAACCTAGAGCCATACTTGTGTATATATTTCTCATTGTTGTATTATCTTGTGTGTGTGTGTATATTGAACATTATCTACTCACTGAGTTGTTGAACTCACACTCTCACTATTTATCATTTTCAGGCTTATAGCTTGATAGTAGGTCACTTTTGTTAGACCTTCAGAACCTGCTCTTTTGGTTGTAAATTTGTACATATTCCTTTATGTCTAGTTAGTGCTCCTAAACTATGAAATTATATTAACTCTTGTATGAAGACAATTCAAATATATTATAAAGTTGATTTTGTTATTAATGTTGCGTTGAACTCTGATTGAGTTAGGATAAATTTGTGTGTAAGTTGGGTTCGCATAGGTATGGAACCTTGGAGGGAAACCTTTCTTATGTGCCGGTCATGGATCTGAGATTCGGGTCGTGACATTATATGGATTAAAACAAGCTTCCCATCAATATTTTGCCAACTTCTCTACAACTATAAAAGCTGCTAGATTTTTTCAATCCGAAGTAGATTACTTATTCGCTCTTAAGTGATTTCTACATGGTCATTTATGAATAAAATATCTGGGTATTAAAGTCTCTGAGTGAAGGAAAGGTATTTTCATCTCATAACAGAAATATACCTTGGAAATTCTACAGGATGATAGATTTTTTAGAGTTAAACTTGTTAGTTTTCCCATATAAGAAAACATAAAGCTCTTGAGATAAGGTTGAATTGTTTAAAGATCCATCCTAATATAGGCAACGAGGTGAACACCTAATTTACTTAACTATTTCCTGGCAGGATATCACTTATTCTATACATACACGTGTTAAGTAGATTTATGCACGCACCAAGTAAGCCACCCATGAAAGCTGCCTTGCATGTGTCGCATTATTTGAAAAGTAATTCAGGACAGGGTTTGTCTTTTACTTCTCAAAATGATTCATCTTTGAGAGGATTCAGATTGGATAGGTTGTCCGACATATCGTGGATCAACCACTAGTTATTGTTTTTTGTTTTTTTGGATCTTATCTTATTTCATGGACAAAGAGGCCAAAACCATATCTTTATCCTTAGCAGAAGCCAAATATGGAGCCATGATAGGTTGTGAATTATCTTGGCTTCAAAGATTAGTGAATATTGCATTCAAAACCAACATTGTTATTTTGCGGTAATAAAGCAGTTTTACATATAGCAACCAAATGTATTTTTCATATAGGAACTAGACAAATAAAGTTTTTCATGAAAGAACAGACTTATAGAAGTAAATTATCATTTTATATGTGACAAAATGCAAGCAAGTTGGGAGTTGTTGATATCCACTGTCCAAGTTGAGGGGTATGTTAAAAACGACAAGAAAATTAACAAGATTAGCACGATCATATTATGTTAAGGAAGATCAACTTGAAAAGATCAATGATTGTCCTGTTTTGATAAAAAAATGACAACGCGTTCCTAGATGTGATTGTAATAATCATGCCAGCTATTCAGGAGTAAAGAACAATATTAATTTCTTGTTCACAAGTCAACCAGCAGTCTTTTTTCACCCTCTAATAGAATACAATCTATTTATTTTTTCCTGGTTAATATTTCATAATCATTTGAATCGGTAATGTCAGAAGTAATGAGCTTGTAGTTGATATTTCATATTCAGCAGAATTGGTGATGATGGGAGAAGAATCTTTTTCTAGTTGTCATGCAATGCTGAAACTTGAATCTGGTAGCAGTGGCAATGACAGGCCATAGCAGTGCTGAAGCTTGAAATCGTCAATCTGCGGTTGTAAGTGATGGAAAGCTGTCTGAAATTCCCTGGATGATTTATTTAAACTCCAAAAGACAACAACTTGTATTAATTGCTCTGCTGAGAATGCAAGGTTTGGATTTGAAAGATTCCCGTTTGTTGTTTGAGTCCCAATTTTCTTTAGTAATTTGGCCACCAGGTACAGAGACAAATTTATAGAATTTCTTTGTGATTTGTAGAAATAAAAAAAAAAATCGTAACAAGCATACACACAAAAGAAAGAAAGAAAGGTCAGAACATGGGCATCTTTCTACTTGCATCATTGTGTTACAGGATTAGAGACAAGGTATCTGCAAGTGGTAAATGATGTCAACGAGAATTGCAGAATACTCTTGCTGATGGAGGTTGGGAGTAACCTATGCTCTCAAGCAAACAAGTCATTGGCCAGTAATCGGATACATCTTTAAAGCCATTATTTACCAGGAACTTCAACATTTTCTAGCAACAGGCATGGCTAGTTGACCAAGCACTGCTGGATATAATACAAGCTGCAGCATTTAGAATCACAAATCAACTCCTCTCTAAGCACCATTCTTGAATGCTTTACACTCAAGAGCAGCAATATCCTAACCAGAGATTTATCCTGAAACCATGAAAGCAAACCTTCAAATTACCACCACATTGTGTCTCTCTTCCCGCAGACAATGAACCCTGAAACACTCCCAATCGTCTCTTAACTTTGATAAAGAGGCATGGAAAATATTTTCTCATTAAACCAGAAAAAACAAATTCTCTTTATTTTGTATCCAAAAAGAAAATCTTAACTCAAATTTAGTTTTTTCATTTATACTTTAGAGTCCTTCGGCTCATTTTTAAGCCTTTTTACTATCCCACCAGACTCCGCTTTTGAACCCGGGATCTTCTCCTTTATAAGAGACAGTTACTATTGAACTAAATCCGGTGGTTAAACAAACATCAAATTACAACAGAAGGAAAAGAGCCGGTTGACAATGACAGAAGGTTTGGTGACCTTCTTACTCAGTAAGCTTGCAGATTTTATCCAAGAAGAGGAGCGACTATTGGCTGGTGTTAAGGCAGAAGCCGAGTACATCAGGGATGAACTAGAGTTCATGCTGGTCTTTCTAAGAGCTGCGGATGCGATGGAAGAGAAAGACGATGGACTTAAAGTGTTGGTGCAGAGAGTGAGAGATGTTGCGTATGACATTGAAGATACTCTTGATCTTTTCAGGCTGCGTCTCACACATGATCATGGGGATAAGTTCTGTTCTTCTGTTCAAACAATTTCCAACTCCATCATCACTTTAAAAGCTCGGCATCAAATTGCTTCAAAAATCCAAGCACTCAAAAGCCGAGTTATAAATATCTCAGAGGCACATCGGAGATATTTGATCAGGAACAACATAACGGAGCCAAGCTCGAGCTCCACCCACACACCAAGGGTGGCCAGGCCAGGGAATATAGTTGAAGAAGCAAATATAGTTGGCATTGAAAAGTCCAAAAGGCATCTTATTGGGTGGCTTGTCAGAGGCAGATCCCAACGTGAAGTGATATCAGTGGTTGGAATGGGTGGTTTGGGTAAAACCACATTGGTGAGAAAAGTATATCATGATGCAGATGTAAAGAAACACTTTCAATTCAGGGTTTGGATCACCCTCTCTCCATCTTTCAAGGAAGAGGACCTTCTAAAAGATATAATTCAACAGCTCTTCCGTGTGCTCCAGAAAACTGTTCCTCAAGGAGTGGACAACATGGACGGTGATAAGCTGAAGACGGTAATCAATAAATTCCTTCAGCCAAAAAGGTATCTCATTGTTTTAGATGATGTGTGGCATACTGATGCCTGGGATGCTTTTGCCCCCGTGTTCACAAACAACAGTCGTGGTAGCCATATATTGCTGACAACGCGAAAAACTGAAGTAGCCCTTACTGCCTGCATAGAATTCCCAGATAAAGTGTACAATTTGGATCCATTATCTCCAGAAGAGTCTTGGACTTTGTTTTGCAAGAAGGTATTTCAAAACAGCCACTGCCCTGCACATTTGAAGAACGTTTCAGAAAGAATTCTGGGAAGATATGAAGGACTGCCGCTTGCTATTGAGGCTATGAGTGGTGTCCTAGCTATAAGGGACAGGAGTAAAATAGACGAATGGGAAATGGTGTACCATAGTCTTGGTGCTGGATTAGAAGACAACAACTGAATGAGGAATGCGTTGAAGATACTATCACTCAGTTACTATGATTTACCTTATTATCTCAAATCATGTTTGTTGTACATCAGCATCTTCCCTGAGGGCATACCGATTCAGCGTATGAGACTTCTTCGATTGTGGATAGCGGAAGGGTTTGTGAAAGGAAGGGAGGGAATGACATTAGAGGAGGTTGCAGAAGATTTTTTGAATGAGCTCATAAAAAGAAGTTTGGTCCAAGTGGTAGAGGCAACCAGTTATGGACAAGTTAAAACATGCCGCATCCACGACCTTCTCCGTGAGATACTGATTACAAAGGCAAAAGAGCAAGATTTCGTTGCGATAGCCAAGGAACAGAACATGACTTGGTCTGAAAAGGTCCGCCGTGTATCGATACATAATGCCATGCCAAGCATGCAACAAATACATGTTGCATCTCGCCTCCGTTCATTGTTGGTGTTCTGGGGAATAGATTCTTTTCCCAGGCCTCCTAAATTTATTTCGCTTTCTAGTCGTTCAAGGCTGCTTACCGTGTTAGATATGGAAGGCACGCCTTTAAAGGAATTTCCAAATGAAGTGGTCAGCCTCATCTTTTTAAAGTATCTAAGTTTGAGGAATACCAAGGTGAATTCCGTTCCAAGCTCAATTAGCAAGCTTCAGAACCTGGAAAGTTTGGATTTGAAGCATGCCCAGGTCACAGAGTTGCCTGTTGACGTTCTGAAGCTCCGAAAGCTTGGCCACCTTCTAGTGTATCGCTATGAAACTCATGAGTCTGATGATCCAATTCGCAACAAACACGGTTTCAAGGCACCAGCTCAGATAGGAAATCTACTTTCTGTACAAAAGCTTTGCTTCCTGGAAGCAGACCAAGGCCAGAAACTTATGTCAGAACTGGGAAGATTGATTCATTTGAGAAGGTTAGGCATTCTAAAGTTCCGGAAGGAAGATGGGAGGGATTTATGTTCCTCCATTGATAAGCTGACGAACCTTCGTGCATTGTCTGTTACTTCAATAACAGAGAGCGAGGTCATTGATCTGGAGTACTTATCTTCTCCTCCTCAATTTCTTCAGCGACTATACTTGACAGGACGTTTAGAGAGGTTACCAGACTGGATACTCTCACTTGATAGTTTGGTCAAGTTGGTTTTAAAATGGAGTCGCTTACGTGAAGATCCGCTGCTATTTCTTCAGAATTTGCCTAATCTGGTGCACCTTGAATTTATACAAGTTTATAGTGGCGAAGCATTGCATTTCTGTAATGAAGGATTCGAAAAGCTTAAGGTTTTGGGTCTAAACAAATTAGAACGGCTCAAATCTATAACCATGCAGAAGGGAGCGTTGCCTTCTCTCCAGAAGCTAGTTGTCCAGGGTTGTAAACTACTGCAGAAGGTGCCCTCTGGAATCAAACACCTCGCTAAGCTCAAAACACTTGATTTTTTTGACATGCCGTATGATTTTGTCAAGAGGCTACGGCCTGATGGAACTGCACAGAGAGCGGCAAGGACTTTTCTCCAAAAGTCAGCTGTCCAATTCATTAAAATATTGCAGATTCTTCCATTTGATGTGCCCAACGATTTCATCGGGAGGCTCCATCCGGATGGAGATGGTGAAGATTATCATGAGGTTCGAAATGTGCCTGAGATTTACTGCACCTATCAGAAAAATGGCAATTGGGAAATCTACTACAATTATGCAAGACCAAACATTCTTTTGAAAAGGCAACCTGATTGGAAGCCATGATTTGCATCTGTAATTTTGTGATAGATGCTAGTTGTTGCGAAGTTGATTGTAAATTTATGAAAGCTTTGTTTTTTTTTTAATGTGATCAAACTTTCCTTACAAAAACTATGATGTTCATGAAGATACCACAAAAAAGAAGATACCTTATAACTCTAAGAGTAATATATATTTTGGTATCTTTTTTAACAACTTAATTCTTCTATGGTTTTTTGATACTGTATTATAGTTTTGATGACTAGACAATTACAAGTTTCAATCTTATTATTTTTAATTTATTTAATAAAAATTAAATATAATATAATATAAATTTGAGCTCAAAAAAATTTTATTTAAAAAAATTAATTTAAATTATATATCAGAATCTTGAAAAAAATTCTGCATGTACAGCTTTGAAGAGATAAGCACCATTTGAAGCTTGCATAACTCTGAAACGAACATAGTAATAAATTTGCATTTTAATAGACATAGCCAAAAAAAAATTCTCCTAAATGAAAAACAACTGTCCAGATATTCAATCCTATAATGAAAAGCTATTCTTTTTCAAAATCTAAGGGATTTCAGTAGCTTAGTTTAGGTAGACCAACCAAGCACTTTCTTTGGCTTCCATCTATAGACATGTGCTTGATGTGCTAATGAAACCGGATGAGGGCTGGGTAGGACAAGAAGAGACAATAGAACACAGGATTAAAAGTGAAGTCCATGACCTGCAGCCCACGCACCAATGCCGACATAAGTAAAGTCAACTCTCGGATTATCTTGTCCAGTCCCATTTGCCACTTGCTTTCTAGAGGTCAGTCAGTCCATGGTGTTAGGTTCTGATGTGGTTATGGAGTTACGTGTGCCTAGATGAGGAGTGAAATAACCCGCGAGTAAAAATGAAGGAAATCACTTAAATAAGTTTCAGTTTGAAAACAGCATGCCAACTTGCTTAACGAGTAGCTATCAATTCAAAAACTAATTCAAAATGATTTATATTAAGAATTTAAATTTAATAATTAATTATATTTTATTATAAAAAATAATAATTAACATATATATTATTAAAAAATATGATCCAATTCATATTAATAAATTAAATATTTATAATATTTCTCATGCATCTGAAAAATTATTCACTCACCTGACTTAAAATCAAATAGAACTCAAAACTGATATCAAAAAAAATTTTATTGACATCCCGCCTATAGAATATTAAAATGATCTAAGTATAAGGAGACATATTCAAGAATGACTTAAAAGAACATATAACCTATTTAATACACTTATTTAAGGGCATATTCCATAACCCTATATGTTTTTAGACTAAACTAGTTATTTTTTAAAAAATTCAAAAAATTAAATGATTTTTTTGAAATCTAATCCATAATTAGAAAAAATAAGATTTGATAATAATTCATTAATAATCCTCATTTATTTATCAAACCAATTTGCAAAAGCTAATATTACAACTTTGGAGTAATATGGAATTTATCATATTTTCAAGGGTCAAATTGAAACTTTTATCAAATTGAAAGACCAAACTAAAAATATCATAAATTCATGACTATACATAAATTCTAACCATATTTAATCCTCAATTCTGTACGGAATATCTCATTATGCTCTAGGGACCATTCTAGAATGTTTTTCAAATTTTTAGGGTCAAATTGGAGGACCAAATTGAAAGTATTAAAATTTCATAACTATATAGGAATTCTGCCCATAATTCATCTTTTATTTTGTTTAGAATCTCGGAATATGCTCCAGGGACCAATTTGTATTTTCCAAAGGTTAGAGACTAAACTGTAATTTTCATAAATTGAAGGACCAGACCTAAATTTCATCATCTTCAACCTCAAATCCAATATTTCCACAAATTACCTACTATTATCTCATGATTTCCAACACAAATTCATCATTCAAACAAAATCATAACTCAAAATTAGCATATTTACCTACAATCTCTCAAAATCAACTACAAATCAATTACCCACAATAATCAATTCTATAACATTCAAATTAATTCATCAATAAATCCAAAACACAATCTTTGAAACCCTGACACTCATCCAAAACAAAAATTCAAAGCTTAAATAACACATAAAGGTAAAGCTTAAATAACACATAATTTTACCTTTAAACTCATTTTTTCTCCAACTCCTTTCTATTTCCCTTTTAATTTCTCTCTTTTCTCTTCTTCTTTTTCTCCTCCTTTTTTTCTCTTCTCCTGTCAATTTTTCACTTTAATTTCTGATCTCTCTTGTTTTATATATATATTTATCAAGTTTTGTTGAATTACCACAATACCCTTTATTTATTTATTCCTACATCTAAGCCTTCAAGGACTTTATAACCTTTTCATGAATCTTTAGTTCAAAATGTTACACTTATTAAACTAATTCATAGCCTCTAAAAACACAAAAACCCAATCCAAAACCCGTAATCAATATAAAACCCAAAAATATTTCCAAGTCCATATCTTTTTTTAAGTATTTTCAAGTAAAAAAATAATTAATCATAATTTTCTTTTTCATATGAAACCATACGATACAAAGAATGACTATTTTGGTAGCCAAAATAGTTGGTCCCAATGATAATTTTTTTCTCCACACTTTCTCTCCTCCAATCAAAAAAGGATTAGAAAATGATGAAAATAGAATTTTATACCAAAATAAAGTATTTAAAAATTATAGGAATCGATAATGTAATATCTTAACAAGATGGGAACAAAAATAAATTTCCTTATAGAATCTAGAGATAAGTGCTTGAATAATCTCATGAAATCTTATACACCATCTTAACCTAAGTATAATGTGTTTCACATGAATGGCTGATAATGCCTTAGATAATATCAAAAAAAAAATTTCATAAAAGTACAAAATAATAATATGGCCAATAATAATTCATTTTGATTTGTAATATCCACTAATTATTGATTTAACTAAAATACAAAAATTTCATAGAAATACATAATAATAATAATTCATTTTGATTTGCAATATCCACTAATACATAGCTAATTATTGATTTAACTAAAATAATTTTGAAATCTTATTACCCTAATGATTAAAATAGAAGTTTTAATACCTTTTTCATATAAAAAAATAATTATTAGTGCTTGTATTAACTTTTTTTTTGTATAAAACTAATTATTAGTAATTGTATTCAACTTATCTCTAATTAAGAAAGAGACTAAAACAATAATATTATTTCTACGAAATAGGTTAATCTATTTTTCTATTTTATGCCTATTTATGCATGACATCAAACCTTAGATAATATAAAATAAGCTTCTCAAATCACCTATATATATAAAGCATCTTCTTGAAACTTTATTTTTACTACAAAACTATGAAAATGCTTAAAACTAGTCAATTGAGTCTTATAATTAAAATTTTAAAATAATAAGATCACATAAAGTTATTTAATTGTATCCTTAGTTTCTTGATTTTATGTGGAATCTTCAGTCATTGTCTTGCATTATTTTTTACTTTTTTTAGAAAAAAATAATTTTTTTGCTTTGTACTCATAATATGAAAATCAAATAACGCCTCCTTTTTCAAAAACTTTCAATTGTATTACTAAATATAAGTAATAAAAAATAAAAATAATTTTAGATTATAATTTATTGTATGTTTACTTGTTAAAATCGCTACTAATATTAAAAACATTTCTTTAAACAAAACATTCATAAAATTTGTATTAATGTCTATATATTTTTTATTTTCAGTACTCACCTCAAGTATAGTTAAAATCTAAAAATGATAAAATTACATAAAATTGAGTAAAGTATTAAGTTAAAATTATTTTGTAAAGGACCCTAGATATACTCTTACTTTATTTTTGGCTTCTTTATATGTAAAGATTTATACTTTCTTTATTTACAATAATTTTTTATGTGCAATGCAAGAAAGAATAAAGCTTTCTTTATTTTTATTTTTTTGTCTTGGAAAAATATGTGAAATTTTATTATAAAAGTATGATATAAACAATATTGTTTTAATTTTTAAGCATGCTTTATAAAAAAATTATATAAAGTCTTATATTGTTTTTTAGAAATTCTCATGATAAATATATATGGAATTTATATTTTATAAGTTATTAATTATCAAAAAAATCCAAAAGAAAATAATAAAAAATATTAAATATTTTACTAACTTTGTTAATTTATGCTTATGATAATAAAAAAAGATATCAAATCCTTTACAATCTTTGTAAATTTAAGATGTTGATGACCCTATTACGGGTAATGATCCCACCTTTTATTCTCATCTTAAGAGTTTTCAAGTCTCTTTTACGCACACACTATTAATGTATTCGTTCATGGAGCTAATAGTTGTGTTTACTTTAGTTATTTAGCTTATCAATTTCATAAACTCCATGACCTTACAGCACAATCAGGTATCCAATAGTCATCACTAGCTAGTTGGATTCTGTTATGCTGTCAGTTTTGTTTCCCCTTTTATTATAGAAAACATATTAACATGATGTTAATATTTTTCAAAAAAAAAATTAAGATTCTAGTTATTGAGTTGGGTGAAGTTAATAAACTCAATTAATTTAATAACATAATTATAAAATATAAAGAAGATAAATGTTTGAACAAGGATTATAATTTTTTTTTTGTTGACAACAAATATCGACAACAAATAAAAGAAAGAAAGAAGAACAACGATTCAATATAAAAGATAAATGTTTTTTAATATTATAAAAATATATTTGAACAATATTCATAAAACATCCCAATGATTTTATTTATGCA
This sequence comes from Populus ilicifolia, assembly GCA_015708895.1. NCBI lineage: Eukaryota > Viridiplantae > Streptophyta > Magnoliopsida > Malpighiales > Salicaceae > Populus > Populus ilicifolia. Next base: position 21,994 of record SRLM01001230.1, on the reverse strand, counting down.
CTATTCATAAAACATCGAAGTTCTAATTTTTTTAACAGGAAAGAAAAATGTTCATGAGAAATTTATGTTCTTAAAAATGTAAGAGAAATTCAATAATCAGTTTAAATCTTAATGAATTTTAATAATATGATAAAAATATGAGATAATAACAAAAAAAAACTAAAAAACAATGTTGAACAATGAAATTGAAAAAAAAATAAAACAAAAAAAAAATTATAATCCTTGTTAACTTTTCAAATTACATGAACAAAATAAAAAAAATTATACAAGGTTGCACGCATTAAAAATCTTATAAGAAAATGCAAATTAAAGACTATTAATATGGGAAAAAACTTCATCTTCCTCTACTAGGGAGCAAACTTGAGAATATGCAAGAAGAAGAATGGCTAATTTTTGACAAACAGGTTTTCGGCATTATTTGGCTATCCTTGTTAAAAAGAGTTGTTCATAATGTTATAAAAGAAAAAATCACTGCAAAATTAATGAAAGTCTAGTCTAAGATGTATGAGAAACCCTTATCAAATAATAATGTGCATTTGATAAAGAAGTTGTTCAACTTAAAGATAACAAAAAGTATCTTTGTTACGTAATATCTCAACAACTTCAATACCATTACAAATCAATTGTCATTTGTTAAGATTGAGTTTGATGATGAGATTCGCACATTTATTTTGCTAGCTTTACTTTCAAACAGTTGGGAAGATATGAGAACAGTCGTGAATAACTCAGCTAGAAAAACCAAACTGAAATATGATGACATCTGAGACTTGATTTTAGCTAAAATAGTACGAAGAAAAGACTCAGGTGAAAGTTCAAGTTTAGGTTCAACTCTCAACATCAACACTCAAGGGATGAGACAAGATAAACGTTTATCCAGAGGTAGATCAAAATCAAAATACATAAGTAAAAGCAAGTTTGGACCTAGAAAGCAGGTTAAATGTTGGAATTGTGGCAAACTTGGTCATTTCATTAGGAGTTGCACAAAATCGAAAAACTTAAAACTGACTCTACAAACGCAACTACAGATTAAGTACAAGATACTTTGATTCTTGTTGTACAAAGTCCAATTGATGACTGGATTCTTGATCCTAGTGCTTCATTGTATTGTATACCATATTATGAAATGATGCAAAACTACATTGCTAGAGTTCATGGTGCAGTCTATCTGGCTTATTGACAACCAATGGATATTGTGGATATAGAAGAAGTGCAAATCAAGACAATAAATGGATCTATATGAAACTTGTAAAATGTAAGGCATGTTTCTAGATTAAAGAAGAAGTTGATCTTCGTCAGACAACTTGACGATAGTGGTCATTCAATTTATTTTTTTTTGGAGGTATGTGGAAAGTATTGAAGAAAGTAATGGTTTTGACTAGTGGAAAGAAAACCAGCACCTTGTATATGACCACAAGATTTGTAGACATCATTGCCTCTATTGGAGCAGAAAATCAAGCACAACTATAGCATTGTAAACTCGGCTATATGAGTCAAAAAGAATGAAGATACTTCAGTCGAAGGGAAAGCTATCAAAGCTAAAAAATATTGATCTAGAAATTTATGAAAGTTGTGTTTTTAGAAAACAGAAGAAACTCAATTTCTTAAAGGTTGGCAAGACCTTAAAACCAAGAAACCTAGAACTGGTACACACAGATTTATAGGGATCTTCTTTAGTGGCATCTTTTAGAGGTTCTCAATATTATATGACTTTCATTGATGATTTCAGCAAGAAGGTATAGGTCTATTTTATGAGAAATAAATCTGATATGTTTGGAACATTCAAGAAATGGAAGGCTGTGGTTGAGACTGAATTAAGTCTGAAGTTGAAATACTTAAGATATGATAATAGAGGAGAATACATAAATGGAGGTTTCAAAGAGTATTGCGTTGTTAGTGATATCAAAATGAAAAAGGCCATTCTAGGCACAACATAATAGAATGACATCGCTGAACGGATAAACATGATCATTAATGAATAAGCTAGAAGTATGAGGTTGCATTATAGGTTACCTCAAATATTTTTTACTAACGTAGTTCATAATGGAGTTTACTTATTTAACCATGAACCATCATTTCCTTTGAAGTTTAGATTGTTCAAGGAGGTATAGAGAGGAAAAGAAGTACAACTCTCTCATTTAAAGGTCTTTGGTTGTGTTTTTTATGTTCATATAAAGTCTGATGCTTGTAACAAGCTAGATGTTAAATCCAAGAAATGTTTCTTCATTAGATATGACGATGAAAAATTTGGATTTCGGTTCTAGGATGATCAGAATAGAAAGATTATTAGAAGTAGGAACGTCCATAAAAATTTGAATTCATAAGATTAGAAGGGTTTCCTGATGTTACCGAGCAAAACAAAAATCAAGAGTCTTTATAAGAAAATTCAAATACATCTGTACCCACTACTACATATAAAGATGCGGAGCCAAATGAACCAACTATTTATGTTCGCAGATCTTCAAGGATTGTAAAGCCCCCACAACAGTACACACTTCTACTGAATTATATTTTACTGACAGATGGTGGTAAATCGTTAACTTATGAAGATCCTTATAAAATGAAAATTCAAGCAAGTGGGAGGTAGCCATGAAGGCTGAGATGGATTCATTGTTAAAGAACAAGACTTGGAAGCTAACCACACTAGCTAAAGGAAAGAAGGCTTTGTAAAACAAGTGGGTTTACAAAGTAAAGATTGAGTATGACAAAAGCATATAGTTTAAGGTAAGACTTGTTGTAAAAAGGTTTCAATAAAAAAAAGATTGACTATTCTGAGACATTTTCTCTAGTTGTGAAGCTCACAATAATTAGAGTTATTCTATGGATAGTAGCTGCAGAAAATTTAAATCTTGAACAATTAAATGTAAAAATAGCATTTCTTTATAGTGACTTAGAGAAAGACATTTACATACAACAGCCAGAGGGTTTTGCAATATAAGGAAAGGAGAATCAAGTCTGCAAGCTAAAAAAAAATCTATATGATTTGAAGCAACCTCCAAGATAATGGTACAAGAAGTTTGACAACTTCATATGTAATTCAAGATACATAAGATGTCAGGTTAATCATTGTTAGTATGTCAAACATTTTGACAACTCCTACATCATTCTACTATTATATGTAGAAAATATGTTAATTATAGGATCCAGCATTAAAGAGATTAATAAGTTGAAATAACAATTGTCAAAACTGTTTGAAATGAAGGATCTAGAACCTGCTAAACAAATATTTAGCATGTGAATCATCAAAGATAAAGACAAAGGCATAATAAAGCTTTCACAAACAGAGTATGTCAAGAAGGTTTTTAGCAGGTTTAGTATGGATAATGTTAAATTAGTAAGTATACCTCTAGAGAATCATTTCAAGCTCAACAAAGACTAACATAAAAAACTGAGCTAGAATGTGGATACATGGATAAGATTCTATACGCCTCAGCTATCAGCTCTTTGATGTATGTTATGGTTTGTACCAAACCAAACATTACCCATCTAGTAGGAGTTGTAAGTTGATATATAAGCAATCTTAGAAAGCAGCATTAGAAGGCGGTAAAATAGATTATGAGATACTTAAAAGGTTCCTCGAAGACTTCTCTTACCTTTACAGCTAGTGGTTTGAAACTTGAAAGTTTTGTAGATGCTGATCTAGCAAGAGATATTGATAACAAAATAAAAAACACTATAAGATATGTATATACTCTAGGAGACATTATTGTTTCTTGAAGTTCTGTTTTACAAAAGATCATCGCTCTTTCAACAATAGAAGCTAAATATGTTGCAGTCTCACAATCTACAAAAGAGATGGTTTGGCTATAAAATTTCCTAAAAGAATTGGATAAGGTGGATGGAAAAGGTACCCTGCATAATGATAGTTAGAGTGTAATCTTCCTTACTAAGAATCTAGCATTTCACTCAAGGACTAAGCATATTCAGATCAAATATCACTTCATTTAATAATTGGTAGATGACAAGCAACTAATGCAAGAAAAGATATGTGGAAGTAAGAATTCAGCTGACATGTTAACCAAAAGAGTTACACTTGATAAACTAAAATTGTGTAAAACTTCAGTTGATCTTTAAGGATGAAAGATAATTTCATTGTTTGTCTCTATATGAGAAAGTTAGTAAGTGGAGACAAACAATATCTCACCTCCACCATATGCAAATGAAAATACCTGATCTCTCACTTGGCATATAATGGAGGCTTAAATTAAGATAAAAATGGTGGCATAAATCATGGTATAATTTATACTTCTATTTTCCCAACTTAGTGTGTATATATACTCAGTAAAGAATTGAATTTGAGATAGTGAAGAAAAAAAAAGGAACAAAAGAGAGAGTTAGAGTGAGTAGAGTTGAGTTGAGAAGAGTTTTTCTCCTTCTTCTTTGTTTGTATTGTTTCCTTGATTGATTAATATAAACTAGTAGTTCCGTGAAGTAGGTAAGTTGACGAATCATATAAATTTATGTGTGTTTGATTTTTGAATTGTCCCAACCAGGGATAATGATTCTAGTTGGATTTCATGAAGCACTCCAATTCGGTATCTATTAGCTAAGGAAGTTGCACATAATCAGTCCCTTCACCAACTTGATGTCAATAGTGCTCTTCTTCACGGTGATATACATGAAGAAATTTATAGATCTCCAACTCTTGGTCTTCAATAACATGGGAAGAATTTAGTGTGTCACCTCAACAAATCGTGACATGGTTTTAAACAAGCTTCCCGTCAATATTTTTCCAAGTTCTGCGCAGCTATAAAAGCGGCGAGATTTGTTCAATCCAAAGTAGATTACTTATTTTTCACATGTCGGAAAAAGCATAGCCTTTAAAGCCTTTGATAATATATGTTGATGATATTCTTTTTTGGAATCGTATCTTATTTCATGGACAAAGGGGCAAAAAACAATATCTTTATCATTAGCAGAAGCTAAATATGCAGCCATGATAGGTACTTGTTGTGAATTATCTTGGCTTCAAAGATTTGTGAATATTGCATTCAAAACCAACGTTGTTATATTGCGGTAATAAAGCAGTCTTACATGTAGCAACCACTTGAGTATTTTATGAAGAAACCAGTCATATAGAAGTGAAATATCATCTGTGACAAAATACAAGCAAGTTGGGAGTTGCTGATATCTACTCTCCATCTTGAGGGGGAGATGTTAAAAACAATAAGAAAAATAACAAGATTAGCAGGATCATATATATTATGTTAAGTAAGATCAACTTGAAAAGATCAGTGATTTTCATGTATAGATTAAAAATGACAACGCGTGTGATTGTAATAATCATGCCAGCTATTTCAGGAGTAAAGAACAACATTAATTATTTGTTCACAAGTCAACCAGCAAGTTTTTTTTTACCCTCTAATAGAATACAATCTATTTTTTTTTCATGGTTGATATTTCATTATCAGTTGAATTGGTAATGTCAGAAGTAATGAGCTTGTTGTTGATATTTCATAACCATACACACCAAAGAAAGAAAGAAAGGTCAGAACAAGGGCATCTTGCTACTTGCATCGTTGTGTTACAGGATTAGAGACAAGGTATCTGCAAGTGGTAAATGATGTCAACGAGAATTGCAGAATACTCTTGCTGATGGAGGTTGGGAGTAACCTATGCTCTCAAGCAAACAAGTCATTGGCCAGTAATCGGATACATCTTTAAAGCCATTATTTACCAGGAACTTCAACATTTTCTAGCAACAGGCATGGCTAGTTGACCAAGCACTGCTGGATATAATACAAGCTGCAGCATTTAGAATCACAAATCAACTCCTCTCTAAGCACCATTCTTGAATGCTTTACACTCAAGAGCAGCAATATCCTAACCAGAGATTTATCCTGAAACCATGAAAGCAAACCTTCAAATTACCACCACATTGTGTCTCTCTTCCCGCAGACAATGAACCCTGAAACACTCCCAATCGTCTCTTAACTTTGATAAAGAGGCATGGAAAATATTTTCTCATTAAACCAGAAAAAACAAATTCTCTTTATTTTGTATCCAAAAAGAAAATCTTAACTCAAATTTAGTTTTTTCATTTATACTTTAGAGTCCTTCGGCTCATTTTTAAGCCTTTTTACTATCCCACCAGACTCCGCTTTTGAACCCGGGATCTTCTCCTTTATAAGAGACAGTTACTATTGAACTAAATCCGGTGGTTAAACAAACATCAAATTACAACAGAAGGAAAAGAGCCGGTTGACAATGACAGAAGGTTTGGTGACCTTCTTACTCAGTAAGCTTGCAGATTTTATCCAAGAAGAGGAGCGACTATTGGCTGGTGTTAAGGCAGAAGCCGAGTACATCAGGGATGAACTAGAGTTCATGCTGGTCTTTCTAAGAGCTGCGGATGCGATGGAAGAGAAAGACGATGGACTTAAAGTGTTGGTGCAGAGAGTGAGAGATGTTGCGTATGACATTGAAGATACTCTTGATCTTTTCAGGCTGCGTCTCACACATGATCATGGGGATAAGTTCTGTTCTTCTGTTCAAACAATTTCCAACTCCATCATCACTTTAAAAGCTCGGCATCAAATTGCTTCAAAAATCCAAGCACTCAAAAGCCGAGTTATAAATATCTCAGAGGCACATCGGAGATATTTGATCAGGAACAACATAACGGAGCCAAGCTCGAGCTCCACCCACACACCAAGGGTGGCCAGGCCAGGGAATATAGTTGAAGAAGCAAATATAGTTGGCATTGAAAAGTCCAAAAGGCATCTTATTGGGTGGCTTGTCAGAGGCAGATCCCAACGTGAAGTGATATCAGTGGTTGGAATGGGTGGTTTGGGTAAAACCACATTGGTGAGAAAAGTATATCATGATGCAGATGTAAAGAAACACTTTCAATTCAGGGTTTGGATCACCCTCTCTCCATCTTTCAAGGAAGAGGACCTTCTAAAAGATATAATTCAACAGCTCTTCCGTGTGCTCCAGAAAACTGTTCCTCAAGGAGTGGACAACATGGACGGTGATAAGCTGAAGACGGTAATCAATAAATTCCTTCAGCCAAAAAGGTATCTCATTGTTTTAGATGATGTGTGGCATACTGATGCCTGGGATGCTTTTGCCCCCGTGTTCACAAACAACAGTCGTGGTAGCCATATATTGCTGACAACGCGAAAAACTGAAGTAGCCCTTACTGCCTGCATAGAATTCCCAGATAAAGTGTACAATTTGGATCCATTATCTCCAGAAGAGTCTTGGACTTTGTTTTGCAAGAAGGTATTTCAAAACAGCCACTGCCCTGCACATTTGAAGAACGTTTCAGAAAGAATTCTGGGAAGATATGAAGGACTGCCGCTTGCTATTGAGGCTATGAGTGGTGTCCTAGCTATAAGGGACAGGAGTAAAATAGACGAATGGGAAATGGTGTACCATAGTCTTGGTGCTGGATTAGAAGACAACAACTGAATGAGGAATGCGTTGAAGATACTATCACTCAGTTACTATGATTTACCTTATTATCTCAAATCATGTTTGTTGTACATCAGCATCTTCCCTGAGGGCATACCGATTCAGCGTATGAGACTTCTTCGATTGTGGATAGCGGAAGGGTTTGTGAAAGGAAGGGAGGGAATGACATTAGAGGAGGTTGCAGAAGATTTTTTGAATGAGCTCATAAAAAGAAGTTTGGTCCAAGTGGTAGAGGCAACCAGTTATGGACAAGTTAAAACATGCCGCATCCACGACCTTCTCCGTGAGATACTGATTACAAAGGCAAAAGAGCAAGATTTCGTTGCGATAGCCAAGGAACAGAACATGACTTGGTCTGAAAAGGTCCGCCGTGTATCGATACATAATGCCATGCCAAGCATGCAACAAATACATGTTGCATCTCGCCTCCGTTCATTGTTGGTGTTCTGGGGAATAGATTCTTTTCCCAGGCCTCCTAAATTTATTTCGCTTTCTAGTCGTTCAAGGCTGCTTACCGTGTTAGATATGGAAGGCACGCCTTTAAAGGAATTTCCAAATGAAGTGGTCAGCCTCATCTTTTTAAAGTATCTAAGTTTGAGGAATACCAAGGTGAATTCCGTTCCAAGCTCAATTAGCAAGCTTCAGAACCTGGAAAGTTTGGATTTGAAGCATGCCCAGGTCACAGAGTTGCCTGTTGACGTTCTGAAGCTCCGAAAGCTTGGCCACCTTCTAGTGTATCGCTATGAAACTCATGAGTCTGATGATCCAATTCGCAACAAACACGGTTTCAAGGCACCAGCTCAGATAGGAAATCTACTTTCTGTACAAAAGCTTTGCTTCCTGGAAGCAGACCAAGGCCAGAAACTTATGTCAGAACTGGGAAGATTGATTCATTTGAGAAGGTTAGGCATTCTAAAGTTCCGGAAGGAAGATGGGAGGGATTTATGTTCCTCCATTGATAAGCTGACGAACCTTCGTGCATTGTCTGTTACTTCAATAACAGAGAGCGAGGTCATTGATCTGGAGTACTTATCTTCTCCTCCTCAATTTCTTCAGCGACTATACTTGACAGGACGTTTAGAGAGGTTACCAGACTGGATACTCTCACTTGATAGTTTGGTCAAGTTGGTTTTAAAATGGAGTCGCTTACGTGAAGATCCGCTGCTATTTCTTCAGAATTTGCCTAATCTGGTGCACCTTGAATTTATACAAGTTTATAGTGGCGAAGCATTGCATTTCTGTAATGAAGGATTCGAAAAGCTTAAGGTTTTGGGTCTAAACAAATTAGAACGGCTCAAATCTATTACCGTACAGAAGGGAGCGTTGCCTTCTCTCCAGAAGCTAGTTGTCCAGGGTTGTAAACTACTGCAGAAGGTGCCCTCTGGAATCAAACACCTCGCTAAGCTCAAAACACTTGATTTTTTTGACATGCCATATGATTTTGTTAAGAGGCTACGGCCTGATGGAACTGCACAGAGAGCGGCAAGGACTTTTCTCCAAAAGCCGGTTGTCCAATTCATTAAAATATTGCAGATTCTTCCATTTGATATGCCCAACGATTTCATCAGGAGGCTCCATCCGGATGGAGACGGTGAAGATTATCATGAGGTTCGAAATGTGCCTGAGATTTACTGCACCTATCAGAAAAATGGCAATTGGGAAATCTACTTCAATTATGCAAGACCAAACATTCTTTTGAAAAGGCAACCTGATTGGAAGCCATGATTTGCATCTGTAATTTTGTGATAGATGCTAGAGGTTGCATAATTTCCTTAAAACTATGGTGTTGCGAAGTTGATTGTAAATTAACGAACGCATTTTTATTTATTTTTAATGAATGTGATCAAACTTTTCTTACAAAAACTATGATGTTTATGAAGATACCACAAAAGGGAAGATAGCTCACAACCAACCAAACAAAGAAAAATCATAATCCAAGATAAAAAGAGTTCCAAGGGCAGGAAATTCTGCGTTTGCAGCTTCGAAGAGATAAACACCATTCGAAACTTGCAGAACTCTGAAATCAGCATAGTGACAAATTTTCATTTTAACACAAAAAAAAAACACTCTTAAATGGAAGCAACAATCCAGATTTTCAATACTATGATGAAGAGCTATTCTTTTTCAAAATCTAAGGGATTTCAGTAGCTTAGTTTAGGCAGACCAAGCACTTTCTTTGGCTTCCATCTATGTAATATGTGCTTGATGTGCTAATGAAACTGGATAAAGGCCGGATAGGACAAGAAGAGACGATAGAACACAAGATGAAAAGTTAAGTCCATGACCTCCAGCCCACGCACCAAATGCCGACACGAGTAAATTCAACTCCCATGTGCCGCTTGCTCTCTAGAGGTCAGTCCACGGTGTTAGGTTCTGATGTGTTTATGGAGTTACGTGTGCTTAGATGAGGAGTGAAATAACTCACAAGGAAAAACGAAGGAAATCACTTAAATAAGTCTCAGTTTGAAAACAGCATGCCAACTTGCAATTGGGATACCAGTATCCAAACCAAACTCCTTGTCATCAAATGGTAAATACTGCTTGGCACTTCAGATTTATCAACTATATATGCAGAGAAAGCACGTGTTACCTTGTTATCTGTAGAGGGATGTGTTACCTTGTTATCTGTACAGGGATGCAGAAAACACTAAAAAAACATCAATTTAATGTTTTTTTTAAGCCAAAAAACACTTCTGAAAAATAGAAAAAGAAACAGAAACAGAAACAGAAACAGAAAACTGTGTCAAACCCCCCGGCAATCTATTATAGTATCGTCTACATGTGACACAGCATCGTGTCACTGGCTGAAAGCAAGCAGCGTCAGCTCAACTTGGGGTTGGCTATTTTATTAGATATTACCTAACAATGGTGAGTCGGCTAGAACAACCCTTTCATTTTTCTAATCTTATCTTTAATTTATTCCTCGATGCACATATTGCCGGTCGTTTTCCACCCCATAATTATAATATTTATATGCTAGAGCTGATTGTAAAACCTTCATGTTGGCGTCAGATTGTTTGTCTTGGACAGGTTTTACATTAATTTAAAACAGCTAATGTCGCAACCATCTAGCTGGTTGGATAATACTTTGCAGGATTTACACTCAACCACCTCATCAGCAAGGTGGACATAAATATCCATTTGTATCCGACAGCAGCAGGGTCTTAAATTTCTGAGAGGAAAATAACAAATTTTTGAAGTTTCTTTTGCTCAAACTAAATTGGGAAAAAAAAATTATTAATTTTTTTTTTATTCCTGTGTAATAGGTGTGTAGCCGAGTTGCACCAATCATTGACAAAATGATACAACTTATATGTTGCCACCATTACTGCCACAAATCATGTCATGATTTGAGAATTTTATCTTACCATTGATGCCTATAAATAAAAATATTATTTAAGAGCAAAATAAGAGAGAGTGATGAGTGTGTGTAAGACAGTAAAGAGACAGAGAGGGCTGTAATGGGCAGCAGTGTTTGTGAGCTGGAAGTTGAGTTAGAGTGGATATGATCCTCCTTCTCTATGTATTTGTTTTGTATTTTTTTCTCTTTATCTAATAATATAGACTTCTCATATGGATGTAGGCGATTTGCCAAACCACACTAAATATTTTATCAATGTGTCTAGCCTCCTATAAGCAATTATAAGTACATCACTGGTTTGGATTCCTAACAATTAGTATAAGAGCATATGGCTTAAAGTGGTGTTTAATTTTGCTCAAAAATAAAAGTTTTTAAAATTATATTTTAATCATATCACTGTGTAGAGGGGGAAGAGAAGAAGTCATTGGTGAAAACCGCGTAGAAATAGGACATTAGAAATGGCCGCACATGCCCCACACGCCAACGAGGTGGCTGGCCACATGCGCAGACATGCGTTACATGTCGCACTCGTCTTTTTCTCTCTAATAGGCTGACCAAACCTAAATACCAAATGAGGATGATGTCATCTTGGCATTGGCATGTCATGTCAACGCAAAGTCAGCAGACATGTCAGCCGTAGTAGGCCCCACCTACCACATCATTCTCAGGATCTGATCCTACGTGCAACCGGATTTGAGATTGAATCTGGATCATTTATCAAGCTAGAATTGTTTTGATCAAATCTTAGCCGTATAAAATGCAATTGGATGATTTTAGACTTGTTTCCAGCTAATTTGATCGTTTTGGATGCAATGTTATGGTCCAATCACTAAGGTTGTGATCAAAAGTGGTGGTGGTGAATTAAAAAAAAGAACTGCCTGATCAGGAGGTATCTAAAGGTCATTATGGTGGTCGATAAAGATGAAAAAGAAGAAATCGCACATGTTTATCGAATTACATGTGTTGAACTGCTATATGGAGAAATTTTAATTGTCTTGAGAGAAGGCAAAATTGGAACACTCTAGACACCCGATCATGTGAATGATTTGAGGTGGAAAGTGGAAATTGATGAGGATCAATCTTAATGAATCTAAGCACCAATAGTCTCGTCAGATGTTGAAAAATCATGTATAAAACCAGGATACCCCAGATCACTTGTAAAGGAAAGCCGCAACAAAGCTAACAAACAGTTGTATATACGGAAAGATAGTACAATGGATAGATATGACCTAAAAAGTTCTGGTTAGGAGATTGGATTTTAAGCGAGATTATTGTGACCCCTCTAATCTTTCCTGGAACTTGTTTAGTTGAAGGATTATCCATACAATACCATTTTTGTATATGTGACAGTTTGTAATGAAATTGTTGAAGACTAGCAGGATGACGGCACAAAGGAATACTTAGGTTTTCTATGATCAAGGATATGATGAAGTAGTGATTTCTCCAAAGAAGTTAGATTCGGTGACTGTGATTTCTCAAAAGATAGAAGTAATAAAAACCCTGATAATAGAAGAGAAATATAGCAAGGGAATAAAGATTGGTACCCTATTTTGACTTGGATAGGTGTTGTAACAGGATAAGTTATTATCAAACATAAGCAAGGAATAAGAAGAATTTGAATAATAGAAATTACACGAGGGCACATGGAGACTGTGCAAGAGTACCCGTAGGATCCAATGAGGTACTGTAATGAGACAACATGTGCAACGGGAAGTCCCTTATGTTCTTGTTAAAGGCAACAAGTAAGGACCTTTCCAATGCATGCAAGGATGGAAAAATGAGCTATTGTAGAAGCACTTAATTAAAGGGGTGTGACCATGTAATGTTTTGTATTAAAGACTAGGAAAAGGCAATAAAACTCTTGGAGGCTTAAAGAGAGAGTATGATTAAATAAGGGGTACAATAGTAATTAAATAAAGAGATGATAAATATAAATAGAAAGTTAAAAAAATAAATAAAGAGTGATCTAAAAATTGAAGGAGCAAACCGTGAGAGAGAAGAGGGAGAAAGAGGAAGAAGAAGAGAAGAGAAAAGGGAAATTAGAAGGTAAATAGAAAGGAATTGAAGAAAATAAGTTAAAAGGATTATATTTATGCTTTAATAGGTATAATATGTTTTCTTTAGCTTCAAATTTCAGTTTTGATGAATGTTAGAGTTTTAAAAATTTGTGTTTTGGGTTTAACTGATGAATTAATTTGAATGTTAGGGTTGATTGTTGTAAGTAATTGATTATTTAGTTAATTATAAAAGATTGTGATGATTTTAAGTTGTAAATTGTGTAAATTATGAAATTGAGTTAGAAATCTGGAAATAACAAAAGTTTTATGTTAAAATTCTGTGTTGGAGGTTGAAGATGATAAAATTTCAGTTTGGTCCCTCAAATTGGAAAAATTACAGTTTAGTCTCCAAACTTTGGAAAATTTACAATTTGGTCCCTGGAGCATATTCCGAGATTATGAACAGAATATAACATGAATTATGGGAAGAATTCCTGTATACTTATGAAATTTTAACACTTTCACTTTGGTCCTTCAATTTGACAAAAAATACAAGTTGACCCTAAAAATTTGAAAAAAAATTATAATGGTCCCTAGAGCATAATGAGATGTTCTAGACAGAATTTAGGATTTAATATGGTCATAATTCCAGTATAGTAATGGATTGATGATATTTTTAATTTGGTCCTCCAATTTGATAAAAATTACAATTTAACCCTAAAAATTTGGAGAAAATTCTAGAATGGTCCCTGGAGCATAATAAGATATTATGATCAGAATTTAATTATATTCATGAATTTATGATATTTTTAGTTTGGTCCTTTAATTTGATAAAAGTTACAATTTAACCCTTAAAAATATGATAAATTCCATATTAATTCCTAACTGTAATATTAGCTTTTATAGATTGATTTAATAAATAATTAAGGTTTATTTAGTAAATTATTACCAGTTTTATTATTTTTTTATTATGAATTAGATTTCAAAAAAACCGTTAAATTTTAGGTTTTTGAGAAAATTGACTAGTTAGTTCAAAAGCATATAGAGTTGCAGAATACACCCTTAATTAAGTGTATTAAATAGGTTAAATATTTTTTCAAAAAATTCTTGAATATATGTCCTTTGTTTTTAGATAATCCTGATATTTTACCGACGGGATGTTAGTAAGATTTTTTTCAATGTTTGCTTTTGACTTCTATTTGCTTTTGAGTTAGGTGAGTGGATAATTTTTTATATATATGAGAAATATTATAAATATTTGATTTGTTAATATGAATTGAATCATGCTTCTTGATAATATATATGTTGATTGTTATCCTTGTTATGATAAAATATGATCTATTGTTGAATCTGAATTCTTGACATGAACCAGTATATATTTTAATTAACTTCTAAATTGATACTTCTTATTTTATTGATGTCATGAGTTAAGCCTTAAGATATAAATATGTCATTTAATTATGACTATGAACCTATAGATGTCAGTTAGAATATCTATGCTAACAGGGTAGTTAGTCTTTGTGCACATCGTATATGAACCCTAGTTGGTTGGGGGAATTATTAACCTATGTGGATTGATCATCCTATAGTACAGAACCTCATTCTTATTGAATTTTGATTTTCTAACGAGTTTTACCATATGATTTTTTTGTTATGGCCTATTTGAGAAACCTTTCTATAAGAACCTAAAGCCATAATTGTATATATATTCATCCTTGTTATATTACCTCGTATGTGTATATTGAATGTTATCTGCTCACTGAGTTGTTGAACTCACCCTCTCATCATTTATCCTTTTCAGGCTTATAATTTGATAATAGGTTACTTTTGTTAGACCTTTTGAACCTGCTCTTTTAGTAGTAATTTGTACCTTTGTTATGTCTAGTTAGTGCTTCAAAATTATAAAATTATATGAACTCTTGTATTAAGACAATCAAATTATATTATAAAGTTAATTTTGTTAATATTGTTATGTTGAACTCTGATTGAGTTGGCAGAAGTTTATGTGTAAGTTTGGGTTCGCATAGATATGGAACCTTGGAGAGGAACCTTACCTACATACCGGTCATGGATCCAAGATTCAGGTCGTGATAGACAACGTATAATGAAAGGCGAAGACACCAAAGAGAGTTGGTGTAGGTGAAGTTGTCAAGCAAAAAGATATAGAAGCTTCAAACATAAAAATCAAGATGGAAGATTGCGAGGAATGAACCACAACTCTCTCTTTCTATGTGATCTGTGGTAGTAATAATCTCTTTCAAGTCCATATGATGGTAAAGAATTTTGGAGCCTCTTTGAAGCATCTTAGTTAAAGGAGGATATGACCACCTATGAAAGGAGAAGACACCTTAAAGAGAAGGTGTAAGGGCCATGAGATGAGTTCAAGATCAGACCGCTGTATGACGATGAGCGAAGACACCTCAAGAAAAGGTGTGAGGGCCATAATAGAAGCCTTAATTACAGAACACCCCCAAAGCTAATGTGATGGCTAGATATGAGTGGACAGATGGATAGCCAATGTAATGGCTATGATGAGTATGGAGACAAATACAGGATTGACTTTCATGAATATTGCCCTCATGCTAAAGATCAATGAGCTAAAAGACATTTGTGATGTTTTGAATAAATGAGTAGGAAAATACAATAAAGCCCTTGATGGCTTAAAGTGTGGGTATAAATGAATGAGGGTTAGTGTAGTAATTCAAAACAACTTGATAAATATAAATATAAAGTAAAAAAAAAAATTGAAATTTGAGAGAGAATCGGCAGGATAGAGAAGGGAGAATGAAGAAGAAGAAGAGAAAAGAGGGAAATTAGAAAAGGAATAGAAAGGAGTTGGAGAAAATAAGTAAAAAGGTAAGATTACGTATAAATATGTGTTAATTAAGCTTTAATTTTGGTTTTGATAAATGTTAGGGTTATGAAATTTATGTTGTGGGTTTAATTGATAAATTAAATTGAATGTTAGGGGTTGATTGTTGTGGTTAATTGATTGTTAAGTTGAATTTGAGAGAATGTAGATGAAAATGATGATTTTGAGTAATGGATTTTGTTTGAATGGTGAAATTGTGTTAGAAATAAGGAAATAACAGTGGTTTTCTGTTGAAATTCTGGGTTGGAGGTTGAAGATGATGAAAATTCAATTTGGTCCCTCAATTTTGGAAAATTACAATTTAGTCCCCAAACTTTGGAAAAATACAGAATGGTCCCTGGAGCGTATTCTGAGATTCTGAACAGAATAAAATATTAATTATGGGCAGAATTACTGCATATTTATGAAATTTTAAAACTTTCAATTTAGTCCTCTAATTTGATAAAAATTATCATTTGACCCTAAAAATTTGGTAAAATTCCAGAATGGTCCCTGGAGTATAATGAGATATTCTGGACAGATTTGAGGATTAATTATGGTCATAATTTCAGTATATTCATGGATTTATGATAAATTTTAGTTTGGTTCTCCATTTGACAAAAAAATTACAATTTGACCCTAAAATTTTGGGAAAATTCCAAAATGGTCCCTGGAGCATAATTAGAGGTTCTAGACAGAAATGAGGATGAATTATGGATATAATTCCACTATATTCATGAATTTATGATATGTTTAGTTTGGTCCTCCAATTAGATGAAAATTACAATTTGGCCCTAAAAAAGTGATAAATTCCATATTAGTCCCTAGCTGTGATGTTAGCTTTTTCAGATTGTTTTGATGAATAATTTAGGTTTATTTAGTGAATTGTTACCATTTTTTTATCTGTTTTATTATGGATTAGATTTCGGGAAAACCGTTAATTTTTGAGTTTTTAAGAAAATAACTAGTTTAGTCTAAAAACATATAGGGTTATGGAATAGACCCTTAATTAAGTATATTAAATAGGTTGTATATTCTTTTGAGTCATTCTTGAATATGTTTCCTTCATATTCAGATAATCCTGATATTCTACTGGCGGGACGTCAGTAGGATTTTCTTCAGTGTCTGCTTTTGACTTTTGTTTTGCTTCGAGTCAGGTGAGTGGATAATTTTCCATATGCATGAGAAATATTATAAACATTTGATTTGTTAATATGAATTGGATCATGCTTCTTAATAATATATATGGTGATTATTATCCTTGTTATGATAAGCATGATCATTTGTTGAATCCGAATTCTTGATATGAACCAGTATGTATTTTGGATTGACTTCTGAATTGATAGCTCCTCATTTGATTGATTTCATGAGTTGAGCCTTGAGATATTAATATGTCTGTTTGAGTATGATTATGACCCTATGGTATGTCAGTCAAAATACTCATGCTAACATGATAATGTTAGTCTTTGTGCACATCGTATCTAAACCCTAGTTGGTCGGGGGAGTCAACCAACCTATGTGAACTGATCATCCCACAGTACGGAGCCTTATGCTCATTGGATTTTGATTTTCTGATGAATTTTACCATATAATATTCTTGTTATGGCCTATTTGAGAAACTTTTTTATAAGAACCTAAAGTTATACTTGTATATATAGTTCTCATTATTGTATTATCTTGTGTGTGTGTATATTGAACGTTATCTACTCACTGAGTTGTTGAACTCACACTCTCACTATTTATCATTTTTAGGCTTATAGCTTAATAGCAGGTCACTGACACGACGAAAAGATTAATGTCTTCTCCCAAGTGCAGGAGCGTCGAAGTAATAAACAACCCGGCAAGACCGAGGTCGAACCACAGGGAGGATATTGTACAAATTATAAATAACAACAATGCAACAACAACAACAATAGTAGTAGTAGTAGTAGTAGTAGTAGTAGTAGTAGTAAAGAAAGAGAAGAAGAAGATGATGGTGATGATGATGAGATATTAAAGTATGGATTAACAATGATAATAACAAATGTCAAGGTTAGAGGTTCCACTAATGGTATGTCAAACAAGTATAGTATAAACTCTTATTGTTCAATTGGAAACCACACATAAAGGAGGTTCCAATCAGATTATAAATTGTTAACATGATTACATTAGTCATCTTATTCAATTAATGCTAATACTTGTAAATTTTGTCAAGCATTCATGATTATAACTTATGTTAACAACAAATCAAGTTCCTTTCATAGCTCAGGTGTCGGTTATACCATACATTATGGGCTATGAAAGTGCCATGCATTTGTTATACCAATTGTTATACAACATAAATCAAGATTAGTCATTTAACAAGCAAAGTATTAAAGAGTGAACAAGATAACAAATATAAAACATGTTAGTATTAAACATTAAAGTCCATATTAAGTTTATACCATACTTATTCTTATACCATTAGTGTAACCTTTTCACCTTGACATAATTAACTTAGCTAGACATAATGGAAGAAAGAAAAATGGATAAACAAAATAAGAACATAAATAAGATAAGAGTTAACAAAGCAAAGGAAAGGAAATGAAAGGCATAAACTTGATATTGATGAAAATAAAGCATAAAGAATACAAAGAGAGAAAACAAGAGCATGATCTTGATCTGAACACCAAGATGCCTAAATGCATGGCAAATGCCTCCTTTTATAGGCCAAAATTGGGAACTATTGATTTGATGACTAATTGATGAGTAGATGGCCAACCCTTAACTTGGTGACAATCCTTATCTTCTCTTGTCTACCTAAAACGTTATTGATGACATCAAAATTAGAGCCACTTGAAAACATGAAAGTTCTAGGCAATTGTCTCAGCTTTCTTGTGTAAAAAATTCAGCTCATTTCGACTTCTAGAACTCCAGATATGGCCAAAATACTGAACAGTGCTGGGGTTAGAGGACAGATTCGGGCTTCTTTATTGTTGCAATAATTTGGACTTGAAAATGGTCTTTTTAGATCTTGGGCTCCATATAAAAGTTGTAGGCCTATGTCTTACATTTCCATCCATATAAATTAGACCTAAATTTGAGATCTATAACTCCAGATATGACCCAATTACCGAACAGTGTTCCGGTTTAGATTGCACCAACATCTCTTTTCCAAGTTTAATCATGTCTTTGCCTTTGCAATTGAAGTTCTTAAAGTCATCAATCAATCCTTTCATTTATGTGATAGGCCTGTATTTAAAATGGATATTTACCATAAATTAAAGGTATCTTATATTATTAGATAGATTATTATAAAACGTACTTTAGTTAAGGAGTTATTGATACTTTAAATGCAAAATGATGATATAAAACCATGATAAAAATGCAATTTTGAGTACTAATCAGTCACTTTTGTTGGACCTTCAGAACCTACTCTTTTGGTTGTAAATTTGTACATTTTCCTTTATGTCTAGTTAGTATTCCCAAACTATGAAATTATATTAACTCTTGTATTAAGACAATTCAATTATATTATAAAGTTGATTTTGTTATTAATATTGCATTGAACTCTGATTGAGTTAGGATAAGTTTGTGTGTAAGTTTAGGTTCGCATAAGTATGGAACCTTGGAAGGGAACCTTTCCTATGTGTCGGTCATGGATCTGGGATTCGGGTCGTGACAACATTTGCCTTGGACAATAAGTAGGTGACTTATAGAGCATTAAGATGCGACTACTATGTAGGAGCACAGGGCATGCGCAAGTTCCTAGAACAAGTTGACTCTTCTCAAGGTGGTGAACTTGGTTATGACATTGTAATACTTAGAGTATAAAGGCAAATATGGATCAACCTTTAATGGGCTGCCCTCATAATTAAAGGTGGAGAGCTACCTGGACTATTGGACTAAGAGCGAGAGACTCGTGGAAAAGTAAGGCATGGTTTATAGGGTGGAACAGAGGGTAAATGCAACTTCAAGATGAATAGACTCTTGAAAGAGTGCTGAGCTCATAATCATATTGAGATACTCAGATAGATTATTGCACTTGGAAAGAGAAATTTTCGTTTGAGGGGATGTTGTAAGCTTTGGTGTGAGGCTTGATAAATCATTCAAGACCGAGCATAGTTGATATGCTCGAAGGGGAATGTTGTGTCTCAGAGACAAGCATTAACACTATGTGATGTGGGAGACCATCTTGTTGAAGTGATCCTTTAGTGTGAGTAAAGGTGTGCTTTGATAACTATGGTGATTGAAAGGTTTGGCAAGTACCTGTAAACTTAGCCAAAGATGCTCTCAAAATGGTAAGGTTGGAAAAGTTATAGGATGCAAGCATATATTGAAGAAGCAAGAGAATAATTGCTCACATGAATGGCAAAGGAGGTGATTGTTAGGATTGTTGTCATTAATGTGCACCAATCATTTACAGCCTACTCCAAAAAGTAGGGTTGTTATTGTCAAAAGCCTACAATGGTAGGTGTGTAGCCAAGTTGCACAAACCATTGACAAAATGGTGCAACTTATGTGCTGCCACCATTAGTGCCACAAATCATGCCATGATTTGTGGATCTTGTCTTACCATTAATGCCTGTAAATAGAGGCATTATTTGAAAGCAAAATAAGAGAGAGTGGTGAGTATGTGTAAGAGAGTAGAGAGAAAGAGAGAGTTGTCATAGGCTGCTGTGTTTGTGAGTTAGGAGTCGAGTTAGAGTGGATACGCTCCTTCTTCTTTATGTATTTGTTTTGTATTCTTTCTCTATTTCTAATAATATAGACATCTCATGTAGATGTAGATGATTTGTCGAACCACGTTAAAAATTGTGTCAATGTGTTTAACCTCCTATGAGTAATTATCAATACATCACTGGTCTAGATCTCAAAATGCACTTTTAAGTACTAATCACACCCCTCAATCAGCTTCTTACTAGTCTCTAGTAATCAAAGAGTTAAAATAGAAAAAAAAATTCAAATTCCACAAAACAAGATATTCATTATTCAATTTTTATTAATCTATCCAGATAAACAAACTCTCATTAAATTTATATATCTACTCAATACCTTTTAAACAAGATATTAATAAATATATTTTTTTTACTTAATATATCAACATATAGTTATAGAGTTTTATTTAAAAAAATTATTTTAATATTTAAGATTAACTTTCTTCAATTAGAATTTATTTAAGGTGTGCATAAATATCCAATTGTAGATGATAGCAGGGGGTGTTATGTTAAATTTCTGGGAGGAAAATAACAATTTTTTTAAGTTTCTTTGCTGAAATTACATCGTGAAAAAAAGAACAATTATTAATTTTCCTTTCATCCCTGAGAGATAGAAGGAATTTCCTTGTTCAGAAAAGGAAGGCACTGGTTAGACAGATGGACACGCGATTGCAGAGAAGTTGCCAAAAGATTGAAATAGTAAACTATGTAGGCAGCAATTATAGATTAGCCTAGTTGATGGTGATTGGAAGTGGCCTACCCTCTTACGAAAACATCTCATTGGCTACTAAAAATCATTTTCATGAAGTGCTCATTCAGATTCACCATATACATCTATGCAATGCCATCATGCAGAGTTAACTTTCGAAAGTTAAAGGCCAACCCCAACTCCAAACACCATTATTGCACTCCCTGGAGTTTCGGAAACACTAATTGGATAGCTAAAAACACCATCCATGTCTGAGGGCGTGGTTACTTTTTTACTCACCAAGCTCGAAGACTTCCTCGTAGAAAGGGGAAAACAACTGGCAGGAGTCCAGGGTGAAGCAGAGTATATCAGTGATGAACTTGAGTTCATGACAGCATTCCTAAGACTTGCAGATGCGATGGAAGACGGTGATCCTGTTCTAAGATGTTTGATCAAGAAAGTGAGAGATGCAGCTTATGACACAGAGGATGCTCTCGATAATTTCAGCCTATCTCTTGCAAGTGATACCGGGCACGGGTTTTTTTCCTGTTTCAGGAAAATCTCTCGCTCTATTAAAGATGCAAGAGCTCGGTGTCGTATTGCCTCAAAAATTCAAAGCATCAAGTCTCGAGTGATCAGTATCTCAGAGTCACATCGGAGATACTGCAATAAAAATAATATAATGATTCAAGGATCAAGCTCCATCAGCATCCCTAGGCTTGAATGTCAAAAGGATGCCCTTCTACTAGAAGAAGCTGATCTGGTGGGCATTGAACAACCCAAAAAGCAGCTGATTGAGTGGCTTCTTGGAAGCAAATCAGGATGTGAAGTGATTTCTGTGGTCGGAATGGGAGGCTTGGGAAAATCAACCTTGGTCAAAAAGGTCTACGATGATTCAGACGTGAAGAAACACTTCAAGTTCCGTGCTTGGATAACTGTATCTCAATCTTTTAAGAGAGAGGATGTCACGGGGTTAAATTTTTCGCAACAAAATTCAACCCAGTG